>CM050404.1:79198017-79690517 GCA_027580255.1 Therioaphis trifolii | reverse complement strand
CTCCTATGGTTGTAATGTATTTCTAATAATGTAATGTATGTAGTTCTGATAAAATATTATTAATAATAAATAATATGTAATATAAATTATTTAACTGTTTTGAATAATTTTGTTTGTTGTTTTTTGTTCGATGAGCTTGTGAGCCATAAATAAAAGGTCTTGCTTTGGAGCAGAAAGTAACAACATTATATGACAAAACAAATATTCGTCTTTGGCAAATTAAATGCTTATAACTTTATGAGTTTTTATAAGAAGTAAATTGTTTGATTTAACTTTCATAAACCAAGATAATATTGAATAAGTAAAAAAAAATGTAAATAATATTTGGGGACTCGGAGTGGATGTATAACATATAGATATAAGGCATCATTATAGTACACATTTTAGCAGTAGATATTAGTAAATTTGTCCCACAGTACAAGTATACATACGTACTGTACCTACTATTATCAGAGCTTAAGGTAGATTTGGTAAACTGTTGCCTCGTTGTTGTTTTAAACAATCATTCAAATTTTAAATGTATTTAGTAGCATTCTCCAATCTATACTTAACGTATTTCATTTTAGTCAGATTAACTGTGAAATAAGCTTTATTAAGTTGAAAATCTAAGTACATAGATTAAATTGGCCAATTGAAAACGAAAAAATAGAGGCATTTAAGATACTTAGTGAAGAGAAAATATGTTGTAATAGGTTAATCTTCAAGAAATATTAAATTATGTGAAGCACAGTGCTCCATTATTGTTAAAATGATTGAGTCAATTATTATAGCAGTAAAATTAATAAAAAGTAACAATTTGAAAGAAGTATAAATTTTATTTAATCATACCATTTTTATTCGGCTATATGCATCTAGCTGCTGTTACTTTAGTAGGTAATGTAGATTTTTGGTTTTCTAGGTCCAATTTTTTTTATTTTAGATTCTGAGTGAAGCGAAGGATCTTATGGTTTTACAATGATGTTTATTTTTTTTAATTTTTTTTTCTGTAAACACTTTTTCGTATAGAAATCCTTGTCCAAAAGTTTCGTCCAGCAACTTTTTAGATTCGAAATCGAACTGAGATGGTACTTTAAAGAGGTCATTTTTCCAAAATCTCTATAGTTTTCCCAGTAATCAAGAATAACGATCGAAAAACTGAAGAAAAATCGGTAAAAATCCGCCGTAAACGAGATTTTCACTGTTCAGATTTTAGGTATTTAGTCATAAATCGAAAAGTATTGAAGCTATAGAAACTTGAAAATTTTATTCAATATCAAATACATATTTTTTTATATTGGAAAACATTTTCAGAACAATTATAGCACTTTTGACTTAAATAAGGAACTTTCAATTTACCAACTGTTTGAAAGTTTTTATGTAATATAATTTTAAATATTTGACAAAAAGTTCTGAAAATTTAATATGACCTTACTCATATACCTACCTAATTATCCTAACAAAAATTCAAAAACCGTAACTCAGGATTCTTTTTTATATACACTTTAATAAATTATTATAACTCACCAAAAATTATACAAATAACCGTAAAATACGTAAACAGTATTTAAATAATAATATATTTTATTACACTGAAGCTTTGCTCAGAATCGTTTTATACTAAAGAAATGAGTCATCATTTCTTTAAAACTTAATACATTCATCACCAATATCTGGTCCGAGGACCGAAGGGACGAAGGACGAACTTGTACCACCATCATCTCACTTACCAGCTTTTTTTTTATTATTTATTTATAATTATAAACGGTCGTAAGTCCTAAAACATAATAATATAAACATTGTGGAAAGTAATAACATAGTAAGTACAACGAATAAGAATGTTTCTTAATTTAGATTGAATATAATAAAAAGACTTAAAAAGAAAATATGGAATACAATATATTAAATATAATCAAACACATGAGTATTATCTGCAACCATAAGAAGGTTAGCAGGAGAGTTAAGCATATAATTTTTTAATGAGAAAAGGGGAGAAAAAGGTTTTGGATCTCTTGTATTTAGACTATTAATTTTAAAGCGGATTAAAGAAAGAATTTCAGGACAGTCAATTGAGCCTAGTATTAGTTTATGCAAATATTTAGAGAGTAATAGTGAACGACGGTCAGAGAGTAGAGAAATATTAAGAAAATTTAAAACATTGTTATGTGTGCCGTGGATAGGTCTATTTATATTAAATTTAAATGCAATAAAACGTAAAAAGTTATGTTGAATAGATTCTAGCATAGTATTTTGTTTTGAAGTATTATTTATCCAGATGAGGTGGCAGTACTCAAGATTAGAACGAACTAAAGAGCAGTATAGGATTTTTAAAGGAACAGGATCCAAGAATGAACTACAGGTACGTTTAATAAACCCTAAATTACGAAAATCTTTATTCTTGATCATTTCAGTATGAAGAGAAAAATTTAATTTAGGATCAAAAATTACACCTAAATCTTTAAATTGATAAACAACCTCGATATTAGATGTAGAAATTGTGTATTGGAGGTTAATAGGGTTTTTTATAAGGTAAAATTTCATAAATTTACATTTGTAAAAATTTAAGAATAGATGATTCTCATTACACCAAGAAGAAAGGTTATTGATATCCAATTGTAAGTTAATAGCATCTTGCTCAGACCTGATAATTTTTTATTAATTTGGCGTCATCTGCAAAGAGAAGGATATTTGAATTTGTGATAACACTAGGAAGATCGTTTATAAATATACTGAAAAGAAGAGTTGATAGGTGGTCCCCTTGAGGGACCCCAGAAAGAACACTGAACTGAGTAGAGGTAAAATTTAGATATTTAACAATTTGGTGACATCCCGATAGGAATGATTGAAACCAATTTAGAAGAGGACTAGAGAAACCAAATATTTGAAGTTTTCTCATAAGGATAACATGATTTACTGGGTCAAACGCCTTAGAAAAATCAGTATAGATAATATCGGTTTGCGCGTTTTCTTCAAAAGATTGGAGAATAATATTTTTAACTACAGCTAGATTATTACATGAAGATCGTTTGGGAGTGAAACCATATTGATGAACTGAAAGAAGAGAAGAACAAAAGTTTGATAATTTTGACAAGATTAAATGTGAAAATAATTTCGGTACAACAGATAATTTAGAAATAGGGCGATAGTTGGAAATTAGTGAAGCGTCACCTTTTTTTAGAATTAGAGAAATAAAAGAAGATTTCCAAATTGATGGAAATATACCTTTATTGAGTGATATTTTAAAAATATTAGTTAAAACTGATGTTAGGATAAATCTACAGTTATATAGAAAAATAGGAGGTATGCCATCTGGGCCTGGATTAGAACTAAGTTTGAAATTAGAGATCAAATTAAGGACATCTAGTTAGGTATATATAGGTAATATATTTAGATGTTTTTAGGTCATATTCTGAAAAATTATTTTACTATTTATTTACAAATTATTGATAATATTATTTGAATATAAAATTTATGAAATGATTTTTATTTAACATGCTTTGTTTTCGCCAAATATCTATTTTCATCTCCAAAAACTAAAAAAATAAATAATTCCCAGAGTTTTATATCAGTTATAGCTAATTATTATCAATAAGATTATATTTTTATGATTGTTGGTTACATGTTATATAATAAAGTGGTCAAATTTTATTTGCACTATTATATTGTCTAAAACATTATAAAGGTATTGACTACTGAGGTATAAAAATTACAGTTTTAAATTTTTTTTTTTTAAGACATTAAATAAATAACTACCTATGTATTTGAATAGATTTATGCATGGACCATATCAATGGACATATTATATTTAACTAGTTAACTACGTTTCACAATTGTTTATCACTCAGTAAAAGATTTTGTAATCTTGTTGGTCATTTTAAATCCATGACTAATTTATAATGTTGCTATAAATTGTTAAATGTATAAGTATTTTGAATCTTTTTATAGATCTCAAAACAAAGTTTTCCATCAGTAGTTTTTCAATCTTAAGATTTTTTTTAAGTGATCTCTTTATTAAATTTATGATAATTTTAATAGAAACAAAGTGTCCGTGAAATTGGCCTTTCAACTTTTATCAATGTTTTTGAAATGTATACCCAGGGGTAGCAAGTAGCTTACAAGAATTTGCAAACTCGTTTTTGAAATAAACTAGTTCAAATTAATGCTGATAGGAACACAATACATAGCCAACTTCACACATTCTTTAAAAAACAACCCAAAATCCAAACATTCGTATCGAAAAATTACCTGTGGTTAGTAAGAATTTGCATGTCGATTAACGAAATTCACAAGTCAAAATCTCGATAGGAACAAGTTTTCAAAGTTGTATATTCAAAAATTCGTTTTAAACACATAATTTAGTAAACTTATATCATAAAAGAAGACTCATTAGTTATTATCAGGGCATAGGTACGTAATAAATAATAATGTATTATAATAATATTTTAACTTATAATTATTATTAATTTCATTCAATAATTAAAATAAATTTATAAGTGCTGAAATTTATTAAGGTTTCAGGAATACTGGCCAATGTCATTACTCAAACGATAAAATATTTTAAATGCGCTATTAATGTGAAATATTATATTGCCACATTTCCACAATATATCCGTTACCCTCTGATTATCTTACTCCCTAATCCCTATTACCATTGATTATAGAATATAATTGATTCTATAATCAATGCTATTACCTACTCTTGCGGTAGCAGTGTCGCTGATGTATACCAACAATGTATTTTAATATATTATAAGTAAACCTATTTTTGTCCTATTGATAAAATTATTTATTTGAATCTAGTCAATTTTGGAGTTAATTTTGAATGAAAATATAATTACAATAATTGTGGATTTACATAATATACAAGACTGAGAACCGTATAAATAGTACCTACGGTTAAATCATTTAGACGTTTGTATACATCATCTTATCAATGAAATATTTTTTCATTTAATATTTTCCGGTCTTAATAGTTAGACTATAGTAGATATTATGTACATTGTACAGTATATATATATATATATATATATATATATATATATATATATATATATATATAAATCTATAACCTAAAATACCATTTGTATAAAGTACAAAATTAATGTTAGAGATTTCTTTGTTAATTTTCCTAACGTTAATAGCAGCCAGTAGGTAAGTAGTGGTAACAGTACATGTGTGGCAGTTATTTTATTGGTTTTTCCTAATTTTGGTGGAGCTTCGTTGTATAGACCGTCATCTATTGTTATAGAAATATATTGTAGACTGGACTGTAATGAAAATAATTAAATTATAAATACTAATGCAATCTGTTCTCGTTTGAATTCCGTCGTGGTATGTACTCTTGAATTTTCAGTGTGTATTTAAGAAGACTTACCTTTTGGCTATATTCATTTTCACTGTCGTTTAAAGGTAAGTTTTATTTATTATTTACCATTCGAATGGTCTTCGATAATTCAGAATTATTTCTATGCTTTAACTAAACTTCCCTGTTGTGTAAGTTATAAAAATGCCAAAGTGTGTCCAAATGGCACAATTTTTCTTAATATATATGGACAATGTACTGAGTGTTTATAAGTAAATTTCAAGGAGTATTAATTATTAATCAACCACTATCTTCAGACATTGTAATTATAGATTGTACCTACCAAGGTAATTTTAGAAACTGCAAAACTTCCACAAAAAGGAAAATTATAACATTAAATACATAACCTAACCTAACCTAGCTATAATGTTGGATAAAAAATCAATTGTTTACGCTGCATCATAAGCTATGAATATATTCAAAAAGTAGATAAAAATTTAAACAATTTTTAGTGAATTTGAAATTTCTGGGGCTTAGCATCTAAATTCTCCGTATTTTATGCCTATGTTGATGACACTATTGCATTTTTTACGAATTTATTTTGAAAGGTTGATGCCGGGTAATTCAGCTAGTAACTATAACCCTACGACTATTTTTGATAACCTATTTATGTATAATGTTTATAATTGTTTAAAATAAACTTTAGTATTTGCATCATTATTGATTATAACTTATAACTAGGGGCCGGAATTATATTCTTTTAAAATAGCCAAAATAAGATGCTAATATTCTCTAAAAAAGTTGAAAATATTCTTCCAATATTCTTTGAAAATCATAATTAAATATGCGAAAAATATGTTTTTTTATGAATATATTCTCTTGAAATAAAAAAATTCATTTATATGCAAAAAAATATAAAAAAAAGCAAAATAATACATGTTAAAAAAAATAGATTAAATTATATTAATAACAATAAGGTATTTTTATTATGAAAATTTTTGAAAAAAGTTTACAACTATATTTTGCTCCATGTGTTCTGGTGTCATATTTGTACGACGGTCTGTTAATATATTTTTATACGTGCTAAATGAACGTTCGACGTCAACTGAAGTCACGGGAGCATTGTGTAAATTAGTAATCATAGCCGGTGAAAAATTGTCTATGATTTGAACTTCATTATTTCCATTCAAAACTTTAGCTATGTTTTTCAAAATGATGAGCACTTTATTTTTTAGTTGAAGTTGATCAATTTTTATTTTTATTTTTTTTCCATTTTCTCCGGGTATTTTTTGAAGTTGACCAATTGTATTTTCAATTAGATTTATCGAATCAACAAGAGACACTATTATCGGACACATAATTTATATTTTTTACGCCATTGCAACAAAAAATATAGAATGTCTGTAAAAATTAATCGATATATTCTCAAATATTCTTTATTGTACTAAATATTCTTTTATCTTGAAATATTCTCAAATATGCTAAAAAAACTTTGGCCTTTAATTAACCGGTTTCATGATTTGTGAAAATTTCGAACCCCCGTCTGACTGCATAGTCTCAAAAAAAATATGCAAAAGAATATAATTCCGGCCTCTACTTATAACATATGCTTATTATCATTATATCTTTTGTAAAAAAAAAAAAAAAAAAAAACATATACGTACCTAGACACATTTAATTCAAATAAATTATATACATTTTAAAACACTCCATAACTCGCTTTTTTTTTGTTGTTGTTACTAAAATCATTAATTAAAATCATCTAACTCAATCGAGCAAAAAAATTTTATTTTTAATAATAAACTATGTTAAAGCGTTTAATCTTTCCTCTGACAATAGATATGTTATATAGATTTTAACACGTTATAAAACAGAAAATATCCACTCTCCTGCGTCCTCCTATGTCTGAACGAAATAATATTCTTAATACAGTTAAATGATTTCGAAAAAACACCATCTAACTCTTTACTTCAGTTATAAGTCAATATTGTTGGGGTAGCTGAATTTTCAAAATATGAAATTAAACATGCATTATCTTAAATTTGCATCAATTCTTTGAAATGATAAACACACTTATCTATCAATTTATAGGTCTGAGTTTTGAAATAATTTGGAAATAATTTTATCTTGATTTTATCATAGATTTAGGAGGAACTAGTTTTGGTGATTTATACTGAATCTACTTCGTTCAACATTGAGGTACATTCATAAATGTCAAATATATCTAAGTAAGCTTCAAATCTAATTAATAACTGAGTATTTTAAGTGTTTATAATGATTTAAAATGCGTTTTAAACTTCTAATACTATTTAAACCATGAAATAATAAATTGTCCACATTTAATCACGACCACGTTTAAGTTCTTAAACATTTATTATCTTAAACCATATTCGCAAATGAACACTTATTGTGTGGTATTCTATAGTAGTCGGTCCTTCAGCTCCACAAATAATGACCAGGTTATGATATCTTATAGGTATGATACAAAACGTTTTAGTTCTGTAGGTTAAATAAATAAGTTTAGAATGTAATATACATTCATACAATAATAATAAAAAAACAAAAACGTTTGAAATAAATAAAATTATAATATATATATATATATATATTTTTTCTACTTACAAATAAAATATTTATGATCTAAAAGTACAACTCACAAATCACTTAATAATAATAAAATTTTATACAAAATTTAAATTTAAAAATGACATTAATTTATTGTTCATATAAACAAATTAAAATTAAATTGTTGTGTTCAATAGAGGTATCTTATACATATATAAATAAATAAATAATAATCTATAAATTATTAATATTATGAAAGTAAAATTGTACAATTTACAAACATACTATAACATATTGCATATTGAAAAACGTAAAAAATTTTCAAATATTTTAACTACATAATATAGATTTTCTCATCAAATACATTAAATTTGAAACATGTTTATTTGTACAATAATTATTAATCATATGGTTCTTTCTTTAACTTGTATTGTTAAAACTCATTTTTCAAATGTAATAAATCAGTTGAAAGAAGTTATGTATAAAAACATAAATAAGGCTAGGAGCCTAAAAAATAATAAAAATTTTAAGTTTAGAAAATGAAATTTTCATAATAAAATGGGTTTGTATGATCTAAGAATATTAAAATTATTTTGGTATATCAACATTTCATTTATATGGACAAAAAAAAAAAAAAAAGGAAACAAAATAATTATAATTAATGAAATAAATTGTTCGATATATATTTACAATTTCAGATCTTTATTCACTAACAAAATTGTTTCATATCACTTACATAATCAAACTTTCTTCTTAAAAAATAATGGCGATTTGGTTATGCAAAGAAATGCTAATGAAAAAAAAAAAAAAAAAAAAAAAAAAAAATAGGAGAGAAACCATCTAAAGCGGACATGAAATAAATATATATATGGCGATACATTTTGATTGTAATGGGCTGATGTTTCTATAAATTTATTATTTTATTTTTTAATCTCAATATTATTTCAGTTGGGTTAATACATACATCACAAGGCCTATGAAATTCAGAGTCATATAATAAATAATAATGATAAAATTAAAAACAATAATAAAAATGTAGTTATTTTCAAAATAAATTATAAACTGCAGTTAAAATGGGATACAGGGGTACAAAAAAATTAGATCAGTTAATGTAAAAACAATTAAAGTAATGCAGTAGAATAAATGAAAAGAAAGAGATCTTTAAGTGTCAAAATCGTCTTCTTGTTGACTGGAAAAGTATGATACAAGACCACCAAATTCACTGTCGCCACGAGCTGTGGCTGATTGCTGTGTAGGTGGTGCTGGTGGAAGAGGCTCATGTGACATTGGAGCCGTGACAACATTCCGAAACGCAATCGTAGGGGGTGGAGGTGGTAAAGGTGTCCCAGCATTAACATAATCAATAGGATATGGTGAATAGTTAGCAGGCAGAGGAGGTGTCTGATACACTTGTTGCACTTGCGATGGCTGCTGTTGCGGAACATATCCAGGAGCCGATATTGCTGCTGGCGAAATTTTGTTGGGTGTCCTGTAAGGCCCAGAAGTGACAGGAAAACTTCCAGGTGGTGGTTGTGCAGCAGCCATGGGTTTAAATCCTCCTGTTGTTGCAGGTGGCCTATTGTATGGAACATGTACTGGTGGTGGTAGAGGATGTGATGATAACACCACTTTGGTTGCATCTGGAGGAAAAGGATAACTGCTACTACCACCATAATCAACAGATGAGTTTGGCGATGGAGACTTTTTTAATGGTTGTGATGGCCGTTTACGCTTATCTAGTGTTCCGATCGCTGTTGAATCTACAACAGACAAAGGCGGTAGTAATTGCTTGTTGGTTTGAGTAGGGGTGGCTCCTATAACAGGTGGTAACAGTCGTTGATGAACATTTTGTTGGGGATCTTGCACAAAATCTGTAGCAACTGAACTGGGAGTAGAAGGTATAGGTATTGCAGGTGGTGGTTTTGTGATGACTGATTGAACATTCGCAAATGTAGATTTTACAACCGTTTGAGGAGTAAGAGGGACTGCAGCCGTAGCTAATTTCAGTTCATCATCTTCTTCCTCTTCTTCCTCAACCTCTTCCTCATCTTCTTCTTCGACAACATCTTCCTCATCTAATTCTTCATCTTTTTCATCATTACTGGCCATCACATCTTCTTCTACCTCCAAATTTTGGTCTTCATTTTCTGCTTCCAGCTCTTCTTCATTCAATACATATTCGTCTTCTTCATCACTTGCCACTTTGCGTTTTTTTATTTGAACTTCCTGAAAAAAAAACATGCTTTAATATTAGTATATTTAACTTTATATCTCGAAAAGTCTGGTTTTTTAAAATATTTCAACATAATGCCATAATGTATATAAGAACTTATTAACATTACGTTAAATGCTATGAAAATTATACAAAAAATTTATTTATTTTTTTTTTTTTTGAAAACTTACTTAAAAAAAAAAATTTTATGTAATTTTAAAATACGTTAAATAAATAAATTATTACAAAGTCAAACACATCATACAATATACTTTGCATAAACATACTAGGAATTATAAATTTTCCGGCTTAGCTTGTCTAATTTTTATTTCATTTGGTTTTAAATAAAAACTGCATTGATATGTAAAAATCCAGCAAGAATAAGAAAAAAAGACATTTAAATTGACATTAAATACTATAATACACCAACTTTCTACTAAGTATCAACAACCAAAATTTATTAGTTTGTTTATAAACTGATAGATAACGCTTAACAACCAACACCATACAAATATAAAAATATATTATCATTTTTAAAACATGTTGCGAAAATACAACAATATGCATTTAAGGGTTAAAATTACTAATAGATAAAACTACTAAAATTAACTTATATTTATCATATCTAAAAACTCTTATACTGTTCTCTTGGCAGTCTGATCTTAGAATATGATTTTATTCTCTAGGATCTAGTAACTGCTAGTTCTTGTGCAACATAAGAGAGAGTTCAAAGAAATTTTTCATGCCTTAGCTCTAATAGGTTTCAATGTTTAACATTTCTTACTCTCATGATTATTTTTTAGTTCTCCGAGCACTTAATATCTATAGCGTATCTGACTATAGACAAATGATGCATCTTATTTTTCTCTTTTTTTATTTTAAGCAGCAATATTTTTTCTCTTGAACTTCTGTCATATATCACCTTTAAAATTCTTTAATGTGTTAAAAACTCTCCAATCCTATTTTATATCCACTACTATTCTGCTTCACAGCCTTTAAAATTTCCTAGAATCAATCTTATGTGCACAGCTAATGCAGACACTTGATTATTCTTTAATTAATAATTTATCTATGTAAATATTGTTTTAAACTCTTTTTTTCTTGTTTTTAATATATATACTACTGATCCATTATATCAACATATACCTAAATGTATAAGTTTTGTCACTTCCTGTGCAATTAATTTATAACAGGGCCACATCCAGAAAAATTAATAATAATTAAATAACAATATAATTTTAAGTCTCAATACAACATTAGAGGCTTTCATTTTTAGTCTAAGGGTTATTTTTGGGTAAAAATAAAATATCTTATTACTTAGTTTTTTTTTTTTATCAGTTTACATTAAATGGCTACTAAAACTATAAAGCAGAGAAGAATATTAGAAATGAGAGAATTTTTTTTATCTCCTTACCTCTTCGGAATCATCAGATTCAGCATAAGTGATTTGTCGTCCTCTAGTTCGTCTCTTAGGTTGACCGTCTGAATCTGAATCCAGGTCCATACCATACTTAATCTGATAACATGATATATAACAGTAAAATTATTCTTTCCAAGCATTTAATGATATTACGTTACCTTTGATTTATTTTGTTTTCGAGATTTATCGTTTTCATTGCGTTTTCTTTTTGATCCCTTATGCTGTTTAAATGAAAACGATGAAGATGATGGTGCATTGGTGCGTTTCTTTTTCTTTTTTCCCCATGTAAAGTCTTCTTCTTCACTATTTGAAGATTCTGACCAGGGTCTTGATCTCTTTTTCTTTAAACGATGGTCACTGTCTTCACTTGAATCATCATTAACTAAATAATAGGTTTCACAATTGGTACAAATACGTGATATAATTATTGGTGCTCATGGTATCAATTTAGCCTTATTAGTTATTTTAAGCTTAAATGTAAAAATATTTTATAATTATTATTTGTCTAATTGTAAAGTATTCTGTATTCAGAAAAAAATTATTAACTCTCACAAACAATTTAAGGTCACCCTACCATTTATTGATCATACAAGAAATGATATACACTGTGAAGATTTCTGTTAACCAACTATATTTTATTACAGTATTTATACCACTAAGACATTAGATTAATTAATGTAATGCATTTGACAACTTTGGTGAAAAATCTCAGAAATAGATTTAACAAATATATATAATATACAAAAAATTATCTGTTATGATTGTAATGGTTTTAAAGTAAAAGCTAAAGGAAAGAAATTATAGAATGTGTGAGGGTGTGAGAGTAAGACATTTATCGGTCATTTGAGATGTATTATTTTAACACTAACATAAAAGACCAAATGTGCACTTAAATATGGTATGGTTCTAATAAGAATTGAAATCTACTTACTAAAATCAGGATCAACAACAGTTTTTCGGTTACGTACAGATCGCCTAGTTGGTTGAGGTTGCCTTCTAATAGAATCATCACTATATTCGCTCAAATCTTCCTCATAGTCATCATCTCCGTCTCTAAAATAAATCAATGTTTTTATATGAATAAGAGTTGACATGGTTTAGATTTAAGATATAATGTTAGCAATGTTTATCAAAAAATAAACGAAAAAAGCTAGTAGACGCATTTTAAAGTTCAAAGATTCTAAGCTTAGCTTTGGTACATTACATTGTTTATTTTTATGTGATTTTAGTCTAATTTTTGGTAGGTTTAGTTTTTTAATCAAAGTTTAATTAAACTGATCAAAAGAAACAAAACAAGTTATTCTATCTATATCCTGTTTCATAATAATTGAACAGACCAATCATTTTTATACATATTTTAAGTTGAAAATTGATGTAAAAACAACCGATTCCAATAACAATGATGTTAGAATTTAGATAAACGCTTAAAAAAAACTTGAAAAACTATTTAAAAAATTATCGCTATTGTTAAGTAAACTTACAAGGTTGCATTAAATTGTCAAATCTTAATACCAAAAGTTCATAATTTCATAAGAAATGCATTTTCAAAATGAGATATTTTCAGTCCTATATTTAGTTTAAAAATGGTCAACTTTTTTTGAAACTTTAGTCAAATAAATAAAAAGTGAATTTTTGATACATGGTGAATTTACAAGTTTTTAGTGCGATGAATTATGAAGTTATGACTAAAGAACAAAAATAGATATAATGAAAATCTCGTTAACAGCATATTTTAAAGTAATTACTTAATTTTAGGCAGTTTTTCTTTAATAATTATAGAAAAAATTAACTCTCAAAGAACTATCTAACTCCAATTTTTGATTGAAAGTGTTACTTGATTTAACTTTTGAACAATTTTAGTAGCCGAAAGTGCTTTTAGGAAATAATAAATAAAAAACATCATTGTAGATATCCCTAACTTCACTCAGAATCTAATATATGTGTACAAATAGGTTAGCAATGCTACTCATTAAAAGTCGGCAAGCTATCACTAAGCCACTGACTTTCTTTTCTCTTTTAATATATACATCTTTTAGCATTTAAGTCTACACTGTGATTGTACAACTAAGTAAAAATGAATAAATTATTCAACATACGAAGGTCCTTTGAAATCTTCATCTGATCCATCATCTGAACTAATATCCAAATTAGTAAGCTTCTTTGATTTTTTTCGCCCTCTCAAATGCAACAAAGCCGGTGCAATCGGTGAATCTCCTCTGTCTTTATCATTTTCATCATTACTAGAATCTGTTTTATCATCATCATTTCTACTTTTTTTTGAATCAATAGACTTTCTAACAGCAGATTCATCAACACCTGTCTCTTCCTAAAATTACCAAAACGATTAATAAGTAGACATAGATATTAGTGCTGAGCATGTAATCCGGATCAATCCAATTCCAGATTGGCAATCCGGATTGAAATAAATTTCTTAATCCGTTTAAACCAGATTAAGGTAATCCGGATACATTTGGATTGACAATCTAGTTGAATAATCCGGATCGATAATTCGGATTGATAATTCAAAATTGTTTGAAAAAATTAAAACACACCAATTATTTATATACTCTCATATATACATTTTATTTCATAACTGGGACAGTCACCAGTGGTGATCGATTTGGTTAAATTTGTTTATGGTCTATTGGAAACGACAGCTATTTCAAGAATGATATACTTGAAGCACATATTCATATCTAAGGCCCAGATTTAAACACACTTAACACCATACAAAATGCTCTACAAAATTGCCAAAAATGCCCTTAAAAAATACATTTTTCCACAAAAATGACCTTAAAAATGAAAAAATGACATATATTTTTTTATACAATTTGTAATTTATAAATAAGATTAAATTATTTTTTATTATTTTATAAAAAAAAAAATAAACTAAACATTTGATTGATGTTGACTTGCATATGTATTCGCTGAATCGAAATTTTTTTTTCAGCTGCGACGTCCGTCTTTTCCAAATTCATTTACGGAGTCACGCAAGCGAGAAGTAGATGATTTTATTTTGGACATTGTGTTACAGTGTAACACATTAAAATCACAGACAACACGAGCAAAAACCGCGACGAACACGAACTGATTGATTATTAAATAATTTTGTAATTTGACCGAATACAGTCAATAATAAATTAAGATAAGATAAAAACTGAATAGAATAATTTATTTTTAGATAATATTTTGAATTGGCTAATTTTGCATAGTATATTGAACATATATGCATTAAAAACCAACAAAATGACTGAATAATTTTAAAAATGCTCTAAAAATGAAAAAACGTCAAAATATGCAAAAAAATGCAATATAAAGTTTGTAGCTATGAAACCCTTGTTACATGAAACGAATTATGTACTTGGAACGCATTGTGTAAGATCAACCAAAAAAATATGCATTTTGCATTGAAATCCAGGCCCTATTCATATCAATTGTGATTATTTAATATTATAAACATTTATTTATTAAATTATTTAATATTAAAACGGATTGAATCCAAAATCCAGATAAGACAGATTAAATCCGAAATCTGGATAAGACGGATTGAATCCAAATTTGGATTGAATAATTCTAATCTAGATTACGGATTGGTCAATGAGTTGCTCAGCACTAGTAGATATACATTTTAAAGGGATTCTTACCAATATGGCTTCATTGATCATATCATCATAATCATTAAAACGGTAACTGACATTAGCTTGCCGCCGAGCTCTTAGCTGGTACAATGGTTCTGAATCATAAGACTCTGATTCTGATACTTCTTCTACATCTTCTGAAGATTCTTCTTCTACTTTGGGTTTTTCAGTTTTCACTTCTTCTGTTTTTGAGGATATTACATTTTGAAGACTTATTCCTACATATGCCAACCGTTTACGTCTTAATTCTTCATTTTCGCGTTTTTTTGATTCTCCGTCATATTTTTTTAATGTTTCTTTTAAAGCGTTTAATAGAGATTCCTGTAGTGACAATTAAAATTTAAAAGTTGGGTTATATCAAAATAATTATGATACAGTACAGAATACACTAAATATGTATAATATGTAATATTTTATTAAGTACATAAAAAAAAAATTAAATTGCTTACATGGCGGCAATGTGGGCAATACCAATCACCATCTGGAATCACCATGAGAGCAGGACGAAGACAAGATGCATGCCATCCTTGATTACAGGTATCACATAAAAGAATCCATTCAGGTTGGTCACTTTTATTACATTTTTGGCACGGCATATCATCTTTTAACTGTTCATCTTCATCTTTATAGAAAAGTAATCAAAAAAACTACATTACTTCTATTTCTTTTAAACAGTCAATATCTATTTTAATTTACAGTACATAAATGACAATAACAACAATAACCTTTTTTATGAGCAGTTCGTGCTCTTTTTTCAGGCAAATACTCTTCATCATCATCATTAATATCAGATTCTGGAGAGAATTCATGATCTGAAACATTTGGCTCAATCCCAGGTCTTGGAATTTCATCTTCCTCTTCATGATCATAGTCTTCAAATAAACCTATGTTGTTCTCAGAAGAGCTGCAAATATTTTGTAAATTAAAATTGTATTAATGAATTAATAGTATTAATAGATCTATCTATCTATCTTTATATATATTTAATTTTAATATTATAAATAAATACTTATAGAATCATAAAGTTTTATTTAAAATTAAGTGCTGAAAAAACTGAAGAATATTTTTGGTTTAAGTAAAGAAATTAGATCCATAAAACAGTTTAATATTAATCATTATTAAATGAATAATAATCCAAATAAGTGGTTTACCTTGATTCAGAATCCACATTCCAAGGGTTTCTTACATTCAATTTTTTTAAGGAATCGGGTTTTCCTTTTCTTTTCCTTTTTTTAAACTTTTTACAAATAGGATCCTCATCATCTTCGTCATCAGATAATTCGACATTTTCCACCTGAACAATATGAATTTCATAAGCATAATGTGATATTTTCATACCCTTCGCAAGTATACTTTTTTTGTGGGAGTTGACCCTTTCTTTCCCACTTTATCTTTTTTCTTTGAAACCTTTAGAGGTATATCAATGTCGTCATAATGTGTAATAGGAACAAATTGTTCTTTAATTTTGATTTCAGCAATACGTCTTGAACGACGTATATTTTCTTCACCGACAGGTTCTGGAAACACAGTTACTTCTTCTGCTATGGTGACAACTAGAAAAATATAAAATTTTGATATAAACATTATAATTTAGAAGTAATGCCATCATTTAAAAAAATATTTTACCTTTTTTTTGCCTTGGCTTATATGATCTTTTTACTTTTTCTTCTGAATTAATTTTATTTTCTTGCTTTACTGTATGAATTTTTTTTGCTCTTCCTCTTTTACCTAATAGAAAAAATTTTCTTGAATATACACATAGTAAACAAGCCAAAATATTTAAATATTTATGTAATTAAAATGGCCAAAATATGTTGTAAAAAATTTAAAATACATTACACAATATTGAATTAAATTTCACTATTTTAAAATTTTTTTTTTTTGACATTTGTACAATGAAATACAATTATTTTTTTTTATCACAGTAGGTACCTGTAATTCAACATTGAATATATATATATATATATATATATATTTTTTAATGAAATTCTATTGATCAACACACTGACTTATACCTACTTAATGTACATTTTACTTTAAAACATGGAAATCATAGATAAAATGTATGACTTTACTAGGTGCTGTTGTCAGCATCATTTTATTTTTATTACAGTAGATTCAGTGATGAAGATGTTCAAACACTGACTAAAACTGATAGTGTCATAATTCTCGCGGTTTTTTTTTTTTTTTGATTTCTTGTAAATTTTTATATCTAATTTTGTCAAATTTAAAAAATATAACAGAAGGTCTAAAAGATAAATTTGTCAATATCGATGAACTGTAAACAAATCAGACTTTACAAAATTTTATTAGTAGATACAAGTATCAATGTATAATACTACAAAACTAATAAATACAGATATTTTATAAATAATATAAAAATGTGTATTTATACAAAATATGAAAAATAAAATAAGACTTATTTTATTCTAAAACAAGTATAATAAATGTATCACTTAATTTGATTAATATATCATGTTTTGGTAATCATATGCATTTACAATCAAATCCCACTTATTTTATAAGTATAGACATCTGAAAATTTACAAATTTAAATTAATTTATTAAATAAAATACTAACCTTTTTTTCGGCCAGGCCTTCCTCTCTTTTTAGGTACTTCTTCAACTTCTTCGTCACTTTTTTTGTCATCTTCTACTAGAGTTTGATCCATCATCTCACTATCATCTAATTGTTTAGTAACTGAAACAAGTAATTGAAATTTTCATTCTCTATTCAACAAATGTTTAAGCCACATAAAAAAGTGATCAATACATAAAAGTCATTCAAAAATATTTACAAAAAACCTTCTTTATTTTACTAGTAATTTATAGCGTAGCAAGAAAAAATTTAAATAAGCCAGAAAAAAAATTATAAACGAAGCAATTTCTAAATCAATTTAAGTATAATTTTACAGGAAATTATTTTTTTTTTTTAAACTTTAGCTTTTGAGATTTAAATATCGTTTTAGTACATACTAAAAATTATAAATAATTTGATTAAAATACAGACATAATTTTACACTTTGTTCATTTATTTAGTTTTATAAGTTTCCACGGCTTTAAGAATTATTGCTTTTCATATGAAAAGCTTCAAATAGATAAAATTCATATAAATTATTTTTTTATTTTTGAATTAAATAGTATATTAATAGACAAATACACATGCATGTTTATGGATAAAGTAAAACTGATATATTAGATTATATTACATTTATATTCTCAGGACGGAATGAGACTTTTTTCATAATTAATTTAAAATTAAAAATTGAATTTTCTTCATATATGAAGAGGTTCTGAATAAAAATTGTATAATTTTATACAGAAAAATAAAACTACATAAAAAACTGAAAATAATTTTAACATGTCAAGTCAACTTGATAATTTGAAAAAAACATTTTTTATAACCTATTTTTAAACTACTTTTATTTAGTCAATTTTGGTTTAGGGACTTAATTTCTAACAGGTATATATAATTGATCAGTCAGATCATCTTCTAGTTAGAGCTAAAAATTATTATCATAAATATATGGAACAAACCGTAATCCATTTACTGTAAAAAATGGGAAAAAATAAATAAAAATAGAACTGATTTTATTTAATCAGCTTACAGCGTGTTTTGTGCTATATACTGTGGATAACTTTTGTATAAATACTTACAGCTTTCAATAAATGTGTCTTCATTAGTTTCATCATTACTTTCATACGTATCTTCATGAACTGGAGAAACAATTTCTTGTTCTGCAGAATGTTTTATAATATTTTCTTCATGTAGATCTTGATTATGATCTAAAGATAAGTTTATGTGTTATTTTATCATTAATGTTATTTATAATTTAATTTAATTAGATATAGTTGATTTTACCCAAGTTGCCTTTTTCATCCTCTTGTATTTTTGAACTTTGAATCGTAATATCTTCATCAGTGTATACTTCTTTCTTTACTTCATTCACCAAAATTCGCTCATCTTTTAATAATTTATCTGTTACAAAAATAGATAAAAAAAATTATAATTAAAATAAACAATAGTATGATCATAATATTTTAAATATATATTTAGTCATATATATACAAATAGGTGTCAAGACTACATATTAATTAATATTTATTCAAAGTCAACTGCTCATTAAATGAAGAGAGAAAGATCTAATATAAAATAGTTAAGACAACTGAGTGTATTTCATGTTATTTTGATAATAACATAATGAAATACAAAAAATATTTGATTGGCTACTCAAATAATATTTTAATATTGCACAAGACTCCAAGTTCCTACTTTAATGTAGATGGAAAACTATAACATTTTATCAATACTTAGAATTCTAAATATGATATAAAAGATAATGAAATCTTAATCTTACCCTTTTGTAATGCTTTATGAGCATTATCTTCATCTATCTCTTTTAAGACTTCCATTGTCTTAGGCTTATCGTGTACTAAGTTTTCATCATTATCTGAAGCATTTTTTACTTCTTTTTCTTCTTCTAAATCCAATTTTTCTACATAAAAAGACCCGTTTTTATTTTCAGCATTTGTTAAATTGGATTTTTCATTTGGTTTAATTTCTTCTGTTTTTGGGTCAGTTTCCATGAAATTCTCTCTTTTAATAACATCTTTACTACATTGTTCCATAGTAATAACAGAATGTTCAACATTTTCAACAACTGTAGACATTTTGTCTACCGTGTCAACTATTTCTTTTTCTTGTAAACTTGGAATTTTGTCCACCATACCAATTATTTCCTTTTCTTGTGAACTTGAAAGTTTGTCAATTGGGAGAAAGATTTCTTTTTCTTCCATACTTGGGACGTTATCCATTGTGTCAACTATTTCCTTTTTTGGTAAACTTGAAATTTTTTCAATTGTATCAACTAATTTTTTTTCTTCTGTGCTTGGAGTTTCATTAATTGTTTCAATTATCTTTTCATCTTGTATGCTTGACATTTTTTCTGCTGTTTCAACTATTTCCTTTTCTTGCAAACTTGGAATTTTGTCGAATGTTTCAACTACTTCCTTTTCTTGTATAATTGAAATTTTGTTGATTGTTTCAACTATATTTTCCTTTTGTATGCTTGAAGTTTTGTCAACTGTTTCAACTGTTTCTTTTTCTTGTATGCTTGGAATTTTGTCAATTGTGTCAACTGTTTCTTTTTCTTTTACACTTTGACTTTCATCCGTCACTTCAATCATTTCTTTTTCTTGTACATTTGGAACAACAAGAGCAATACTTTTATTGTTTTCTGTTAAATCACATTCTTCTCTTACGACAGTCAAATCATTCGTAATTTCTAAGCATTTAGTTTCTAATTTTTCAGTATTAATTTCAGGTTTAACCATTTTTTGCAAATCATATTTAAGACTAGAAGGAACAGGTTTATCTGTTATTTCAATTTGTTTAGCTGTTTTATCCTCCCAATTAGGTAGTTCTATCACATCTTTCAATTTATCAGTTTTTTTCAAAATGTTATCCAGACTATGCTTATTATTAGTAACTACTGGGCTGTTTACATTCATGACAGTTTTTTTTTCTTCTTGAATAATATTTTTTTCAATTATTTGACAAATATCTAGTTGTTTGTTTTTATTAGCATTAAAATTTGATGGTTGTTCTTTTACTTTAACTCTGTCACTAGCAACAGTCGCTTCAGTATTAATAATATTGCTTATGTTATGTGATGTGTTTGTCGGTTTCTTATTGATTTGATCATCATCTATTAATTTAGAAGTTTTAATACACGGAGTGATAGTGTCTGTTTCAGTTTGATCATGCAATTTACTATTTAAATCAATGGTATTTATCGTTGAATATTCATTTGAAGCATGTCGGCTTAAGTCATAATTTGAATATGTAGCATTTGGAACTAAATCATCAGTTGTCGGAATAGGATTATTAATATCATCAGTTACTTGTTTGTCTGTTTCATTATTTTTAGAAAGTAAATGTGTTATTGCTTCTTCCTTACTATAAATAATATTAGATTTATTCACCAATATTTGATTTTCTGTTATAACATTTGACATTTTTTTATCCAATTCACATGATTTTTGCTCAACCATATCAATACTTTGTTGTTCATTTACGTTCACACATTCTTTTACCATATTTTTTGGAGACTCCTTAGTTATTATCTTTTCATTACTGGTACTCATTTTTTCTACTTCATCGTATTGTTTGGTTTCATTCATTGATTGTTTATCAATTTCAACTTTATGGTCAAAGGCGGGTTCATCAGATTTTGAATCAGTTATTTTAGTGTGTGATTGATGATCATTCTTTGATAGTTTTTCAATTTCCTCTTTACAACTTTCCCCTGATTTTAAACTTAAGGTTTCTTGTTCTACTG
Organism: Therioaphis trifolii; assembly: GCA_027580255.1. Lineage (NCBI taxonomy): Eukaryota > Metazoa > Arthropoda > Insecta > Hemiptera > Aphididae > Therioaphis > Therioaphis trifolii. The sequence continues at coordinate 79,669,063 of CM050404.1, read as the reverse complement.
TTTGTTTGTCCTTATTAATATGAGAACTGGCATTCTCAGTTAATTTTTGTTCAATATTTTTACATTCAACTTTTTCACCATCACTAATTATTTTATGTTTTTCAGTAATTTTATTCTCATCAATATTGTCTGAAGCAGTATGATCTGTATCATCACATTTATCAGTTACTTTACTATCATGTGATTGAGTGTCATCACTAACTTGACATGTTTGATGCAATTGAGACTCTTGTGGTGTACTATGTGTATCAACCAATGTTGATGTATGAATATTAGTTTGATGCGTATCTTCATTTATATTGGGTTTGGATTTTGTAAAAACTTCATTAGCTTTACGTTCAGTGATTTGCACTTCTTCTTCATGTACTTTTATATTAAACACAGATTGTTTTGAAACATTATTACTTGATAAATTGTCTTTATTTTCAGAACATAATTCTTTATTTAAAGATTCATCGCTATGTGATAAAGTAGCAGAATCAATTTCATTTGTTTTATTTTCATTCTTCAATTCTTCATCAATTTCTTTTAATGGGCTGACTATTAATTTTTCATCTTTAATATCAGAATTTTCTCCATTAGAAACATTATTAAAACAGGGAACAGAATCATCACCAAAAAAAAATCCAGTTTTAGGAACTGAAATAATTTCTTCTCGTACTTCTTTAGATGAACTGCAAATAGTTTCGATACTCCATAGTTTAGGCTTTTTAACATCTTCATTTTTTGAAGCCTCATTTGGAGTATTTGTTTCATCAGGATTACCTGTGTCACATTCTTTTCCTGAACCTTCTCCTTTGACTATCATTACAGACTCTTCAATTGTCTCTCCGACGATAGGGGCATCAATATTACTTTGCAAGTTAACATCTTCATGGAATTCTTTCTTAAAATCAATAGGATTTTTTTCTGATTCACTATTAATTGAATCAATTATTTGACATTCTTTTTTTATATCTTCTGCAATAGAAGTAGAATTCGGTGGTAAAGGAGAATTAACTTCTTGATCTAAGCCAGGAGATAATTCAACTTCAGCATCTGAACCAGTTTCTATGCTATTACTATCTTCAATATCATCAAGGGTGTCGTCTTTTGCTCCAGAAAGTTCATTTATTAAATTTACTAAGGAGCTTCTATCTCTAGAAAATAAAAAATTTCATGTGAATAAAGATTTAAATAATAAAATTTAAAAGAAAAATAATTTATTACTTAGCCACAATTTTCCATGTATCTTCATCCGTATCTTCTTTATAAACTCGAAGATTACAAGCTCTATCAAATTGCAACCAATAAGCTGTGCCTAATTTATCCCATCCAAGTGGTTGAGAACGAAGTGTAGAGCTTTCTAGTTTGTTAATTTCAGCTTTAAATTTAGGATTACTATCAAATTGTGCTTCAAAAAGAGTCTGCGAAAAAAATATAATGTTTATAAAATTATTACATAATAAAGTATCATAATACACGTATTACTTTTAAAATTTTTAATTTTAACTGTATTGAAATGCCTTTGTATCCATAGTGTTCTAGTTCCCAAATGTCTGGTATAGAATATCCTTGACAAAATTTCAAAATTGCTCTTTCCCATTTATCAACATGTACACTTCTTTTCACTCTGCGCAATAACTTGATATGTAAATCCACCAATGCATCTGGGACTAAAAACAAAATATATTTAATTGTTTGAGCAAAGGTTAAAATTAATCAAACAGAACAATTTAATTCACTAATCAAAATAAACTACACTAAAATATATAGAAAATACCATCTTAACAAAGACAGAGCAGTTTGAATTAGTTTTTTTTTTTTTTAATAACATTAACCAATAAGCAGAAAAATAAAAAATTATATTATAGTTGTATTATTGCAAATTGCATTTAATACTTAAATCAACTGACCTGTCAATACACTGGAAAAAATTAAATAGTTATGACAATTAGGTAATTTTTTAACTGTAAAATAAAATAATTACCTAAACAATTTGTAATATTATATGATACTAAGTATCTACTTTTTCAAATTTGATTACTTATTTCAATAATTCAATTTCTCACAAAACAATAATGTTTTTAGTCAATTGTTCAAAAATACAATTTAGAATAGAACAAATTAAACAGCAATTAAAATGAATCAATAATACACGGTGTGTTGCATTTTTTTATAGATAACAGTGTACTCGTAATGAAATTTTAAAAATTCTAATCAAGCTTTGGATTCAGAGATAAAACCAGTAGGTATGTTGAATATTGGTAAAACTAAAAACAACAAACACTAGATTGTTGTCAAGTACTATCTCATATATTATTGGGCCAATTAAAGGATCAGGGATTCTGAAAGGCACAAATTACATAAATCACAAGAGGCAATCGATCAACTTCATTCAAATGACTCTCTGATGTACGGTCAAGGATTTATGTTTATAGAATTGTCAATATGAATGTTGGGCAATGCCTTAATCGGACAAATCCTACACTGCACTCGGGAGTAAAACATTGTTATTACAGCATTTATATACTCAGTGATTTAGACACAGTTATTCTTCACCAGTCGAGCTTTACCTTGGTCAGTATTCTCCAGCATTTCTTGAAGCTCTTGGAACGTTGGTATAGTAACTCCACAACTGTCTCCGAACCGTTCGCAGAACGCAAATATTACCGCAAAATTGGGATCGGACGCGCAGACGTCCTGTGCGCCAGCCACCGCTGGAGCGGTCATTTCGAGTTTTCGCAATAACCAACGGTATGGTTCACCTACAGTAACGTTACATTGTACGAACAAGAGATGAAGATTTTGAATTTTCGCGAAACAAAATCAAAACATAAATAAAAAACAAAACAAAATAACTATCACGAATATGTCGCCACCATTTTGATATCCCACTTTTTGAACCGGAAAATTACAGTGTTGCCATCGCCGCGGCCACTCGCCGGAACGCATATTTCCAGTTTCCACACAATAATATTATAATCACAATTCACATTTCACTACACGTCGACTTGTCCGTACAGATTTGTAAAAATATTTTATATTTTTCATAGACATATTAGTATATTAATATGTCTATGATATTTTTGTATTTTTATATATCTTTGGTTGTGCGAGTATGTGATCTTATCTCGTTGCGCTTTGCCCGTTGTGTACATTAAATTCGATATTGACGTTGAGACACATAGAGTACTAGCACATCAATGATGAAAGTTTGACGACGTTTTTGGATAAACCCGTGATCTTGGGTTTTATGTTTTCATAAATCAAATTTTGAATTGTGCAGTCAGAAATATTTCCCAATAGAATTTTAGGTGAGAACGACTGCTGTGTTGTCATATTTTATGATTTACTTTAAAATACTTTTAGTAAGATGCTTTTGTAAGTTGATATGTCTAAATCTATATTGTCCCTAGATCTATAGATTGTTTAATTTACGTGCCAATCAAGCACATTAAATTCATTTTATTAAGTGCGATTCGCTTAGACAACCACTGACTATTGTGATCAGTGGTGGATTCATACATTTTAATTCATGATGGTTGGTTAATTTTTCAAATTTATTGACGTTTTTCAATGTTAAAGAAATTCAGAACATAAGCATCTACAAGTAAAATGTTTACATATATTTTTGTGTCTATCAATAATTTTTGTTTTATGTAAGAATATATTAAATAATGGATTCTATTTTATTTGGTTGGGGGACATTAGTCTTCTTCCTTGCCTCCCTAATATAAATTAACTACACCTCTGATTTAATTATTAGGTTTATAGTATATAGGTGTCTATCGATTACGGTTGTTACATGTTTGGCTTTGTTGTTAACATGCATATAATATAATTTTACAACTTATTTAATTTTTCATGACTATTGAATTTTTTGTTGAATTTATCCAATTACAATATCAAAAATTGTTTTTTTTTCTTATAAAAGCAGTTCCTTTTAATTATTAGAAAATGGAAAAAAGTCTTGAGTACCTATCCATAAATGTATTGGGGGGAAATTGTCCAACTGTCTAAGAGGAAATAGAGGTCTAGAAAAAAAATGTTTGAAATTTCATACACTAATAATATTACTTCTAAAATATTAGGTATTACCTTTTCTAATTATATAATTAATTAAAGATATTTCAATAACATTTGTTAATTAAAGTATTTAATAAAGACTTAATATTTTAATCAAATATATTTTGTGTATAATATGTTCAATGATCTAAGTATATAATATCAAATTAGTATATATCATTTACCCAAAGTGTGGATATTTTAAATTATATTATTAGTACCATGCCCTATTTACAATTTACTTAAAATGAAGAGCCAAATTAAATTTTAGTTTGTTTCGGAACTCTCACCACTTCTACTTTTCATCGCTTTTTCAGTATTTTTGGTACAACCTAATTTGGGTTTTCCATAAAATATCATCACACAATTTTTTAACGTTTTAAAAAATTCAATAATGACACTAAGTTGAAATAATCAACATAATTTGAATTAAAATTTAAAATAAATTTTTCAAGGAATTTAAGTGATTACAAGAATCAATCGTTTAAAGTTAAAACACATAAAATGTCAAAAAACAATATAATCATTGTGATACTAATACAATTTATATTTTATAATGAGTAATCAGGGCTGGTTAGAGGCTTATCACTGGGGGCTGTGTGTTATAAAGAATAATAATAGTGTGCGTCAAAGCAAGTTATAAAAACTTAGAAATCGAGACCTATATTTTTATAAACCACTGATACCTATTCATATTTTATTTTATTTTCAGATGATTGCACCGCATTGCAAATAATTTACTATTTAACTTTTCCATATTTTTGTGGTTATACTGGTCATACTATATATATATATATATATATATATATATATATATATATATATAAATATATATATATATATATATATATATATATATATATATATATATATATATATATATATATATATATATATATATTAAATTATTTATCAAGACTTCATGCATTTCGGTTAAAAAAAAAGCTAAGGGCCCAGGTACCGATTGCTGCCTAGGAGCCTTGATTAGGCTAGCGCAGGTCAAGTGACAATACTAGAATTAAAACGATTAGATGTCGGCAAAATAATGCGAATCAAATCTTTGTCTTAACTTTTTTTTTTAGAGCAAGATAATTTATTGAATATGATGCTCCTTACTAACTGTTTATGTATATAGTAGTTTTTAATAGTAAGTTTCTGGGGTTTTCTGACGACATTTTCATTTAAATATGTATTGAAATGAAAAATGGTGTTAATAGTGTATGAATTGAAGTTATTTTAAAATACAATGTAGTGGACAAATAGTTACTAACTTAGTCTACTAGAATTTTATTAACTAAGTTATATATAAAAAATTGTTTATTATCGGTAGATTTTTTTTTTCAAAATTATCTAAAGTTTTGTAAAAGTATAAAATCCTTCACTTCACTCAGAATCTAAATATTAAAATAAATTTACACTAGCTATATTATGAACCATCATACAGCTAAAAAATATCGTAAAAATTAATTACCTCAAAGTTGCGCCCGGGGACGGGGAGAAGTCTACCACGCCTAAATACGGGCCTCCATGTTGTTACATCTGTATCCAAAGTTTCATTAATGATTGGATGGACCAATTATGTTTCTACACATTTAAAGTTGAAAATTGATACACAAATCGTAAACTCTGTAAAAATCGTTTCGAATGTAATTACTTTTATATAAAAAAAAATTCTGACTATCAATTTTTGAGATTTTAGATTCTGAGTGAAGCGAAGGATCTTATGGTTGTACAATGTTTATTTTATTATTTTTTTCATTCTTTTTTTTAATTTTTTTTCCTGGAGACACTTTTTGCTCTACTTGTATGATGTAAATGGTACTTTGAGGGCTTATTAAGCTCTTACTCAATAGCTTTTCTAGGCGATCAGAAAAACAGCCTAAACTGAACCAAAAACGAAGAAATTCACCGTAAACGATACTTTTATTAAATCGACTTTTGTAGTTTTAGTAATTTTGTCATTACTCCAAAGATAATGTTGCTAGAAACTTGAAACTTTCACCATATATTATTGACGTATCACTATGTGTTTTAAAAAAAGTTTCAAAACAATTTACAACTTTTGGGGTAAAAATAACTTATAAAATACCTTGTTTTTAAAAAGTTTATCCCTAATAAAGTTTTAAATATTTGACAAAAACTTTTGAAAATTTAATATGACTTTAACCATTCATTACTCTAATGATTCTGAAAATATGTCAAAAGTCGTGACTTCAGATTTTTTTTATAAGCGTTTAAGTAAATTATGAAATGATTTTTACATAATAAATTGATTTTACGTTAACAATATATATAAAGAAATTGGTTAATCCAAACATGATGAAACTTTGAATACTGATAGAACAATATGTTTTGAATATTATTTATAAAAAAATTGTCGTTTGATGACCTTATTCATATACTTTACTAACAATTATTTAAAACAATTTAAAAATCACGACAGGATTTTTAGGACAAGCGTTTAAGTAAATTTTTTTACAATTTTTACTTAATTAACTGTTTTCACGTCAATTTTCAACTTTAAATTTTTATTTGAAGAAATAGGTTTCTCCAAACGGTATATTTTAATTCTGAAGTTTTGCTCAGAATCATTTAACTAATAAATGGATCTATCATATCTTAAAAATTCAATACATCCATCCCCATTAACTTGTCCAAGGAGCAAAGATTACCCCATGGGGCGAAGTACATACTTTTTAGTTTCATAATTCGTTAAGTAAGTAAGTAAGATTCTATTAATTTTCAGAATTTTGTACCTTAAATTTAAAAAGTTATTGGATAAAACTTTCAAAATCAGGTATTTTCATAGTTCTATATTCAGCTCAAAAGTTCTCAACATTTTTTGAAGCTTTTTTTAACCATCTAATGTTAAGTTAATAATATATGATAAAAATTCCATATTTCTAGTAATATCATACTTTTGAAGTTATGACTAAATAACACTAAAATCGATTTAAAAAATGTCTCATTTACAGCAAATTTTACCACCTTTACCCAGTTTTTCCTTACACTTGGAAAAAATATTGAAAAGAAAGAAAAATAAACTTCCTACCTTCTTACGATATATGAAATATATAGTTACTAGATGAAATTTTTGAACAAGTTAAGTGTAGATACTTATAAGAGTGTATTTACAGTTTTTCCGCTTATACCTAAATCTATAAAAAAGTACTGTTTTAAATATTGCCCATTTCAATAAGGTTTAACTGTGTAACAAATTATTTTTATTTTCTTGTTGTTCTAAATAAGAAAACAAGTGATATATAATTATCTTATGGAGTAAAATCTGCTACTTAAATAAGGTAGTTTAAAAAAAAATTGTATAAAATTATGTGTTGTATGTAAGATCTGTTGATTGAGACACAAATTGTAACTTCTTATTTTCAGTGTGATGAAAATGTTTTACCTATATTTACTGCTTATCATGAAAACAGAATCTTTATTTTGTGTTCATAAAAAAATATATATATAATAGTATATAGCGAGGATTTATTTTCTGTGGTTTTGTAATGTTTGATAAACATGAATTAGTGTTAAAAGGTTTGTAAATTGATATTACTTCCTCCTTGAAGAATAACATACATTTATGAAGGACATTCATCTAATTTAGTGAAATTAGCTGAATAAAGGTTGTTTTAAATGTATTTAATAGATATAGTTGATTAATAAAATTGTATTTTTCTCACTGTAGAATGTCAAATATGGATAAAACATCTACTTCTACTAAGTTAAGAGGAAATGATTCAAGACGATATAATACTCAATTTCAATCATATTCTGATGCAGATGTTGCGACCAATTCTGCAGTATCTGATTCTTTTAGCTCTAGGGAGCTAAATACAGTTCAAAATAATTCCATGGTAATCAAAATTAATTTACAATAAAAAAATTTAAATGCTTCTTGTTCAGAATACCTATATTATATTTTCATTATATTTGATTAACCTAATTTAATGTTTTACTAACTTTAATGTACATGTTTTATTTTTATGTATCATTATGGACTAAATAGCCAGTACTTATTTCTAAACAACATCAAAGTAAATGTGGTGGCAGAGGCATAATTATGAAGCAATTATTAGAAGAAAGTAAAAATAATAATTCAAATAGTTTTGTGAAAACATCAAAATTGGTTTGTAAAATGGTTTTATTAATAACAATAATTAGTTGAATAGTTTTGGGCATAAAATATATTTTTAAGATATTTAAGTATTTGGTGATTTTCTATTTTTATGTATAAATAATTATTAGTTTATAAATTATAATGATTTTGTTATTACACTTATTTGAATGTTTTTTAAATCAAATTTTTTATAGTAATTAAGATATAGATACTCGTTTTTGGAAAAGTATTTCAATATATAACTAATTGATTGGTAGGTACCTTGTTTATTTTAATTACTTTTACCCATAAAATAATCATATACCCAACCAAAATATAAAGCCAACCCACCAAAACTTAACTATATTACTCTTCCAGTTGAATTTCATTACATGTTTTTTAGAAAGTTTCTATGTTATGGCTTCAAGTATAAATATTAACCAACTGACCTCATACATTGCCAGTACGTTCTCGTATTTAACAGTTGTTAATATTGCTTATAATAGTCAAAATATGCTTTGGTTCATTAAAAATGAGTTTAAAATGCATTGATATCTTATGTAGGAAAACAGCTATTCAAAAATAAAAAGTTAAATTAAAAATATTATGTTACAGTCAATTATTTAATTATGATACAATTTAAAGGTTTGAAAAAAAGTAAATAAACTAATGATTGTTTGTGGTTATAAACGTAATAATTTTGTTTCATTATGTAGGATTCATTTTTTTTTCAATGTAAAGCTTTAATTTTAAATTGATAATTCCTTAAATTTTATCAAATTATTTTCATTAAAGTACACTGGAAAAAATTACTTAGAAATGTAAAAAAGTGTGTAAGAAATCAAAGTAGTTAAAAAAAAAATACCTAGTTGGAGCAAAACAAAAATAAATTGTTCTGACATTGTGTTTGTTGTATGTAAGATCTGTTTGCAATATGTATAACTTCTTGTATTAATATAGATTTCAATGATTCAAATAATAAATAATACAATACAATATATCTATTACAGTTGTATCTTCTGAGATTCACTTATTGTAATTTAACCCTGTGTAATATATACAGTACAATACTTAATTCAAATTTTTTCAAAAAATGTTATCATAATTAATACTTGTGATAAAATGTGAAAGAAAATATTTTAATGTTAAAATTTTTAATACTGGACCAAAAGTTTAAGAAATGTAAGGTCTAAGTTTAAACTTAATATTTTTATTATTATTAAATTAAGCTTAGGTATTATTTATTTTTTTACTTTGCGCTGTTAATACTGGCCATTGTATGTGATGTCTAGTCCAGCGGTTCCCAGTTTTTTAGGATCACCGAACCCTATGGAAATAATTAGTGTTTTGCGGAACCCTAATGTCTTTAATTCCAACTCAGTTCCATTTTTTCTAAAAAAAACTAGTACTACAAAAAATGTTTTAATGATATTGTTAATGATATTAGGGAACGGATTTTAATTTAAATAAATATTTTTATGTAGTAATAGCATTGGAAAGTTTTTGATATATGTATACGTTTCATTTAATTTCAAGCAATCTGATGCTAATTTTATTTTAAATATTTTTAAATATTTTAGAATAATTAAATATTTTTTAATATTTTAGAATAATTACATTTTTTTACAAATAAATACATACATTATGTAATATTGTAGAATTTTTGTGTATATTTTAATTATTTTAGAAATTTCCTTTTTTATTTTGGTATTTTACGATACAATATGCGATACGATTAGGTCTCTGTACTATACACCTTTGACATCAAACGACAACGATTCGATATTTTATCTTAGAGCAAGTCATCTAAGTAGTAGGTAGTAATTTCAGTATACGACATACTATTAAATAAAACTCCAAATAACAATTATTCAAACATTTAATAGACTCCAAAAGAAATAATGTGTATGAAATATGCACCTGTCACGTCCGTTGATGTGGAGGGTCATTCAGCCGTTACAAAGCAATGATAAGACAGAACCCCCGCCACTTTACATTTGAAAACTTTAAGTTATACTTTGCATCTAACTGTTACATGTTTCCTACATGAAGATTATGATGATTCAGAATAAATTTTTAATTAATTATGTAATAATTCTATCTTTTTTTCAATTTAAATATTTAAATATTATACATTTATTAATAAATATTTATTAAGTAATAAACACATATATTTAAATATTTTCGATTTTATACTAAATTAAAATCCGTTCCCTAATGAATAATGATTATTGTTTATTACAAACAGTTAAAAAAATAATTTTCAATGAAAATATGATTTTAGTGTGAAGAAGAAGTGAATAATTCTGACACCCATTTCTTCACATACTTTTTTTAAATGCATAGACTGGAGTGGATGACTCTTGATATAGTTTACAACACATACAGCCTCATTAAGAACTTGTTTTTAACTCTGATATCATTTTCTTACTAACAAGAGCGTGGCAATGTAAAACACAATGACTTCTGTGACATTTTGGCGTGAAATTTTTTATTCTTATCACGATTTCTTTAATTTTTCCAACCATAACTGCAGCTCTATCACTACATACATTGATACATTTACCCCAATCAACCTAACTATCAATATAACTATCAATGATTTTAAACATTTCTTTACCTGTCGTATTTGTGTCCAAAGGAGTACACAGCATCCAATCTTCTTTTCAAATTTTGCTCAGTAATCACATACATCTGACGGAACCCTGAAGATAGTCCCACGAAATCCTTGGGTTCTTCAGAACACTCTGAAGGAAATGCTAGTCTAGTCTATCTGTCTATGTTTATAATTATCCACATGATTTAAAAAACTCAGTCATTTTATACGATTTGCGGTCATTATTATGACCATATACTATGACAGTTTCTCCATTTGGACCGTAATATATATGTACCTACAAAATCAATTGTTATATTTTTAATTTTTTAAATAATTGTTTGTATGTGTTTTGTTGTTTTTTTTTAAATACTATTAATAAAAGTTGAGTTTGTTTATACCTAAATTATTTTATCAAATATATTATTAAACTGATGTATGTTTTATTGTGTTTAATTATTTAATTTAATTTTTAGGACTTTTCAAATGCAAAAATAGAACAACATTTCAAACAACTTAAAGCGGAAAATGAAAGAAGTAAGTCATGAGAAAATGTTGTTAAATTGCTGTGTTTTTGTTAATTTTGTAAAATAATAACATTAATATGGTAATATGAATATGCTCAAGTATTCATATTATTAGTTTATATGAAACATTTTAATAGTAAATGAATACTTGTTATAACTGATTAATGAACTGTACTTAATACTCCTATACTCTTGGAAATGCATATCGTGGGTATGTAAAAAATTGAATATAATTGGATAACTAATTTTTTCAATAAAGAATTAAAACACATTTAATTTAATATTTGATTTATACTATTATTGAAGTTTAAATTGTATTTACTCCGCTTTATTAATTTAAATATGAAAATTTTTTTATTTATCATCATGGTGTATTGCGTGATATTTATATTTTTTTATGCATACTATAATTTTTAATACTTTTATTTTTTTTTATGCCATACTTAATTTTTAATTTTTAAATATTGATTTTTAACTCCATATTTGTTGCATTTAACAGATTTTTCCTATTTATTATATGGTACTATTGTATAATTTATTTTAGTGCACAAAAATGTGTGCTCCAATAAAAATCATTACATTTCAATACATAAATTACTTAAAACTAAGTAAAAAACTTAGATACTCTTGTAAAAAAGAAATTATTGTAATTTATACATTTTAATTTTTTTTCATGTAAAATTTAAAATACTATTAAAAATATTTAAAACAAATTTGTATGTAAGGGGTTTAAAACTTGCATTTAATGTTTGTCAAAGTATTTTATCGTAATTAATAAATATTAAATTGAATGCAAAACCACATATAAAAGTATAATGTCTTATTTAAATTAGAAGTATTAACATACTATTGTAAAATAGTATCATTTAATGTCTGTTTTCGTTTACTGGATGTTAATATTGTATAAAGAATATATCTAAAGAACACATATTCATTTATTTGCCTAAGACAAATGTATGAAGTGTCTAATTAATTTATCCTGTCATCAGTGACAATCATTAGATTATTTCTGCTATAATATTCCATTTAAACTAGGTATTAAAAGTACATTTAAAATAGATAGTAAATCAATGAAAAATTAATACTTTAACACTTGTTGGTATTATAATTGTTATACAGAAGTAAATAAAGAATAATTTTAATCATTTACTAGTATTAAATAGTTTAAACTTACATATTTATGTTTAATATTGAAATTTAAATAATTAAATATAGTTTACTGCAATTTAAATTTGAACATGCATTATCTTAAAATTTTTCAAATTAAAATTGGTTTTCAATACAAACCAATATAAATATGTTATACAGTAAAGATACTCGCTAAGTAATATAAAAAGTATTCAAAACCATTTCAAACCCGGGGACATTGCATCAAAAATTTAAAACAAATTAAAAAACTCTTAGGAAAATGCGTACAGATAAGTATCATTTGGACAACAAAATCAAAAGCAAAACAATTAGATGGCAAAAACTCCAACCTCAAACAGAAAGAAAAAACTTTTATAAATATGATTTGGATAAGACACACCAGAATCACACACAGTTTTCTTATGGCTAAATAGAACTCATCAATGCACCAAACATGTAGAACCAACCTCTCAGTCAAGCACATAATTTCAGACTGTTTAAAATACAATCATGATAGGATTGAACACAAAATATCATATTTTGTGTTTTGAGCTTTAATAGTTGAGTGAATCGGCCAATTATCAAACTTAAAAATAAAAACAAAATCAGCGCATAATAATGATCAATTTTTATATAATATAAATGATAATTATTGATGATATAATATTAATATAAAAACAAATTTTTTCAGCACTCCAAGAAAAGAATGAAATGAAATGGGCAACAAAATTTAAATCGAATAAACTAAGTTGAAATTTTAAAATTAGAAATATTATTCCCAAGTAAAGTATATATTTTTATCTTTAATGCGTAATATTTAAAATTCATGCATTATATATTGACAGTTATAGGGAAAATGGCCGTACAAGCTACTGTGTACTTATCAGCCATATCAATACATTAATGACAAACAAAATGAAATATATCTAATAAGTCCACTTTAATGACTTGGTTAATATATTAACCCTAAGCTTAATATTTTTCTAGATTGTACCCAACTTTATATTTTTTTAAATTTTTCACGTAACCACTCTTAAAACATTTAATTAAAAATAACAATAATGTAATATAATGTAATAATGTATGCATTTTTATATTGAGTAATGAGACACCTAAAAAAATTAATTATTTTATTTATTTTATAATATAATTTAATTAACTGAACATTTAAATGTAAATAATTAATGAGATCCTTGACCTTGTTTCAAATTACACAGTTTTTTAAAATCAGGTTCAAATGATGCGAGATATAATCTTAAATCTGGAGCTGCGTTTAGTTTATTTCTATACCTACTTTTAATATAGATATATGAAGAAAACGCTCTTTCGACCAACTCCATACTAGTAAATGGCTATAAGAACTCAAAACTCACTTTTTAAAGTTGTGTCACACGAAAGTTCTATCAAGTTTTATTTTTCTACGATTGATAAAGATGTAGCTTTTTGAAGGAATTCTTCATTAAAAGGATTTGAAATCCAATTGTTTTCTTTTTCAGGTCCGGAAAAATATTTAGACTAACTTTTTTCTATATACTCTGTAATCCAAATCTATAAGATAAGAAAAAATTGTTATTTGTGTTTTCATTTGTAATAAGAATAACGTATATTGCATATTTTCGAAACGAATAGTTTTAAATAAACCGAATTCAATTTATCCACCATTACTCAATTTTTTTTTCGCGTATCCCTTGAGATCATCTCGAGTACCCCTAGGGGTACTCATACTCCAGTTTGAGAAACGCTGATCTAGAATAATAATAAATAGTTATAAAAGTGAATAAAGGCTACTATAGTGTAACATATTAGGGAATAGGAATTAATAGTCTTATGTTTTATTATAATACACGGGGATAGGATGTGTACGAAATTAGTTTGCCCAATATTTCTGTACAATTCTGAAATTTGATTGCTGAGAACATAAAAATAACTGAAATTATTAAATAATGATGAATTTTAATTCAGTTTTAATGCTTAAATAAAGTTACTAAGATTTTTTAAAAGACGATTGATGTGGGTGGGTCTGTGTTCATTCCTGATGTAAATAAGAATAATAATTTGTGCATGTGATTCAATGGATTAATATTAAATCAATTTAATTATTTTTTTAAATATGTTTAGGCACTTGTTCTATGTATGTCTGGGAATAATCACCCAAAATTTGTGATGACTTTCCTTGAAGGACAATATTTTATACCAACACAACCAGTCAACTTCATTCAAATTTATCATAACATTTAACTACTTATCTGTAAATATTTGTTTAAAAAATGTCTTATTCATATCTAAGTACTTAACCATAGTCTTGGGTAAAATCTAAAATTATAAAATAGTAAATTTTCTGTATTGTGAATACATTATACTTGAATAATTGTCTTAGTACAATTATATATGTGATTTGTTTATATCATTAAAATTGTTTATTTTTATATATGACATTATCATTGTAAATGACATAAATCCGGAGTAATTTTGGAGAAATACTTTTCTAAATTCAATTTCAATGTCATCAATAAATGATATAAAAAAAATAACTATATATTAATCTAATATATAATTTAATTAAAAATTATCTTTTTTTATTTATTTATTAAATACCATAAGACATTTCTTGCTTGTCGCTATCTATATCTATGGATAATACAGAATGTGGTTTGTGGCTAAATTTTTTAAGTATACTTACATCATATGTACAGTGAAACCTCTCTATAACGGACCCTCTACTAGACGGAATCCTCCTTATAACGGAAAACCTCAATAGCCACCGGTCGGCCAACTTCTTGTTTTTCTACCTCTCTATGACGGAAAACTCTTTACAACGGAAACATTTGTTGGTCCCGAGCGGTTCCGTCTTAGCGAGGTTTCACTGTATACGTGTTTCTAATTGTAAGCATAAGACTTACTAACCTAACACTTAGTGTTGAATGGCTTCTAACTCCAGCTTGGTTCTTAGACTACAAGCTTTTACAATTTACTGTACCATTGAGTTTATTTGTGTTTATTTCGTGTTATAACTTGTAATGTTTATGTACATGAGTAGATACCAATGTGTGTTAAACACTTGTAGATTTCCTATGGTTTCAAAGTAAATACCCGATGGTTGGGTTATTGGTATGTAGCTGAATTGTCTCGTGCCAGTATATGATTTCCTGTTCACAATAATGTTGTGTTGTATAACTTAACAATAATTTCATCAATGATATATATTCTTAAAATATATGCTATAGTCTCATATCTTAAAACATTTATCAATTTGATTAATGAATATCAAAAACATTAATAATATTAATAATATTAAAAACCAATAAACTTCATGTTAGTAGTATTATTATAGGTACTCAGTTTGTAGTGAATTTTTTACATTCTACTTTCTCCTATAATTTTAGTTTTCAAAATGGCCCTAGGATGTAATTTATTTTCTAGATTTCAATGGTGTCAGTGGCGGCTACCCTATACCTCAAGTGTATCGACGGATACACATGATTATGGGGAGGGTGGGTTCTGGGTAGGTGGTTGACTGCTTGACATAATATTATAGGTATTATATTATAATAGAGCGTAAATATTAAATAGTATACATAATTATCTTGCTGTATTGCTCTAATTAACGATGGTTGCAGTACTGCAGTAGCATTTGGATACACATGGTAAATTCACTGTAGCCGCCACTGAATGGTGTATTCAGAAATTTTAAACGACGAGGCTAATTCTAGAACCTATGAGTACTAAAACAAGATATTTCAGTGAAATTATTAAATCATGCAAATTTACATAGAAGTCCATAAGAACAAAACTTAAACAATAAAATGTTGGAAATTTACATTTATAGTTGTATTTCAATAGGAGAATAACCCTGCTCATAAATGTCCATATAAATATGTTAAGGAATAGATCCATAAAAAAAAAAAAAAAAAAATTATTGGAATGAATATTACCTTAAAATATTTACGTTGTCTAATGTACATTGTTCATATTAGTTTCAGAATAATATGTTTTTTCTTTGAGTATATAAAAACGATTAATTATATAATTTATAAACATTTTCAAAATTGTATGGACAATAAATGCACTTTGTATTAATTAGTTGTTTTTAATTCAATTTTTGTTTAAAATTATTGACAAGTATTTTTAATTTCATAATTTCATACCTACCTACCTATATATATATATAAACATTTTATAATATACATTTACAGTAAAATGCTATATATTTTTACATATTTTTTAATAATATATTTTCATTTTCACACCGAGAGATGAGAGCTAAATTGATTTGCAATTTTGGTTTAAATTTTTTCTGAAATATAAATAAAATGTTGGGTTGAATAATATAACTATGCAAATTTCCTCTTCATCTTAGCTTATTAAATACTAAATTATACATTATTGTTTTTATAATATAGTATATGGTTATATGGCATAGATATAGTGCATTGGTGTAGTAGATACTCAATCGGGGGGAGGGGGGTAAAACCTCAAATAAGTCAGCAGTTTCAACATTTTTATTATGTTATCTATTTTATGATAAAATTAATGTCAGTTTACTTAAATTTTCTGAATTAAAAATTTTACAACAAATTATAAATATTTATATTTTTTCTCACAAATGTAATTCTGATTAGTACATAATTAAAAAATAGAAAATTATTAATATAAAAAATTACAAAGAAATGTTGAAATAGATAAATGTTTTTATACATTTTTACATTAAAACATTTTTATAGTGAAATAGTTATTTTTTTTTGTTGACAAATCTATTCATGATAATAATAATAAATCTTTATTTTACAATTATTAAAGTTTGAACAATTAATTCACAGTTTATACGAATGAAACACAATAATATTAAGAAAATACTATGTATTTATATTATTTGTGTAAAGTGAACAGTTCTATAGAAAACTTTACCAACAGTCCGACTGAAAACAGAATGACCGTGTCAACAGAACTAAATTACTTAGTAGGTAGGTATATAACTTTATTATGATTATCTTTGGTTCCAGATTTTAGATTCACTGATGGTTTTATAACCATGAATACTATTTATAGGCCACGACATAGAGTAATATAAAGTAAAAGGTATCACTCTATGCAGGACCGGATTAAGATATTTTGGAACCTGGGGCAAACTTACTTAAAACTAAGAACTATTTTTTTATAAACATAAAATTGGTTTACTGTAATTTGGTATTTATTAAATTTTAATAATTACGTATAAATTTTAATCTACGTATGTTTGTGAATCTACAGTTAGTAAGCTGAAATTCATAAAAAATAAGTACATAACAAGTGAGAACGTTGAAAACATTTTGAGAATTTCAGTTTCTTTCCAATCTGCTAACATAAATGCCATATTAGAGAGTTGTGAACGATTTCGCTTTTTGACTTAAACAAATTAATAAATTCAAGTAGGCCTATTCATGAAATTAAGTAAAAGACATTTTCCTACTTTTTTATATGCAAAAAAGTTAATTTTTTTTATGTAATAAACTTATGTTATAATCATATTGTTTGTGAGTTATTGAATGCCACTTCATAGTGTATTATAACAATAAAAAAAATATATTTTGTAATTAACCAACAACATTTAGGTTTAGGCCCTAATTAAACTGTACAATTTGACTTGCGGCCATGAGGAAAATTTGATATGAACTATTTGGCTACCTCAGAAGTTCTAGTGAGGACCCCTGCTCTAAATGGTACCTACATTATTTCAAAACTTAGCGTCTTTAAATTTTTGCGCGCGGGGGCAGATGCCCCCTCTGCCCCCCTTTAATCTGGCTCTGACTCTATGGACCACGGATAAGACAAATATGACATGTTGTATCATTATCACTACTATTTAGAAGCGTTGATAAAAAAATACCCGATAAATAATAATTATTTAGTTATGGAAACCATGGCAACAGGTAATATACCATTACAATTTTTTACCTACAGGTTATATTACCTCTAAAAATCCATGGGATGGGTGATCCACTCATCCCCCTCGTATACACCACTGGTATAATGTATGTATTATGTGTTATTTTACATCATGGGGTATTATTCTCGAAGAATTTTTTTTTTTTTTGTGAATGATATCCCTTTTGTGCAAATAAGTTAAATCTAATATTATATGATTAATTTTTCGGGTAATATAAAAAAATAATTATAAAAAGTAATTTTTTGGTTCATTATTCAAAGTCATCAAGTTGAAATAGTATTTGTAGGTAAATATTTTTCTTAGGTACCTACCTAAGTAGGAATTGGAAAATATAAAGTTATGTTTTTACAGTATTTCCGGCAGAATTTCCTTGCCAGGCTTAATTCCACTTCTCTTAACTTATACCGAGGGTCGTATTATAACATAGGTACTTCAGGCAAATCCTATGACAAATTTAGGGTCTAAATATTTTAATTAATATTTATTTTAGTTATAACTTATGCCTAATTAACGTTGATTAATTTGAAAAAAATGCTAATGCATGGGTATACCTACCTAGATTTATTTTATTTTAAATTAGTCATCTATTTATGTTGAATATAAATAACAGGGAAATTAAAATTAATTTTTATAATAAATTAAAAATGTTCTCATCTTCCCAGGTCTTAAATAATAGTGTCTATTTACCATTTAAACATTAAAAAATTGAATTCACAACCCTTAAATCAGAGGCGTATTTATATGCAGACACTATAGGCACGTGCCTACAGCGGCAAATTTTGAGGAGCGGCAAATACTTGTACGTTTTACGGTTATATTATAATAATATATTCATTAATCATTTATGTTTTTAGATTTTATGTTATTGTAATATATGTTATTTATACTATAAAGCATGATTCACACTAGTCAGACACGCACCGACAGACATCGTACCGTACCGTTCCGATACAGACATGGTCAATTCATACTATTCCGACACGTACCGACAGACATCGTACTGTACTGTTCAAGTATACTATACCGAACATTATTGTTCCCATATCCACATTTTCGATTCAACATCGAAAATCAAAACATTGTTATTAACTTTTCAAGCTTTTCGACCCAACGAATAAAATGTTATTGATTTTTAAAAAAAAAGTCTGAACACCTCAGAACGAGTCATCAAAAGATTTTGAAAATTTGATCAGGTATAACTGGTGGAACTCTAAAAAATATTACCGTATATACATGCAATTTTCATTGAATATTTAAATTAGCATTTACTATACATTATAAAATGTTCAAAATGTTTTGACTAGTTTTGACCTGTTAACGGACATTTTAATATTCCAATTTTTTAATGTTTTACATGTCGGTAAAATTTATTTTAAAATTAATTCGTTAGGTCAAAAGCTTGAAAATACTAGGCTCCTAATATATTGTTATAATGGCAATTGAAAAATATTAAAAATAGATTATCGTAATTTTTTCATAAGCATTTCAAGTTTGAATTTTGACAAAATACGTAAAAATCTCGAAAATTTGCGAAATGTATTATATATTTTAGTTAATATTACCAGGTATGCCTATAGAAGTTGAAATGTTTTTTTAGCAGGATTCTTTGTACACATGGTCATTATATTTTTTGTGTGACAATGCATTGAGACATTCTTGGTCTCTAACGAGTTCAATTAATTACTCTAAGGAAAAAAATCTTTGCATATTGAAATATTTCCAAACATTGACACAGCATTAAGAATTAATTTTCATGAGTGTACCAGTGTTTGATTGTACTACAGAGAGATCGTTTTCATGCCTTAAACGCGTAAAAATAATCTGAGATGCACTCAAACTGATGAAAAATTAAATAATTTAGCAGTGCTCTCGATAAAGAATAATGACATGTTAAAAGAATTGAATCGTGAAGATTTAATTGACACATTTGCTGCTACTAAATGTCGACGTAAACCAATTTGATTGATAATTATGTACAAGTTTGACGATTTTTTTTTGTCTTTAATTATTCATAAGATCATTTAACTTTTAAGAAACTATGTTTTGCTATTTAAGTAAAATTTGTTTTGTATACTCACCTAATTCAGTGGCGTGCTCAGCTTTTTCCCAAGGAGGGGATGACCTGTATTTTAGATATATCTACGAATACATTACCACAAACATTACAAAACTACCAATACATAAAAAAAGTTCATTGGGGGATATGACACCCTCATCCCTTCGGGAGCACGCCCCTTAATTCATATTTTATACCATTTATTGTGGCTAATAAATGACAATTCAGTTAATGCAGCGTAATATTATCATTGTTTTAGTACTTTTAGTTATTTAGGGCGGCAATTCTTCACAGGCCTACACGCGGGAAATATGTAAATACGCCCCTGCCTTAAATATTTAAACGATTAATTAAACTAAATATGTACCAACTGACTATTTTTGAAGATAAGTCCTTTGGCGGAAATGCATCAAACTCTCTCATTGTCTTGTCAGAAAGGGACAGAAGTGTAAGGAAGAAGTTCGTGAGCAAAAGACTCTTCTTCCATAAAAAAAAAAAAGAATCAAATCAAATAAATGTTTTCACATAATTCCTATTATTAATAAGTGCATAACATGTACATTTCCGTAACAACTTTGTGAACGAACTCACGTTGATGAGTGGTATTTAAAAGATGTGGTTACCGGCGGAAGGGCTAGAAATAAGATATTTCGGGCACGTGTTGCTTTTCGCCCTAGGCCAGAAATAGTCCCGTACGAGTCACCTTTTTTTTTTGTCACGCTTCTCATTGATATCACCTACCGTGTAAATAATAACTCGGGTAAATACCACATACTGAGTGTAGCCCGTATAGAATATAGGTATTAGTTATTCGACATATTATTACCTAAGGAAAATCGTAACTATATGTGAATGTAGAATGTAGATATTTAAATGAAACTTGGATGTTGCTTTTTCGATCGGTGAGCTGAAAAGTACAATTTTTCGTCCACTTAACGGAAAAATGTAATTTTTCATTTCTTTTATGTTCGTATCCAAATTAAAAATTTCGTGCCGATACATGAGACAATACCCTATTTTACGTTTTGTAGACGTGGGTCTTTAAAATATACTTATGGCAGTCATGGGTGCCTATAAATAAAATTTTAGAGGGAGGGGGTAAAATATATTTTTTCAAATGTAAGCCAAAAAAATGTAAATATTATTTTCTACATATATAACTATGCCATGCCATTAATAGCTAAGTATTCATAATAAATGATTGAATCTTTATAATATATAATACCTATATTAAAACACATTTTAAGAAGTACAAATAAATATCCCAGTGAGATAATAGTGATGGAAGTTCACTTTTTGTTCCTTCGGTCATCGGACAAGGTAATGGTGACGGGTGTATTGAATTTTAAAGAAATGATAAATCATTTTATAGTAAAAGATTCAAAACGTGTTTTTCTATCTATGTCCAATGTTTTACGAGGGGGAATCCAAAAGTAAGTTACATCTTGCCATAAGTTAAAAAATAATACGATTAAAAAAAAAAAAATGTTTATTAACAAGTGTACATAATAGTCTATTTTTCGACATATTCACCAAACAAGTGTCTATATTTTTCGTATCGTAGTACGAGTTTGGAAATCCCTTGTTGGAAAAATTCCCGTCCAGTTGTTGAACACCAGGCACATGTGGCTTTATGAATTGGTCATCTGAATGGTACCGGATCTTTGAAAATTCATTTTTCATAAGACCAAAGACGTGAAAATCACTGGGTGACAAATCAGGACTGTAAGGAGGATGTTCCCACATTTCCCATTTGAATTTTTGAAGAAGATCCTTCGTGACGTTCGCTGAATGGAGGGGGGGGGGTAGCATTGCCACGGAGAATCACAATTCCTTTCGTCAATTTTCCTGCCCGCCGATCTTTAATTGCCTTTCTCAATTTTTTTCATGTTACACAGTAGGCTGCGGAGTTGATTGTCGAACCCCTCTGCATAAATTCTGAATAAACAACACATTGGTTGTAAAAAAAAAAGCGTCAGCATCACCTTTCCTGCAGATGCAACGATGCGAACAAATGGTCTCCCAGCACGGTGATCATCGTTGATATCCGTTCGACCATTTTTAAACATATTGCACTACTTTTCAACTGCATATCTCGAAATTGTTTTTTCACCGTAAACACTACAAACCTCCCCATATATTTGTACTGGTTTCAAATTTTTTAACCATAAAAATCGAATAACTGCACGAATTTCAATTTTGAACGACGTAATAGTAGCAGTAGCCATGATTGTCAACTTGTTACTGATACCATTATTAACTAACCATCAATTTAGGAATCAATACGTTGATAGTATAATGTGTCGGATGTTACGCCGAATTTTCAACAAAAAATATTCACTAGGGCAAAAAATATGGCAAAATGCAACTTACTTTTTGATTGCCCCTCGTATAATGATTGGAATGGATCAACTACTTTGTATATACATTTTAGGTTGAAAATTGATGTAAAACAGTTATAAATTAAGGTAAAAATTTAGCTATATGCTTATAAAAAAAATCCTGAGGAACGATAATTAAAAATGTTCAGTATTTTTTGGTGAGTATATAAGTAAGGTCATTTTTAATTTTCAAGAATTAATATCAAAAATTTAAATGTTTCATTAAAAATTAATAATCAAAGAGTAGGGTATTTTAAAATTCTATTTTTAGTCCAAAAATTATCAATATTTTTAAAATCTTTTTTCAACTTTGTAATTGAATATTTTTGGTATATGGTGAATATTTCAAGTTTTAAACAATATTACGTTTAAGTTTATAACTAAATATTTAAAATCAATTTATTGAAATTCTCATTTACGATACAGATTACAGTTTTTACTTAAATTTTTGGTATTTTTCCTTATGCTTGGAAATACTATTGAGAAGAAAGAAAAATGATACGTCAATATACAATATACAAACAATTTTTAATCTATAGTGTAACTGGACGAAAAAATTGGACAAGGTTTACTGCTCCAAATAGCGTGTCGCCAGAATAAATAAATAAAATTAACATCATTGTAAAACCAATTGACCCTTCGCTTTACTCAGAATCTAAAAAAAATGAGAATAAATTGTAATCTATTTGATAAATAATAATTACTTCGTTTTATTTCAAATATACTAATGATATTCTAAATGAAAATAAGTAATTAGAGAATATTTTAGTAATAGTAGTTAAATAAAATTTCATATTTTTTTCCAAAGGGGAATAAATGCCCCATCTCCCCCCCCCCAAAGGGTGCCCATGATGGCAGATTTCGTAGTATGGGTTTTATCGTCCTTCAAAACATCCATGTTGATGTGTCACTAGATTTTCAAAATCTTTTAATGTCGACATCACATAGGTACCGTCACACATTGTATATGAAAGTCTTGAAAATCGTGTGATAGTGGTATAAAAATATGAATATGTAGCGACGGAAAATCACATGGAAAAACTCATTTTCCAGTATTGCATCAAAATTAATATCTAATAAGATAATTTACAAGCTTATAAATATTATTGGTGAGGAAAAATTGGCGTTAATACTGACATAGCTCCACTGATCCAGTATACGAACACAAACAAACGAGTATTTTAGTCAGTAGTCACACACATCACTGAAACACTCCACTTCTTTCCGATGTCGTGTGATTGAAAGCATGAAAAATCTTAAAATGATTTAACAAAATCTTCTTGCAAATGCAGTGTCGTTTCAAAGCGCTGTACCATTTAAAAATCAAAACAACTGATGAACGAAAAAAATCGTGAAAAAATTTCAAAACTTCTGAAAATATATAATAAAAGATATTTTTTTACCAAACATTAATGGTATGGCACCTAGAGAAATGTAACAAAGTATTAAATCAAAAAAGTTACCTCCTTATAATATTTATCACTCAATTATTATTGTCTGGTCGTTCATGTATTAAAAAAAGTCTATCTTTTATATTTCTTTCATTTGATAATCTTATTTCAGTTATAACTATTCAAGGATACGAATTTAAATTAATATCATTAGTGTTTGAATCTTGCTGCTTTTAAAGTAGTTTCTTCAAAACATAATTCAAAATTAGTGTGATCAGTCATTCAAGAGGAATTATTATCGATTGTATTAAATATTACTTTTGAACACAATTTTGGCATTCCAATTTCAATACCTAACTCAATGTTAAAATCACTGCACTATACATTTATTATGAATGAGGACTGAGGATTATAATAATAATAATAATAATGGTACATTCCACACAAGTTAGTTTTTATTATGACATAACATATGACAACGAGTGTAATGTTGTATTAAATTAGGTACTACGTTTATTGATCCGTTGACGTAATACATTTTTTATAAAATGCGTACCTAGCTGAAATTTACGCAAATGACAGGTATCTACCACGAAGAATACGTAACTAGACGAATAAGGGAAGGAATGTCGCATGGGTGTGGTAGGCATTTATATTTATTGATATAGGTACATTATTATTTATTATATAACGTAATATTATGTAAGTACACTGTACAGTGTACAGTGTACACACTACACATCTAGTAGGTATTTGGAATATGGGGTTAGGTTATTCACCGCAGAAGCAACTCGAATGACTTCGAAACTATTTTCATTTATTTTTCGAACACCCAGCAGCTATTGTCTACAAAACATAACCAAAAGTACCCACCAAGGTTATGGAACTAACCTATAGGATTAGTAAGTGATAGGAAAAATTTGATTTATACAGTAAGTACCTTAGTTTTTCTACTAAAATCAAAATGTGAAGTACATTGGTTTGGAAGGTACCTTAATTCCTGTACTTTAATACATATGTTCATTTAATTATTTGTCTATAAAAGTAATTACTTATTAGGCAGCTATTCTTGTTTATTAAAGTGGCAGATTTAAAAGGCATTATAAAATTTTATTTGCTGAAAAATAATATGCTGAAAACGTTCAAAAGAGTATATAAAACATTGCGGTACGGCTTGAAACATCATCTATAATATTGATGGTGATGCAATTAACATTGTTGCTAAAACTTCGAGTCAACTTTATATTATAATATAAAATATTATCACCCATGGGCCACAGCCCTTTAAGTTACAAGATTTTTTTGATCTAGAGTATAATGTAAAACTGTTATTCAAAAAAAGTTGTAAAAATTTTATGCAATGATTCAATTCATTTTTAAAATTTTTAAAATAACATCTTCATACACAACTGTAAAATAAGAAAATAAATAACAATTTATATAATAGCTTCCTATAAAAACTATTTATAATTAAAGTTTCCATTGTATTTATATTTTTCCTATATATAGCAGGAAAAAAGTTGTTTTGGAAGGAGACACGAAAAAATGTGTACTATCAGTTACTCATGGTAGCAAAATCCTGAACACACCACTGATCACAGCCATGAACTTGATGAACTAAAAGTAGACTTGTTAATTCGCATATTTAGTACTTCAAAAATGAGTGAAATGAGTAAAATTAGTAAAAATATGTTTAAATATACCTTAAATGATGTTTCATAGTAAATAGTATTATTGTTTAAGCTAAAATGTATAATTTTCAACGCAATTTTTAATAAATGTTACTAGTGTCTACAACGGACAATATTTAAAAACATTCCAATAATGTAAAAGTAATATAAAAATTCAATATGGATTGTTTTCGAGAATTCGAGTGATATAAAAATCAAATGACTTGTAAGATATAAAAAACAATATCATTACGATTGTTCATCACGTATCGTTTTTGTTTTATAGGTTTTAATTTATTTTCTATCATACAACAACTCAAACATAATAATTCAGAATTTTAATAAAACTGCAGTTTATGAAACTAAGTAACATTCATAGACGTTCCAGTAAGGTTTGTGCAATAAAATGTTAAAAATGCTACAATTTTCACACAGCAAAATAATATATAGGTACGTTTCATTTACGTGTGTTGGCAAAAATGATCATAAATATCGACATGTAGTGCGTTCCGGTCCAGGCTGTGTGTAATAGGAAGGTAATCGAACGCGTGGAAATCCGTGGGCGTTACGATACAAGGGATTTCGTGTGATACGTTTGCTAAGTAAGTGTTTATATGGATATCCTTAGGGTTAATAAAAGCGTTTATTTTCCTACCCTCGAAAAATGCCGACGTACGGACTTTTGTCAACAATAATTTTTCTCAACGGCCAACAAAGCGCGTTTTATTTTATTGTATATAAAGACTAAAACTTTACATTACGTTATATACGTAGTATATATACTTTATTAAATCGTGTATTAATAGGTTGGCTTTCCTCACGAGGCTTACGTTAAACTTATAAGGTAAATTTGTTAAAGTGGACGGACTCGCAAAAAGTCAACGTTTCGTTTTTCCATTTACGTTAAATAATATTTGCTTGGTTGATTGATACTTATATACACTCTAAATAGTTCGAGATTCGCATGGTTTTATATCTATGACGAACGAAACGTTTTTTTCGGATTTTTCAAATCAGAGTTTAGGAAAAATGTTGCGCTCACAATTTTTTTTTGCCGTGAAACGTACAGTAATATTCTATTCTCAAGTTTATACTCACATCGAAACTAAAACGAAAACCAACCGCTCTGAAGACTTGAACTTGTGGTTATTAGCACAAACATGAGAGACGATGGTTACTTTGAAAAAACATCTAAAGCTCTTTTCCGGTTAGTGGTACTTTAACAAGTCTTTGTAAGAACCGTAAAATACAGCACCCTTTTCAGGTGTAAATAACTATATCGATTTCCTTTACTCTTTTATTCACTGGAATGTGGTCCATTTACCTCGGGACATTGTGTATAACATGATAATATAGAGAGCGTCATGTATCTATAGTACACGATGAATATAAAAATAAATAAATATGAATGAATTCGTATGTATCATAATTATTGTTGGATTTAAATGTGTGGTGAAAAAAGTTTTTGTTGATAGTAGAGGTATTAAGTGACAAGGGATTCAAACCCAAAGGTGACTTGGTAGTGGTATTTAAGAATTATTCATAAAAAATTATGTTGATATAAAATAACAATAATACTAAACCATTAGGTTCTATTGAATACTTATATTTGATCAAAATCTCAAAAGATTTTTGTCCATCTATGGCCGACGCAATCAAGATCGGAGCAACTCTTCCAACAACAACTTGCAGTATTGAACGTTCATTTAGTAGGTACTTAAAGACCAGTCAAGACATGGAACAGAGCCACTATGGGTGATGACCGGTTGCCCGGATGGTGTATGATGAGTGCACACAGAAAGAGACTAGAAGAGGATAAAAAATTCGTGGAAAATTCAATTGAAGAATTTGGAATAAAACCTAGGTGTTAAGCTTTATTATTTAAAAAATAAGTATTATAATACATTATATAAATAATATTTATAGATAATTATGTAAAATAAAACAGTTTCAATATTATTCAATTTTTTAAATTTGATTTAATTAAAATTTTTTTTTTTTGAAAAGCCAGGGAGATGCAAGTGCACCCCCTGTACCCCCCTCACGGCGCCCATGTAAGATGTGATGATTAAAATTTTTGTTTTTTTATCTTTTCGTGCTTTTAAGTTATAGTGTTTCCTTTTTCTTTTCTTTCCTGGATCATTTTTATTAATTGTTTTAATTTCAATTATCTGTTCTCTATGAATTGAGATAGTCAATAAAACTATTGTTAAATAATTTAAATGAGTCTTTAAAATAATTAAACTTTAATCCATTTCGAGGTTTAGATAAAAACATGGCTAAATACTTAGTAGGTTTAAATAATTTTATCGGCTTAAACCGAGTTAATAAGTTGAATAGTATTTCACATCATCGTTGTTTCAGATGTTTCATACAGAAATAAGGCACACAATATAATGATATAATATGTAAGACAATTAAACTAAGATAGAATTTTACGCATTTGTGTGATATATTCAAGAGCAGTGGACATATCTACCATTCTAGAGATGTAATATATATATATATATATATATATATATATATATATAGATGTATATATATATATATATATATAGATATATATATATATATATATATATATATAGATGTAATATATATATATATATATATAAGTTCCATGAAATTAGTTAGTTCATTTTGCAAAAAAGGATCCAAGAATAGTGATAAATTATACTGTTGATTTTTATCAAACTTTGTTACTTTCATTAGTAATAATTAGATTAAAATGTATAAAATATGAAAATTTATAAATATTTTAATAAGAGACAAATGCCGCAAATAATATTGCTTATGCACAAATAATATTAACATTGCTGAAGTAATTCAAAAAAGGTAAATTAAAACAAATTAAATCGTGTCAATTTAAGAAAGTTGCTCTTATCCTATTCACAATCTTTGTAAAACGTATTCCTTCTTGCTTGTGGTAAATTGGTAATTGGTTTTTGGTTTTTATAGTCACTTTGAGTGAAAATTCTTTAACTATCAATACAACATGTTAAGTTTGCTTATACGTTTAACATTTTTAACCAAGTATCAAAATGTTTTTTTGCCAAAGTCTCAGAAAAATTGGAGAACTTTTAATTGATAAATTTCCGAAAAAAATGTTTTTTGGTTAATTAAAAAAATATAAATTTTTTGAAAAACAAAAATGTGTCCACTTAAAATAATTTTAGATTTATAAAAAAATCAAAATTGTCTATTCTTTGGAAGTTTGAAAAAAGTGGATGTCCATAAATCATGTTTGTTATACATTTTTAAAATATTTATCAATAAAAGTTGGAAATATTTTTTAGGTATTTGCAACTTTTAGTAGTTGTTAAACGTCTAAGCAGATAGAAGTCTCACATTACCCTTACCTTCTATTATTCATTATTCTCATTACCTAATAGCATTGATTATAGAATAGATCTATTCTATGATCAATGCTAATAGTTATAAGTAATAACTTTTTATTATTATATAAATAACTATAATTTTAACTTATAATCTTATAACTAAAAAGTTATTATAATTTATTATTTCTTTTTTCTTTTTCAATTTCCTCTTGAATTTGTTATTTAATTATAAATTATAATATACATATTATTTAATATTAATACTTTGATTATTTTTGATATTTTTCAAGTACCAATTTAAGTATTTAACTACTTGAATAAATAATTACTAATGTTAAATTATAATGAAAAAGTATCTAATTCGCTTGATCCATCCTGTATAGATTTTATAATATTTTAGATTCTGAACGAAGTGAAGAATGTATTGATTTTACTATGATGTGTGTTTTTTTTTTTTTTTTTTTTTTGTTTTTGTTTTTTTTTTTTTTTTTGTTTTTTTTTTTGTTTTTGTGTCTGTGTACACCATAACTACTCGAAATAATGCTTCAATTTTGAACTTCAGGGTATGTTTTCGGTGGCAAAACGAATATCGGAGGTACCTTAGAGAGGTCACAAGTGAAAATTCCCAAAAGTTTTCAAATGCCACGGGAAAAACAAACAAAAAATGAGGAAAAAACGGTACTTTTTGTGCAAAACCCGTTTTCGACGAAATCGATTTTTTTATTTAGCCGTTACTCAAAAACCAAAAATTGTAGATACTTGAAATTTTCACCAAATGTTTATATTGAAATCATCTATACGTGGTAAAATTTTTGAACACTTTTGACTTTTTTTGAGCTTTTTATAGACAATTTAAATTTTTGACTTTTCTTAGTTTTTTTTCTGAAAAGTGGATAAAAAAAATTTGGCTGGACAAAAAATCTTGAAAATTTAATATAAAGTTCCTCATAAGAAGTACTTATCGGTATAAAAAAAAAATTCAAAGCGAAATGCACACCTTTTTTTTTATAAGCATAAAAAGTTTAAATTTTTATGAAATATTGAAAAATCTCGAAAATTTGAACTTATTTTTTTCTGAAATGTGGATAAAAAAAATTTGGTTGGCCATAAAACTTTGAAAATTTAGTACAAGGTTCCTCATTAGAAGTACTTATTGCTATTAAAAAAAATCAAAAATCGTGAGTCACAATTTTTTTTTATAAGCATCTAAAGTTCAAACGTTTACGAAATAATTACATGATTGCGTAAAATAATAATTTAGCCTTAAACGATTTTTGATATTTGTTCTTATTCAAAAAGTATAAGTCGAAAAAACTTGAAACTTTCACCAAATGTTTATATTGGAATCATCTATACGTAGTACAATTTTTGTAAACTTTAGACTTTTTTTGAGCTTTTAATAGACAATTGAAGTTTTCAACTTTTCTTTGTTTTTTTTTCTGAAATGTGGATAAAAAAAATTTGACTGGACAAAAATTCTTGAAAATTTAATACAAGGTACCTAATATGTCGAACTTATCGGTATAAAAAAAAAATTCAAAGCGTAATGCACAATTTTTTTTTTATAAGCATAAAAAGTTCATATTTTTACGAAATGTGTAGAAAATCGCGAAAATTTGAAGTTATTTTGCAGTTGAAAATTCATAAAATTTTAAGTATTCAAAACTAAGAATTGTAAATTCGGTACAAAGTTTGACATACGTTTTCCTTCAATTATCTATAAAAAAATTTGCACTGGAATAAAATCAAAAATTTTTATGAGTGTTTGAAATTACAATTTTTTCACATAATCGCGTAAAATAACAATTTAGGCATCATTGATTTTTGATATTTGTTCTTATTCAAAAAGTATAGGTCGTAGAAACTTAAAACTTTTACAAAATGTTTAAATAGGCATATTCTTTACATAGTTGTATTTTCAAAATATTTCGTTTATTTTTTAGCTATTTATAGGCATTTGAATAATTCGATTTTTCTTAGATTTTTTTTTATAAAAGTCGATAACAATTTTTTGGCCCTACCAAATCGCTTGAAAATTTAATAGAAGGTTTTGAATAAGTTGATCTAAGAGTGATTCAAAAATTATTCAAATACATAGGCACAATTTTTTTTTATAAGCAGTTGAAGTTCAAAAATCGACAAAATTTGTCAAAATCACGAATATTTGCAAATTATTTTGTAGTTGAAAATGTATAAAAATTTTTGTATTCAAAGATAAGAAATGAAAATATTATGTAATATCACAGCTGATAAAGATAATTAAATAGATTAAGTTTATTATAATATAATCAGTAGCTGACAGCTGTTCTATACAAAATATTGGTAGATTGTAAACACAAGGTGTATAACGTACCTTTACATGGTTGAATAGAACGTTACTAACTTCCAATTTCCAGTTATTTTAATGTGTGTATCAGTTCCATAAACATGCGGATTTTATATATTATTATTAATTATTAATATTTAAATAGACGTAGCCACGGAGCATTCAGCATATATGGACGGCGGGGTCGGGTGGTACCGTCACGATAGTGCATTTAGGCAAATAATATGGTATTTACCTACGCCCTATCTATGCACATCCTGGTTTGTCCAATGCTCACGAGCAGAAGTCACATGAATAGACAAATGTAAATTTAACCCAATCTAGGATATTAAAATAAAATATATATTACAATTTAAGGCTGACATCTTCATCTTCGTTCAGAATCGTTTTTTTTTTTTTTATAATATAAAATAATTCCAAAATCTATCCAATAATGCCTAATCTAGCAATGCATCTCGTGTATCCCACCCAACTACTGTATCCTGTACTTAACTTACAATGATTTATCATTGCATTCAAATGTAAAGTACCATACAACTAAACTATCGTAAACCAGGTGATCCCATGATAGAAAGTGCTATACATTCCTCACCATTATCTTGTCCGAGGAGCGAAGCGACGAAGGACGAACTTCCACCACCATTATCTTATCGGCTTATTTTTTTTTTGTTGTGTATGGTCTTTGGTTTTATTTATCAATAATTTTTTTACTCAAGCAATTGGTTTTTAATTTTTCGGGAAAACTATTTTTTTCAAGATGTTTCCAGAAATTTTGATTTCTATTGTTGACAATAATACCTTTGTATGGAACACTTTAATTCACTGTTTATAAAATACATTATAATGTATTTTGACATAAAAAATGTAGAGTGTCTTTTTATTGTAAAAATGTTGGGGTGCTGCAAATCATTCATTCTAAGGTTTTAATCGTGATATATTATCTGTGAAAAACAAACCTAAACAAAGATTTTTAATCATAACTTTTATCTTTAAATCAAGTCTGTAGTAGTTTCACACAATTAGCCCTATCGAAATTTTTTGTTTCTTCAGTTGAAATTTAGAAAAAAAAATCTCTATTGCCATGACTCTACCCATGATTTGTGTATTTTAACGATGCTACTGTGTGCTATTGGAATTAACTGTATAGTACAATACATAACCAAAAATGTTTAATTAATTGAAATGTTTTATACATTGGTCTATCGTTACTTTAATTGCATTAATGGAATACAAATTATACACTTGTATATGATAGCACGTGCCTGGGGTATATTATTTTAATTATGCATAAATATGAAACCATACGGCTAATCAACAACACTAAACCACTGTCGGGGGATTTCAATAGAATTTAATTACGATGGAAGTATAATGTGTATTATTAGTTGCCAAACATACATGATGCATACCAAGCTGACTTTCTTCTAAATAGCGTTGTGCCTGATATATGAGCTGCCGAACATTTTACAATTGAAATGGTGTGAATCAAATACCAACTGATAATTTTATTTAGTATTTAAAACGACTCAAAACCAGGAAACAACATGTCGTACTTGATACGTATTATAGTTATGGCGCAGAGTAAGGAAGAGCTTCTGATTTATTAACTATAGGTTAAACAAAAATGGCAGCTAAAATTATTAAGTTGATGTACAACTGTTAATTTTGGAAAGGCTCTAGCTTAGAGCAAAAGAGTGTTAAAATCCTTCGCAATTTTCCAATGAATTTTCAACATAAGCCACGGTAAAGAATTACTGGGAGGGAGGCATTCGTAAGGGTGCAAAATTTGTATTATACAATTTATGGTATTAATTTATTATATGCAAATAAATTGGTATTTTTTTCAAATACTAGCCGTGTTAGTTGTCCTTCCTTATTGAAATATTGAATCATACACTAGTTTTCAGGTTTTCCCACAGAACTAAGAAGGACTTGGTTTGGAAGTATAATTAATATGGACAGACATCAGTCTTAGTAGCATGGCAATGATAAATATACGTAGAACAATTTGATGACGAAAACTATTTATTAAATTTGAAAAGGAGAGTAAATAATAAATATGTGGAATAACCAATGAGACTCTAATTACTATTTAAAAAAGAAGTTTTGGTAATTATTTTTTCTGATATTATTTAATCGAATATGTGTTTTTTTTTTATTAAGAACATGTTGATATTGATAATAATTATAATTTTCTGCATATTGAAAAAAAAAAATAAAATAATTTTTTCCGATGTAATGGGACTATGAGAAAGTGAATATTTTAAATTGTTGGCATCATGTGAGAAAAATGGCAATTAATGCTTTTGAGTACTGTAAATATTTTTCAATCTTGGTATGAAATGTATTAAACCAATACTCATTCAAATTTGTGTAAATACTAGATATTAGATATACTAGGTATATATAGTATATACTCAATGAATATTTTATCATTTTTATGAACGATGTCAATTTGTCGGTTGCTATTAATATTTGAGATTAATATGTATTATCTTATTCAAAAAGTTAATTAAATATTATTCTAAACTCTAAAATATAGAGTATATAAACGCAGATTAATTTGTAATTATTGGTAATTTTCTGTAGCGAGAACTTCGTTTAAATTAGTTATTACTATTATCAGTATAAATATGTATTCAATTTTAGATTCTGAGTAAAGCGAAGGATCTTATGGTTTTACAATGATGTTTTTAAAAAAATTTTAAAATGCATCAATTTTTTTAAATAATTTTATCTGGAGACACTTTTTTCTCACTTTAACTTTGTTCAAAAGTTTCGTCCAGGCACTCTATAGATAGGAAATTTTATTTAGATGACACTTTGAGGGTTTTTCAAGCTTTCATTTAGGTGAGAGGAAATACTGCCGAAAATGGAGTAAAAACGTTGAAATTTGCCGTAAACAACATTTTCATCGACTTTAGTAATTTCTTCATTACTCCAAAAGTAATGTTGCCAGAAACTTGAAATTTTCACCATTATATGGTTATTATTGACATATTACCTACTACATACCTACTGTCAAACTACATACTTTAATTTGACAATTTTTATCTGAAAATAAATTTTTAAGATATCACGTTTTTATAAGTATATGTCTAATTAAGCTTTTAATGTTTGGTGAAAACTTCTATTTAATATAAAATGATCTTATTCATAACAGTTCTGAGTTCACTAACGACAATGTAAAAATTTCAAAAATCATGACTCAAGATTTTTTTTTTTTATAAAACTTAAGTAAATTATTATACAATTTTCACTTAATACACTATTTTTATGTCAATTTTCAACTTAAAGATTTTATTTGAAGAAACTGATCTATCCAATTTTAATGAAATGTTGAACACAGATAGTACAATAAGTTTTGAATCCTTTAATCCTTTTGTTAAAAAAAGTGTGTTCTTTGTCAAAGATCAAACTTTAGATGAATTAAAAACGTTCCTATTAATTTTGAGGTTATGTATAAATAATTAAAATCAATTTTATAACTATCTCGTTTACGGCACATTCTACAGTTTTTCCCTAATTTTTCCTCGCATTTGGAAAAACTTAGGAGAATAAAGCTCTCAAATGATTTCTCAAAGAACCATCTACTTCCAATTTGAATGTACCTTTAATACAAAGATCACTACCCGAAAAAGTATCTATAGGAAAAAAAATAAACATCTTTGTAAAACCAATAAAATCTTTATTTCACTCTGAATGTTTTCTTTAAAAGAAAGTTTTCATAAACAAACTCTTTTCTCGCTACGCTTATGTTCGACGCTATAATTAGTATCCCATTATGTCCCATTATATTCATATTTTTCTGTGTTTTTCAAATTTCCTTCAACTAGCTCCTGGTTACATATTTCATTATAATTTACTTCTGTTTTATTTTTTTTTTAGTGGGACTAATTACATTTTAATTTTTTATTCCCAATAAAGTTCACAATTCTTATCGTATCAACATTGTTAACGTTAAAGTTTTAATATGAATCGCTATTGTCTATAGAATACGTAGTATTTTAACTTATCAGTTTGATTGTTCACGAAATAGGCCTGACAACCAGGGCCGGATCTAGGGGGGGGCGAACCGGGGCACTTGCCCCGGAAGTCTAGGTCGGGGGGCGCCAATTTACCAAATAATAAGTAAATATATTAACAGTTTTTATTCGTTATATAATGAGAATTATGTAATAATTACAATTTTAATTAATTTACAATTTTTTTAGTAGATAACTGGTATAAGAATAAAACAGTGAAATAATATATGGGGGGGGGTGTATAATGAGAGGGCGCTAATTTTATACTTTGCCCCGGGTATAAAATATACTAGATCCGGCACTGCTGACAACACTATTGATATTCAGCCAGGGAACAAAGTTTTGTTAAAGGTATTCACCTTGTATGAAAATCGAAT
Source organism: Therioaphis trifolii (assembly GCA_027580255.1). Lineage (NCBI taxonomy): Eukaryota > Metazoa > Arthropoda > Insecta > Hemiptera > Aphididae > Therioaphis > Therioaphis trifolii. Next base: position 79,633,176 of record CM050404.1, on the reverse strand, counting down.
GAAAAAAAACTGTTTGTAATAAAAATAATACGTTGTCTTGGTTTGTTTGATTTAGTTTTTGTTTTCATAGTCTACTATTATCATCCCCCCCCCCCTCTGCATAAAGAACTTTGATTATGTCGATTATCAAATAAACAATTTCGGTAACTTTGTTCTAAAATAGGTCACCTTTCTAATTTGACTTTAGTGGCGGTTTTGATAATATATCAAGGGAGGGGCGATTTTCAGTATTTGTATGTCTCTACCAATATTTTACTGTTACACATATAAATATAAAGACTACATTTGTGATAAGGTTCTATCATAGATGACAAGTAACTTTTAACTTGGAAAATAATATTTAATACGGTGTACGGTATACGACATACGAGTATAACTCCACTGAAAAAAAAGGTTCAGGAGGGGCGATCGCCCCCATCACCCCCCTAAAAACCGCCACTGTTTGACTTTGTATGAGTATGACTGTATAAGTAATTTATATACTGTAGTCTGTAATACTATTGTCGTAATGAAATGTGGTAAATAGGTATATAATCGTGAATGTATTCCATTAAGAAGATTGCTTATTAAGCTTATTGGCCATCATACAATATAAATGTTTATTAAGTTGCTGAAAGGACAATCAAAATAATAAATATTCATACATATATATTCAAAAATAATACATCATAAAAAGGCTAAATTTATTTTAAAAATATAAACGAATTATATTTGGTTTTTATGTGCCACCTACTAACGAGTAACGATATTGAATATTTACTAGATTGCGTAATTACTAATAATAAAATCAATATGTTATAATTTATTAGTAAAATTAGAAATGTAATTTATTCCATATTACACATTATAATATTTAATAAATTATATCATCAGTACTGCATACATTTCAATTAAAAATAAAATATTCCTTTTGATGTTAATTTGGAATTCACCTTGACATGACTGGATTAGATTTATTAGATATTTACAGCATCAGGCTTTGTTAAGACACGATTTACGTGGCCATAATGAACTGTTGTGAAACATAATATAAATCGTTTGAAGACAAATTCGATTATTATCATAATGTATATTACTAAATGATCACGATTCCTGATATCTATAGATTGTAAAAATGTTTTTTTTTTGTTTTTAATTTTACATGTAATATTATAACCGATTACATGTAATGTTATAATAAAAAACCGAGCTATAAACTACAAAGTGTTAGAAATAATATGCATTCTGTTACTATAATTACTTTCAAATAAAATAATGCATTTATCATATACTTATGTTATTAGTTTATATAAAATAGGTTTTTAATATGACAGTCAGCACGTTAATAGAGTTTACGTAGGCATACGGTTTTAAATAAATGAAGACTATATTATTATTTAAGAGTTATGGATGATGTACAAATTGAAAAATAATATTGATAAAAAAAAAAAAAAAAATACTTTTACGGTAAAAATAAATAAAAGTTGTATGAATCTTTTATTCTTTTTCCTTGGGTGATATGTCACCCAAGCCTAGTTGAAAATATTCGATTCACTTTAACTTTACATTGGTAGCCACTGAAAACGAATTATGGTTTATTTGACTAAGAATGAACGTGACAACGATTCTATAATTGTCATCCATTGTCAGTAAATTTTAACAATAATTATAAAGTCAGATAGTCGTTTTATTGTAAGAAAAAATGTCGATACCAGAATAAGTGAAGAATAGATGTATCTTTATTTATTCAAATGATAGTTTATTTCCTCATAAATAAGGTCAAAAGTAGTGTTATAACCCTTAACTGCTAGGGGAGAATGTCCGAATATGGGATAGGTGCCTAATATCGGACACTCAAATATCATCTTAAGAAATGAATACTTTGATAAAATAGTAAACTTCATTACCTATATATTTGATATATATTTAATTATTTTATAATATTGTTATTTTGTTTAATAAATTTACCGAGGTGGTTTTAAAATTGTATTCAAACTGCCTATCCTATATTGACAGCTACCTTAATATTGACCATCCAGTATTAGGATCACCTATTATCCTTTATCAGGAACTTATTTTTAAATAGTGAACTTTGGTTTTTCAATTACTTCAAATCAAATTATAAATGTGCTACTTTTTACAATAAATTACGTAAGTACTTATCAGTATATGTTTTACTTAAAAGAAAGCATATTGGTATTGCAAGAAAAAGATATTTTTTGTATCTTAAATTAACAATTTAAAAAAAACTATCCCATATTCTTTCCCCTGTATAGTATGACCGGGGAAGTTGAAGTTTTAAACTGATATGTTCAGCGTTGAGAGTTTTGGTTAAAAGGAATGTTAGTTTTAGTATTCTTATATTTTGAATTTAGTGCGCAAATTTTTATTTCGTGTGAGTCTAATGATAACTGTACAAAAAATATTAAACCGTATACTTGTAAATTGATCACTTATCGTGGAAATATCTACAGAACACATTATCAATTACTTATTTACTGTAAATTTAATATTCATCAGCGTAGTATGACGTCAATTACATAGTGCTTGCGTGTTTAAGCATTGTAAAGCTCGTATGCTCTTCGGAGTACAAATACTTGTTTTATTGCTGTACTAATAATACGTAAAAGCATATAAATATTGTCCTCACGATCCGTAAAACGTAAATTAATAATTCATGAAAAAAAAATTTAAGTCATTCTACAGAAAAGTGAACTTTCGCATAATGTTGACCGTACGGTTACAATCTACGATTAAAGTGTGCCTACAGTTTTTCATAGCGTTATATGACATATATTTATATTTTATACACTCCTGGTAGATGTTAATCAGTTTTTTTTTAAAGGTCTGAACTCTTTATCTTCGTTCAATGTTGTTCAATATCACTCATAATACAAGCGTTATGTATTAGTAATACAATGTCTTTCGAGATGTATAGTTAGTATTTGATTTGAAATAAAAATTGAACCAATTATGAAAAACGATAATTTAGACAAAAGTTTTATTCTATATGTTATTATAAAAACAAATTAAACTAAACGATAAATACACATCTTTAATGTACACCGAGTTTTTTTAATTTAAATACATTTTGAATGTATAATTTAATTTAATGAAAAAAAAGAAAAAGAAAAGAAAATTGACTGTTTTGGAAAAGAACTTCTTAGTGTCGTTTCTTATGCCTATTTTCTCGTGGTTTTACACTCGAGTAACTAAATTAATACACAAATAGTAATGTTCATTTGAGGAAAAAAATAAAGCTAACTTTTATCTATATTGTATGAGAAGTTTATATAGTTTTTTCGTATAAAATAACATTTTTTATACTTAGGTTTTTTTCTTTACGATATGGTATTAAAATAAAATGATTGAAATTAATTACTAAAGACTTCAAATAGGTACTAATAATAGTATTGTGTAATTAGTAAAATTAGAGCCACTTTCGTAGTTAAAAAAAAAAAAAAATTAGTTTCTGGAAATAAGAAATAATGTGTGTATTCATTTTTATATTTTATAATTACATAAAAACATACCATGGTTATTTATGTATACTATACAAATTTTATTAATTTTAAAGTATTTTATCGTTTTTGTTGTTTTCTAGCTTTTTGTATTAAAAGTATCTAATCAATAACTTATTTGTTTTTAGATGTTTCCGGTTAGTAATTAAATAAAAGTATTATAAAATTATTTGGCATTTTAATATTGATTTGTATATGTGATTAATAATAATTAAAAATAAATATTTACGTATACAGGGTGTTTCACGAAGATCTGACATGTTGAATAACTTTTGTTCTATTCAATATTTTTAACTTTTTTTTTTTTTAATGAATACTATAGCCTAGCGCTACAATAAAATTACATTAAAATTTTATTTTTATTTTTAAAACTCAAATTTCAAAATTTCAAATTTTAATTTAGAGTTTGAAAAAAAATCAAAATAGCCATTTTGTAAATATGATTTTTAGAAAAATTTTGGTGTTTGAAATTCTTATAAAGGTTGATCCGTTAATTTTCTATGATTTTTTAAAGTTTACGAAAAATGTAATAATATGTATCGTTTATCAGTCATCAGATAATATCACATAGTAATAGTTGAACTATTAAGCAATTTAATTCGATTTTTCGTAAAATTTAAAAAATCATAGAAAATTAACGGATCAACCTTTATAAGAATTTCAAACACCAAAATTTTTCTAAAAATCATATTTACAAAATGGCTATTTTGATTTTTTTTCAAACTCTAAATTAAAATTTGAAATTTTGAAATTTGAGTTTTAAAAATAAAAATAAAATTTTAACGTAATTTTATTGTAGCGCTATTCATTAAAAAAAAAAAAGTTAAAAATATTGAATAGAACAAAAGTTATTCAACATGCCAGATCTTCGTGAAACACCCTGTATATGTATATATATATATATATATATATATATATATATATATACATATATATAGAGCCGATAAATTCATATTAATACTAATTAAACCATATTCCATGTATATTTATTATGATAATCGAATAAAATTATTTAGGATGAATATTGTATATATAATATAATAAATGTTTGCTAATTTAAGTCAACGTTTATGATATTGGATATGACGTCAGTCTATAGACTTAAACTAAAGATGTTATACGTTCAAAAACTTAAATATTTTAAATATTTTAAAGTTAGAAAAAAACTGTTTTAATTGATCGTCAATACGCTTTTTATCAGATATAAGTGTCTATGTAGAAAACGAATTGTTCTTACTGAGATTTTAAAACATTATAAAATTTCCACCATTTATTCCATAATTTTGATCTAATTTATAAATGTTAAAAAATAATTAATTCTGTACACCTAAGTTTACCCTTATAAAGTTAGCAGCACAACTATGACAGACACATATGCAATACATCCAACAAACTTGTTGGTAACTTGTTGGACATTGTTGGAACACCCACAGACTTTGTTGGACTTTATTTTTGTCGATAGAGCTTTAGAAACTTTTGTGCTGCCATATATACTCCAACAGCACAACTTTACGTGAACGAAATTTCACCCCTATAAAAAGTGTCCAGCTTGACTTGTTGGACATTGTTGGGCCACTCTGAAAATTTGTTGGACATTATTTTAGCCGGTAGAGCTTTTGAAACTTTTGTGCTGCCAGCAGCACAACTTTACGTGAGCGAAATTTCACCCGTATAAAAAGTGTCCAGCTTGACTTGTTGGAAACTGTTGGACCAGCTTTATAAATTCAATAGTAAAAAAAAAGAGGGTAAGTGGGTGCCGCTGCTGAACAGCTTATTACAATTGGTTCACTGTAATGTATGGTTTAAAATTTTAATATGATTATATAAAATCACTATATTATGTGAAAAATGGTTCTCAAGGAAGATGGTCTAGAACTCTAGATGCCTATGATATTACTAACTAGGTATATTTTATGATATTATTATGATTTATGTAATTTATTTTACTATTAGGCATTAGTATATCCAAAACAGTATGTTAAATTAATTTTACAAAAAAAATTACATTTGAAAATTTCATGGTATGTTTAAAATATAGTAATACACTCTAAAAGTTTCACTTACCCTCAAATAAAATACTAAAAAATAACCTTTTCTGAAAAACATGTAAAATGCAAGTAGTACGCTTTGCATCCAATGATTGGTTCATGAATTTTGCTCTCGATCCTCTCGTTGTAGAGATGGGTTTTTAAAAACTATCCCAAAACTAACATTTAAAAGTTGAATTAACTAATGCATTTAATGTAATAACAATCTTATTATACGAGATTATTTCATTTTTTATTTTAATTTTATTTAGTTAAATTGTATTTTATTTTTAATTGTAGTTTCAGATTTATTGGTGTGATTGCCTATATTGCACCAACAATAGGAAATCTGGGTCATTACGTGTCATATGTGTACCGGGCCAGTGGATATTGGGAACTCCACGATGATATGAGCCGCAAAATAAAAAGACTCAGCAGTTTACAAAATCTAAGTGTAACACCACACATATTATATTTTATTCGGGATTAAGTTGCCATATACCTTTTTTTTATAAATTTTTAATTTATTAGAATATTATAATTCTTATTTTAATATTTTTAATTGTATAACTACATAATATTATAACCTAATCAACTCATACAAGTAAACAAGTAATATTATTTAATTAATATTTTATTAAATAAACAAGGTGGTTTGTGTTTAAATTAAACAATTCTTACTACATTTTAGACAATTATTAATTTATTGATTAAAAAACCAATGAATAACAAGTCATGCTGGACACTTTTTATACGGGTGAAATTTCGCTCACGTAAAGTTGTGCTGTTGGCAGCACAAAAGTTTCAAAAGCTCTACCGGCTAAAATAATGTCCAACAAATTTTCAGAGTGGCCCAACAATGTCCAACAAGTCAAGCTGGACACTTTTTATAGGGGTGAAATTTCGTTCACGTAAAGTTGTGCTGCTGGCAGCACAAAAGTTTCAAAAGCTCTACTGGCTAAAATAATGTCCAACAAATTTTCAGAGTGGCCCAACAATGTCCAACAAGTCAAGCTGGACACTTTTTATAGGGGTGAAATTTCGTTCACGTAAAGTTGTGCTGTTGGCAGCACAACTTTGAAAAGCTCTACCGGCTAAAATAATGTCCAACAAATTTTCAGAGTGACCCAACAATGTCCAACAAGTCAAGCTGGAAACTTTTTATACGGGTGAAATTTTGCTAACGTAAAGTTGTGCTGTTGGAGTATATATGGCAGCACAAAAGTTTCTAAAGCTCTACCGACAAAAATAAAGTTCAACAAAGTCTGTGGGTGTTCCAACAATGTCCAACAAGTTACCAACAAGTTTATTGGATGTATTGCTCATGTGTCTGTCATAGTTGTGCTGCTAACTTTATAAGGGTCCTAAGTTTAGATGATGTCGACTGTCAGGAAAACTTCATATTAATAAAAAAAATAAAAAAAACTTCCACCGCTTCATGTCTGAAAAAATAATTATTTATAATAATATTAATGCATTTTATTAATATTTTGTGACATTATTTAGGAAAATTTTTTCATTGATGATAAAAATATAAACATCAATGTTTTATATATCATACACATTTGGTATACCACAATGTTGACATTTAATCTAAAAATGTTTATTATATTATTTTGTAACATTAACAATGATTTAAGAGAATAAGTGCTCAGAATATTGTTTATTTTAAACAAGTGAGTTGTAAGTTTTCAAAAACCGACGATAATAGTTTTGGAAATAACAATAATTTATTATAACCTTTTTCAACTGACTTGATCGAGAGTACGATGTACTGTTCTCTATAGGGACGTTGCGATACTACCGATACCAGTAAAGTATCAATACTTTTCTTTCGATACAAGTACTTTTTGTATCGATACCATGGGTTCGATACTTTACTCATATCGATAAAAAAGTACTGGTATCGAATGAATGGTATCGAATCATTTTACCGCCATATCAGTTCAAAATTACTTGAATAGTCGAATGTTAGTAGGTATTCAAATAAGATAGTATTAAAAATACTATTATAAAAATGTATTTTACGTATACTCACAAAGTATAAATACAATCTCATTAATAAAATGATTTTTTTAAGCAATTGTACAGCCTTGAAAATAAGGTAAAAATGTATCTTTGTCCTTTGATACTTCATACAATCATACTCATGAAATTATTTAACACTGCCTAGGAAAAAGTAAGTTGTCCCTAGCGGAAAAATTTAAAATTGTTTATAGACATCATTCATATTTCAGTATTTTGGATAGAAAAATGTCATGTTCAAGGTTTAGAATTCTTTCATATATTGAAAAAGAAAGTATTAAGTATAAACAAATTATTTCATTCGAATATTCGATACATAGTCCTATAGTCATATGGGATATGGGATATGCGATATCGTCCTTTTGTTTAGGTATTTTACCCATATCAGTATTTTAATTCGATTCGATACTTTTTTTTCGATACTTACTCATATCGGTCCTTTTATTTCGATATTTTACTCATATGAGTATTTTCATTCGATTCGATACCAAGTAAAAGTATCGATACTTTTCTTTCGATATCACGTCCCTAGTTCTCTACTTCTAAGCGTTTCATGTCTGGTCATGCGCTCACGATTCGCAGAGACCTTAAAATAAATCAGCTGATTGTTTCGTAACGTGTAATTTATCACGCACAATCATTTATCAATAATTATATGTAAAGAAATCTAATGTTTATAAGTTACCTCGAGATTAGCACGTTTTAATAGATACGTATAGTGTAGTTTTTTAGTTTTAGTTTCGTGTACTTAAGTAGAAATTGAAAAGTTACGACAATATTATATCATGGTCAAAAGATAAACCTATACTTATAGTTAAATTATTTTAAAAATCTTCATGTTGAAGCTTAAATTTTAATATCAGGTTCTCATTTTCAATTAGCATGAAAGGGTGTTGCAAGAAATCGATAATGCAATATTTCGATTTACTATTAGGCTAAAAATGTCATAATGTAAATAGAAACGCTTGACGACGTAATAGAACAGATTCATATGGTCTTTTATTTATTATTTAACTAAATATAGAAGTGAACAATGTGAATGCCAATCTATGGCTAAAGTATAAAATGTCCAACTATGAAAATGCACAAAAACTAAGTAGGTATACCTATAATTTCATCTTTTCACTAATAGTTGTAATTTCGTTAGTAACAATTGTTCGATATAATGTAAATAATTATTTTTTTATTTTATCTTATGGCTACGTTAACCATATATTAGTCATATTCATATTATAGTAGTGAGAGAATAAAAATTAAATAGTTTTATGTGTATATTAGATCATTAAATGAGGTCATTGACGAAACTATTTAAAGTATAAAATTTTATTTAATATCCTTACATTGAAGATTTAAAAGATATTTTTTTTTAAATAGACGTTCGTAATAAGCTCAGTATAAAAACATAAAGGTACATAGTTTATGAAATATGTGAAATTCAAATACTTAAAAGAATAGATATTTTTCTACATTAAATTTAATTCACTAACAGTTATTGTACATACTTTATACTTTGGAAAGTTCACTTAAACTCATCATGAAAAATAATGTTTCCTGGTGAATAGCCAATTATTATTTTATATAATTATGCATTACGCAAAGGTAATTGATTTAAGTTCATTTAAAATATATATATATATATATATATATATATATATATATATATATATATATATAGGAACATATTATACATAATAAATGAACCATAATATATTATGAAGCAGTTACTATAATCAATATTACATTGTACTTTCTCGTGTTTTCTTAATGTAATCAACTTGTAACAGTGCTACATATTTGTAATTAATTTTGAGTTTTCGTAAAGAAGATACATCAGTATACAGTTATATAAGTTTTATTCATACTGTGATTACGTTCACAATTAAGTTTCTCACCAAAAACTATAGTTACGTGCATTTATTGTTGGATTTATAATCCTCTATTGTTTGAACAAATCGGATGTTGATATTTGCACTGGAGAAATCATATATTATATGATACAATTTTTGTTCAATATCAAAATAATGATGTAAGAAACATGAATATGAATATTAATATTCGGAATTTTTATAGTAAAGTTAAAACAATATAAAATAAATTCTAATATTTATCTGATTCAAAATTTGAATTTTATTTGTAACATGAAATTTACTTTCAACTATTTCTATCGTATTTTCTATAACACGGACTTTTTTTTATCATATATATATATATATATATATATATATATATATACATATTTATTGCAGTATTATCTACTTTTATCAGGTTAAACAGATTTATAACATAATAAATGATTATTCTATATAGGTGTTTAGTGTTCATGCTAGGTATTAAAAAGGACTTTTTTGCTAAACATACAAGTCTACAAGTCTAGTTTTTTTTTTTAATTTAATACATATTACCTAACATCACGATTCCATAACATTACTCGCCATTCTCGTCAGTTATAATTTAAGTCACTATATATCAGTATGAAGACTGGTAAGTATAACGCTTATTTAACTGTTTTAAAATTATTTTGTTCACAGATATGTATGGGCTTTATTATACGTATTATGAAAGGTAAAAGTCCTATATAATTTATTTCCGGAGAAGGGAAGTATATTTCGCTATAAATTAAATATTCGTTATACATGACGTTTTGCAGGCTCATATTTAGGATAGAATCACAATTATAGAGGGGGTATTTAACAATCAAACAACCTAATAAAAATTAATGAATCTCTTTGAATTAAGAATATATTTCAAATGTTTAATAGAACTGAATGAATGTAAAAATCTAATAAAATAAAAGTAAAATTAAAAATAATTTATGAATACAAAAAAAAAAAAAAATTCTAAACGAAGTAAAACTATATTACTATTGTATAATGTTCAAAAAAGTGTAAAATTAAATTTTAGAACTATATTTATATTCAATATCATACATTGTATGTTTTAATTTTTTAATTTTAACGGTACAATATTTTGACAATTAATTTCTTTAGTGTAATATTGATGCCGAATGAGTTATACCTTCTTGCATAAATTATAAATGACTGGTTGATTTTAAAATTGGAGTATTCTATTTATTGATATATAGAGTATAAAATGTATTCATTTTTACATTTTTACTATAATGTTTACTCGACATTTTTAATTTTGAGAAATTATTTAATTCGTTTAGGCAGTGTAATTAATCGAATATTAGACATTACAAAAATTTAGGTATCAGATAATAATATGGGCTTAAATCGTAAGTGCCAGAAATACATAGACGATTCATTACTAAATAATATCACCAATATACTAGTCGTGACGGTGATAGAACATTATCGTAACAATAAATCATACTATAACCTTACTCAGTTACAGTGATAGTTTGAATGTTAACCTGTATGTATAATATAATATATGACAATAATAGTAATAAATAACACAAGAATAACGTAGATGTTGCTCTGTTACGGTAAAATGAACACTCTACTGTACATCAATTATTTTATGATATTTTCATGTAAGTTATTATAAGACGAATCAAATTTCAAAGTACTTCAGAGAGTAAATTATTAAGAGTCAAAAATTAATGGAAACTATAATTCCAGGGATCATCTAGCCGAGATGTTCAGCGATTCGCTGTGAACACTACAAGGTGTTGAAACTTTTGATTGTATTTAAATAAGGATTCAAATATGACCAAAATTATTGATTAACTGGTGAACTTTAAATATTTTATGTAACTAAATAACTCCAAGTTAGTTCATCATACTTCGATTTTGAAATGTAGATAACTAATACATCTACAAAAAAGGGACTTTGGGTATTATTGGTTTCTAAGTCAAGTAATTCTATCTATGGTCTATCCTTCATAAAATTAAAAATTATTAATTAGAAATAATGCATTGGAAAAATATACCTTTTATGTAATTTGGTGTAAAAATTTAAATAATTCAATCCATATTATTAGTCATTCACAAGCTAAACCTATGTTTTGTTTATTTTGATATTTGTAATTTATATTATACATTTTTTTCTATTTAAGTCTTTAATGGTAGGTTAATTTTGTTTAACATTAAACTCTATTTTACATTATTTTGAAAGCATGTATCTATATTATTTATGTATATTAAAATTAAATGATTAAAATTGATGCTGGGCAGAAACATAGTAATAAGAAGCTTTGGACAGTTCACCCTCCAAAATCTTTTTTTCACCATCAAAAATATTCTTATATTTCATTAAATGTCTCGTTAAAACTTTAACTTGCATAAAAGCTTTATCTTGTTTTAGGTATCACGTAGAAAATAATATTTATCACCACCATGATATTATAATTATAAAAAACATAAAATATACCTGTTACATCAATAATAGTAACAATTTATTGTTTCTTGTCGTTAAATTTTCATTTAAGTATTACAATTTTGTGACGTATGTGACAAAGTATTTCTTTAAATAATAACTAACTAATTAATATATTTTTAAACGATTATAAAATGATGACATTTCAATATCTTTACTTTACAAGCACGATTTTTTAAAAAAATTTTAAAATATAGCCTATTTAAAATCTGTAATTTTTCATGAACGATGAGTAAAATTGACAAACACGGTTTAAAATATATTATGTGCACATTAAATCATGATTGGAAGGTGTATTATATTTATTTATTCGATGTGTGGTAACCGGCTTTTTTTTTGAAAATATTTTCTTGTCACACCACTGATGCGGGCCATTTCACTCTGTTCGTAAAATGGTTGTTCTACCTGATCTTTTGAGAGGATAAAAAAAAAAGAGGAATATATTAAGAAAGTCCGACCGACAGTGGTCGTAATATTGGGGTGAAAATACGCCACGTCACCGAGTGTTAAACAGTTTGTGCGTGCCACTGCGAAAAACCAACGGTTTTGATTAACACTACGACCAAGACAGTCGTATACATTTGTTTATGCGAATAAAAGCCCTCGAACGGAATAAATTGTTCGTACAAGGTACATACTTGTTATATGCGTATACACGTGTCTCATGTGTGCCCTGACATTGGACGCGAACCGAAAGTAAAATTTGATTTGTTTTCAGTAAAGCACCCGAAACATTTTTATCTCACACATACACATCGTGCAAGCACATACTCTTATGGGTTACAGTTTAACGCGAGACTATTCGACGGGTACGTAAATTGCGAACGGTCGGTATGGCTATTGCGGAAAAACGCATAACGTCAGCTGGTAAATTAAACGAGCGTTACGGTTAGTTTTTTTGCGGAAAGGACCCGTACGGTATTACGAGTGTATCAGACATCGTCACGTTGGACACTCGGACGCTGAGGACGATTACTGATCTTCGGTCGTATACAAGGTCGAATGTCGGATTATTTATTCAACCCCAGTAATATCTTGTCGACGGTCGATGGGGTGTATGTAATGGACTTTGGGGACGAGCGGTGCGCGTATAGGAATCGCAGGCGATAGTCGCAAGGAGAGGGCCATAATCTATAAGCGTGAAAGCACATATTTCATACAATACGTACAAGACACATTGAGACTTTTACATCATGTAAGGATACGGACTTAAATCGTTATCTTTGAGACAGCTTTTGCAGTGATGGCGAATTTGAGGAGTGAAGATGGGTTCTCCTCGATTTCTCTTCATAACTAATAAAAGAACATTGTCACAAAATATTTTGTGCGTGTTAAGTTCTAAAGATCTTTAAATTTTGAAAATCGTTTTCAGTACAAATATTTACTAAAATACATGTAAAGTAGGTGTTTTATTCTGTGTTTATGGTTTTATTTTACCTACAACAAATTCACTGACTCTTAAAAACAAAATAAATTCTTAAAATAATTGTACCACGACGACCTATGTCAAAGATATCACATTCTAATTCATGCTTTTATCGTAAATGTGATTTCGGCTCAACATTATAGATTGTTAAAGGTGTTTTTATAATTAGTACCTATTTATTCTAAACGATTCAGTATATCGTCGAAAATAGACCGAAAAAAGAATTGAGAAACATAACATAGTACGATTTATCATATACCATGGCTTTTTAATTTATTCAAGTCACAGAAAAATTATCACGACTGCTTTATTGAATGACACATTGATGTGAAAGTTTTAACGTCAAATAGTGTACCTAGTTAGGAGTGATCTGTGTAAAGTCGTGCAAAAAGTTGTTATCGTGGTTTCAAGGGGCGATTCACTACCCTATATCACAGGTTTTTACGTTTCGAACTCAATAAACAAAAACCATATTTCGATTAAAAGCTTATCGACATCAAAATTATAAATACGACCGTTTTCACGTCGAGCAAAGTCATCGTTTAAAACGAAAAATATCTGTTAGAAATTCGTCAATTTTCAGAAACGTTCATCTTCATCCTTTCCCGATTTCTCATCATGCATTAGGTCGATTGGTTCAGTCAGATGATTTCCAAAGACATCGTTATCGTGTTTGGTTTTTTTTTCCATCACAGATGTCAGAATTGTTTTATAGAAACGAATATCGGAGATTGATCTTGTATCGAACGTCAGATAATAACATATTATATTATTACAACGCGTAGGTTTCACGAAACGCTCGAACGACGATAAAATTATCGATCGTGGGTGCACGAAAACCGACTTAGAGGACCGCGTGCGAATTGGCTGGGCTTACCCTTCGGACAATGGGGGGGGGGCGTTGTGAGACGCACGCGATCGCTGTCCGTCCTGCAGGACGGATTGTTTGCGCGATCGTTTGTCGTGAACTGTCGTCGTGAAAACGCGAGATCCGGCGGTTTTGTCCCGATTTAACCCCATCACCGCGGCGGTCACCGTCGTGAGAACCGGTGCGCGCCGCTTCGGTCTGCGGCCGGCTTTCACTTTCGTTCGCGTCTCCGGTCGAGTTCGTGCGCGGCGTAAGAAAAAAAATAAAAAAATAAAAATAAACAACGTAACCGGTTCGCGCCCGCGTGGTGTTACGCAACCGCCCGCCAACGCGGATGGCAATAATAGTAATAATAAAAACAACAACAACAGTGGTAATAACTATTATAGTATACAGATACGGACGCGATCGCGGTCATAGGTGTGACAGGGTGGGGTCGTGCCGGAGATCGCGTGTGTCGGCCGGCTTTGGGCGTGAGAGGGGGCCTTTAACCGTCGGCGAAACGTGTGCTGGCTGCTGGTGACGGATACGAGACCGCGGATCGTCGGGACGGGCCTCCCCGTCGGATCGGCGGCACAGTGATCCGTCGCGACGCGAACCGGACTGCCGTTTATCGAGCGCGCGTACACATCACGCCACTATCGTTGGTCGCACGGTGCACGACACAACACGCCGCCGACGCGATGAAGCCGCCGCAGCACGCCGCTTGGTGCCTGGTGCTGGTCGCCGTCCTCCGGTGCACAGGTAAGAAGCCACGAGCAGGGCCGGCGAGAGGGTGGGGCAGGAGGTGCCAGAGTACTGAGGCCCGTCGTCTCGATTATAAATACAAAAAATAATTATAAATATGTTTGATTAAATAAAAACTTTTTTTTTATCATGTAAAAATAAATGAAATAACTTTTAAATTAAATGACGGAACACATTAATGTAATACCTCTGTTGCCGCTAGTAGTTCCATACAATACACTCGCTTTTGTTCTAGTGCTCGACAGTCTATTTTAGGAGCTATCTTGAAAAATATCATTTTTCACATGGTAGTATGTTTTAATTTTGTATATTATGATATAATGATTGTACAAGATTGTTCAATGTATGTGATTGGATTTTATGTATTGTGCGCTAATGTGCTACACTGCTACTTATAAATGTTATCGGGTTAAATAAAAAAAGGCAAGAAAAAAACCTTTAAAAACCTTTAAAAAATACTAGACAATGAACACATTAGCTTAGTATAATTGTACGTTAGTGAAAATTAAATAGTTTGTGTATGATTTTATTTTTCCTTCAATTAATAAAATATTTTATGTAAACCAAATATTATATTTATTTCATTCACATACCATCAAACTTAAATGTAAGTAATTTAATAAAAGTGGTGTTCATATTATATGTATATATACATACATACATACATATATACATATATGAATATATTAGCTTTACTAGTATAATATGTAAGAGGGCCCATAATCGAACAACCCCGTGGCCCACTAATGTTCTCGCCGGCCCTGGCCACGAGGCCGTTCACTCACGCGCGCATAACGACAGCCTCTGCCGGCGCGGTATTTCGCCCTCTTGGGCACCGTCCCTAGCCGCCGCCTCCCTACCCCATGCCGACTTGTGCGCCGTTCCGTTTTTGGATTTTGCCTCAGTTTCCGAACCCTCGGGGGGCGGGGAAGGTGCTAGATTTTGCGCGGCCCCGAGCAAAGTTTCTGAGAGTTTTCGACAACGATAACATATAGAGCATAAAAACACTGCACGGGTCCGCTCTGATACTACCCGATAAATTTATATTTTGACGTTGTTATTTTTCGGGAGTATAAAATAACGGTAGTTCGAGAATAAAGATATTTTTATATGATCGAAGGTTCGTAAGAGTAAACAATTAAATATGTCTATGATAACGATATCACTCACAACTGAACATTTAATTACTCGGCTTATTAAAGCATTATTCACACGCATTCGAGACAGGACGTGTACAAAAAGGCTTCGGGTGGACCTTTTCACGTTCGACAATCGTACGGATTTTCTCGGAGTACATCGTCGATCGGCAAATACGTACGATTATAATATTCTCCATGGCACTAGCGTTATTTAAAATCTTTTATTCTAATCGTTTATTCTAAATTTTAAATCGACATGCAATCCGTCAATATTTTAAAAATCGGCCGATAATTTTCGAATATTTTCGACAATGTAACTCTTATTTCATATTAAATATTTTAAATCGCTTTTTAAATGATTAATATTTACCAAATTATACCAAATATTACGTACCAATTACCACAGCAATTATTGAATTTTACATTTGAGATAATAAGGCATTTAGTCGAAACATAGCTTTGCACAGTTTCATTACTCGGTAAAACATTAATTTGCCTTTAACATAGTATAAAAATACGTGTGAAATAAATATGAATACACTAAGTTATAAACTAATATAAAACAATATAAATTGTTTAAATATTTTCCAAAATTTTAACTCTGAGTATTATTTGTGTATCATTTTGAAACGATTCGGTACAAATGTATTTTGTAATATATGTAGACTTTTTTTTTTTTTGAAACGTATTATATTATTTCAAATTATGAATTTATTGTTTTAAGGGATTCTTTCTTGTAAACATCTATGGATAAACTGGATATAATTGTGACATGGTTTCTGAAGTGTAAAAGTAATTCGATGGGTATTTTTTAACCATATAAGTAGATAACACCATAAACCTCGTGGCAATTATAGTGCTTCTATTTTTTTCTGTTCTAAAGATGTTGAAATGATATTTAATTAAATATAAGTGTTTTCTACGAAAATCTTGTTTATCACGATGTTTACACGTTTGACGAAATTACATAATGGTTTTAATGTACATGAATGTAGAAAACTGGAATATCATATAAAAACAGACGCGCTCCTCGCTCACAAAATTTGACGTGCTGTTCATCAAAAACATAAGGTAGAGTGGTCGGTGCCTCATAATTCACATCATGTCGTGTACAGTACGTTTCTAAAAAAAACGCACATCAGAGACAAATAATGGTCGTACGCGTGTGTGTTTGTATGTAAGGAGTAATGTTACTTAAACCTTAAATCACTGCCACTAGATTTTATAAATTGTTAAAACAGACGAGACGGTCCGAACCAAAAGACTAACTCGATCACGGACGGAATCGCATGAGTGGTGTTCTAATGACGAGAGGACACTTATCGTCGTCGTTTGGGGAAGACGTTAAAAACTTCTCGTGTCGATGACGAGGTGAGAGCAGTGTGAACATACCATGGTCCCTGTGTGTGTGTGTGTGTGTGTGTGTGTGTGTGTGTGTGTGTGTGTGTGTGTGTGTGTGTGTGTGTGGGGGGGTTTGTGGGCGAGTGGGGGTATGTGGGTAGGGGTATGCGTGTGAGTGCGTGTGTTATACTTTGGCTCGAATAACGGGTCAAGTGCCATAGGTACTCGAGGGTGCTCGGCGACTACTATGGTGTCATGTGTACGTTTAACGACCATGCGGCGGACAGGGCGGGATAACACGAAAACGAGCGGAAAATCTGTTTGTTTTGGGAACCCTACAGATGCCGTACAGAGAAAAAAGCGACACGAGGTGCGGTACAGCGGTGGAATTAACGGCACGAGGTTGACGTCGCCATCGCGTCACCGTCTACGCGCGTTTAATATCCCCTGACCGACGTGATGGAACGCGATCGAGAGATCGATGAAATAGGAATGAAAAAAAATGTAAAACCAAGACAACTGGGTCGGTCTAGGTTAAGACGAGCGACGATATTACGGGCCGCAGCCGTCAGTGTGTCATTGTCACGCGATTAGTTTCGCGTAGCGAAAAACAACATAAAAAAATGTAGAAAAGCCGTAATTGTGAGAGAGGATAATCCTGACGCGTGGCTATATGGGGTGAACGGAATAATTATAAAACAAATCTATATATGTATATATATATATATGTATATATACATATATATATATATATATATATATATATATATATATATATATATATATATATATATATATAAACTGGTTTGTGAAAACATTATACGGTTAATTAAACTACCAGACTATTGCAAAACCATTGGCTAATTGTGCCCCAAATTCAAATAATAATAATTAAAACACCATTTGTGTGTGCAATTAACCGCTGTCACACGCACACACTCGCGTCAAATACATACATATACCCAGGCGTGCGCATGCAAACATAAGAATGTATATGATAACGTGATCGAGGTTTCTCAGTTTTTATTCGGAACGCATACTCTCAAGATATTTGTTCGAAAAAGGATTTTCAAGATTCATTTGGAATGCATTGTTATCAATCAGTCTGCAGTTTAATGCGAGTGCAAAACGCGTACGTTTTCGTTTTTCAGATTTTATTGGATTCTTGGGCGTAAACCATTTTTTATTTTTATTTTTATTTATTTTTTTTTGATAATATTATTTCAATCGTACAGGCTTCGGCAAAACTGCACAAATTAATTATAAACTGGATTTGCGTACGACTCATACTCACCAGTATTTGTACTGACCATTATAACATTTGAATGTGGAAGAACAAACAATATATAATCTAAAAATATGAAAAGAGATAATTATCCGGATGAATAATTTTCAAAAGAAACAAAAATTCTTTGTGTTTTATTAATACTGGTAGGCAATTAAGTAATATAAATCAAAAATTATTTTTTCCCCTCGAACTTCTTTTTTTCAATTATTTTATATTTTTTCATTATAACTACTAAAATTGCATATTTATAATAGATTTATACTTGTTTTTTATTAAAAAAAAAAAAAAAAAAAAAAAAAAAAAATCATAAAAACAATAATAATAATTATTATTTTAATGAAAATAATGTTTTCCATATTTTTATGCTTATTTATATAATATATATTCTGGTTTAGTTGAATAATGTTTCTATTAAAGAAAGTATTTAAATTAAAGTTAGTTTATAAATATACGGGAACATAAAGGGGAGATAGTTCTTGATAAGACATAACAATTAATGTCAAATAAATTAAATACCATAAGATTAGTAGAAGGACCGAACATATAGTACAATTTTGTACCTACTACCTATAGGCTATAATACGTTTTAAAATTAGGTTATTTTAAAGGATTATGGTAGAGACGTTTATAATAATTATATAATCAAATCTTTAGTTTGATATTTTGTTTTGGAATCATTATAATTTTAATAAATGAAAAATCATAGGTATATAAGGTTGTATATCAGTTTATTTTGTTTTCAATGGTTTATGAGTATATTTCAAAGAAAATGAAAATATTAACAGTATGATGTGCGAATCAATGGCTTAAAATAATATATTGGATTTTTGTTGTTCAATTTTGTAGTTTTGAATTAAAGTTAATAATTTTCAATAAATTTCAAGATAAAGATAAGGAAGTAATCTAACGATGTATTTATGCTAATTTTTAATACGTAATTATCATCGATATTACCGCATCATAAATGAAAATACTGTTACGTAAATTATGTAATATTGAAATGTAATAGTACGCATAAATAAGTACGTATGTGCTTTAATACTAGATCAACATTTAAGGTATCATTCGTATTACACTATTATAAATACATTTCATTGAAGTTAATTTGACTGGCAGTTTTATAGTTAATTATACGTGTACTAAATACTTTTACATATTTTAAAATAAAACAAACATATTTTTGATTATGCCTTATGAATTAAACATAATACTATAAATTAATATGTATATATTTAAAATATTACTAGTTTAATCAAAATAACTACCTCGTAAGTTGTTATGCATACAAAATAACTTTGGAATATTCAATATTTAATTTTACATAATAATAAATAATAATATTTGTTCTTAATATTCTTTAGAAAGTTTTAAATTATTATGCATTTATTCACTCAATACATTGTCACTAAAAATAATTAAATTCCTACGAAAAACAAAATTTTTAAATGTATTGATTCAAAAATCGTAATCATGTATGTAATGATTAATTTGTATTATGTTTTGACTTAGTTTTTTCAAAAAAAAAATTCCTCACTTAAAAAAAATGTAAAAATAACTACCGTTAATGTTTATAGTTTACTACATCGTAATATCGATGTTTAAAATAAATAAATAATTTATCAAATACTAAAATGAATAAATCTTAAATAATTATAAATAATATACGAAAATTTAATATCAATCAGTGTTAAACTAATACCACGTAATTGCAAAAATATAAATTGAAAATGAGTTTTATTCATAAATTTAAAAGAATAGCCCATATTTTGATATAAATATTCAAATTTTCGAAGAAGTTACAAATGTCATAGAAGTGTTACGTAAATTCATCATTAATTATTTTGCTAAAATGCTTCTTGTCTCTGTGGTTTCAAACACGAACAAAATGATTTATAGTAATGAAATTTTAAATACATACAAACGATAAATAAAATGTGTTAAATTTGATATATGAAATAGTTGATGTAAATTTATTTTTATAAATACTTTTGTCTTTAATTTTTGGAGATAATTGGTATTAGTTACTTTATCGACGGTGATATAAATATTACAAAAACATACATGTTCCAAAGTCTTATTTTAGACAGTTATTAGTTGATAAAAATGTTTATTTTCGATCGGTGTCCATTATTGAATTATTTTATACATTTACCAATTTTCCGTATATTTTGAGTAAAGTGAAGGATCTTCTGGTTTTACATTGATGTTTCTTTTTTCTTTTTTCTAATCTCTTTTAATACATTTTGGTACACATAGCTTTGTCTTAAAGTTTCATAAAGCATTATAATAGACCTAAAATTGAATATAGATAGTACTTTGAGGGTTAATTTTTCTCTTTTTTAAATAGTTTTTTGAGACGTGATAATAACCAGCCGAAAAACAGAGAAAAAACAGTAAAATTTATCGTAAACGATACTTTTACAAAAGCGATTTAAGTTATTTAGTCATAATTTCAAAAGTAATTTTGCTAGAAACTTGAATTTTCTACCATACATTAATGATATGTTATTTTATACTTTATAAAAGCTTAAAAAAATTGAAACTTTGGGCTGAAAATAGAAACTTGAAAATACTTCATTTTTAAAATTATTAAATAGCATTAAATTCAACAAGCAATTAAATTCTTTATTACAATTTTTAATATTTTACAAAGAGATCTGAAAATGAAATATGACTTTATTCATATACTCAACTAACAATATTTAAAAAATTTCAAAAATCGTGAATTAGGATTTTTTTTATAAGCGTTTAAATAATTATTGTACGATTTTTATAGAATTGACTATTTTTGCGTACATTTTCTACTTTAATGGTGCAGAGTAAATTTTTTTGGTGCCAAATTATACTCTTAAAATAATGTGTGCTTAATTAATCAAATAGAATCATGCAATTTTAAACTATCACATTTTTTATGGTTTTATCTATGCTGCTGTAACTTATATCCAAAGGAGTGATAGGATTTGATTTCGCGAGGATTATAGAATCTAAACAATTGTAATTAATGTTGTAAATTAACCCTATTTTAGTTAAAGATTATTATAATATATTACCATCAATACTTTTCTAGGGGGAAGTTGAACCCCAAACTCCCTTAAATCGCTTTAATAAGGTGTAAACCTTGTATCATATTATGAAGAACATCGAATGAAAGAAATACATACAAGTATTCGTACTTATAAATTATATTTTTATGATTTCCTTGAGTTACCCAAATAATGTACACTATATAGAATAGATAATTATATTATTTAGTATCTATTGATGATTATTCTCTATTCGTTTGGAAAACGGTGCACAACTATAAATGTCAACGTGGAGGTGGTGTATTTTTTTAAAAAACTATTATGTCACGAATTTGCGTTTATTTGAAAAAATGACCGAGGCTGGAGCATTTTAGTTGGCGGTCATGACCTTATGATAATGAAACATTTAACTAAACCGTTTGATTGACCACAGTCTACCTAATGACTTGCGTGTTCTATAAAATACAGCCGTCAATTGTCGAGGTCACCACTAAGAGCTTACTCTTAGTGATTACTTCTTCGGAGGATATATTTAAGGATACCATTACCTTTTGCCACCGTTGTCACCTCTCGTCATTATTGATCACGAAATAGGTCATTGCTAGCGGCGTATGAGTCGATCACAAAAAATGTGATTGAACGATAATTATGAAAAACGGTGTCTGCAGATTAAGATGTTAGAGTTTATTCGTGCATTATCTCGTAAATATCACATAGAATATTGACAATCATAAAAAAAAAATAGTTTTTCTTCTATTTGGTGTTTGTTACAATATCTGAAAACATAATAAGTATACAATAATTTACAGTTGGATATATTTTTTTTCCTGATTAATCTAGTACACTATCAAGATAACACAATAATTTAGTGTAAAGTTAAAAAAAAACTGTAAAAAGTTATAACAAAGGCTTGGAAGTTGTAGCACTGAAAATGCGCTTTTTAATTCTTGAATATGCACTTAAAAGCTCTGGAATATGTGCTATTATTTAAAAAATAAAACCATGTAAATCATTATTACCAACAAAATATGGTTATTTCCTATATAATGTGAAAATACACTCAAAATAGTACTATAAACCCTAAGTTGGCATAATAGCAATCAAACCCGTAAATATGCAAAAAATATCAAAATTAAATTTCGTGTATGACATCGGAGAAGTGTGAAACATATTTGTATCTTACTTTGGATGTTCTGGTATGAACCAAGGAAAATATGCGTTTGCTAGAACTTCCGAGCCCGGGTTATTACTAATCAAAATCTAAATATATTTTTTTATAAGTAATATACACTTTAAAGTATAGAGTGGAATACCTATATCAATAATTCATAATTGCTCATCTATAGATGCGTTGTCAACATCAACAGAACAAATTCACGCCGAAGAAAAAATATCATCCGAAGAAAACGGACGGGGTTTGGCCAAGAGACAGACTAGTTTTCAAAGCAACGAGTTCGGTCAACAGCAAGTAATGAAATATCTCTAGCACAAGACGCGTTCGGTCAATGGTAACATTTTGTTTTTTCTTGTTTTCACCCTTAGATCCCGCAAGAATACTTCGATTTCATTCAACAGACCGATGCCGCGGGCAATCCCGTACCGCCTCCGCAACGACCACAATTCGGCCAGCAGACCGCACAGCAGCAGCTGCAGCAGCAAGTGCAGGCCACGGGGTATTTAAAACACTGGTTACTCGACCCGCATCACGGCGCTTTTTCAGTTTGCCTTTGAAACATGATATGTGAAACATTCTTGATCTGTGATGATTGGTTGGATCATAATCGGACATGTGGTTATCTAGTGGTTAACCATTTCGCGTTTTTAACACCGTGACGTTTTGCAATAGGCACACGTATTTAGAATTTTTTTTCGGGAGTAGGAAGAGGAGGTTGAGGGTAAAATTGCTAAGTGCGGGAATCGATGAAAAAAAAAAAGACAATTATTTTGACTACACGAACTCACGTTTTCGGTGGGGGATTCGAACCTTGACCGGTCTACACCCTTTGTAAACGGCCGTAGGACCGCTAAACCCGTATTTTCGAGTTTAATCCCGTCGGACTAGACCACCGCGAGTGGGATGATGAGTAATATCAGCGAGCAATTATGGCACGACCATAATACGTAGTAATGAGGAGTTCGATAAACAGTTATAAAACCTCTTAAACCAGGGGTCGGCAAGTGATTTCTGTTGGAGTCCGGAAAGTTAAAATAATACGTAAACGGGGTCCGTAGAAAAAATTATTGATTTCAATACGTTATTCAATGATTTTTACTAAAACGTTAAAATTATTTGAAGAGTAACCTAACGCCTTGTGATGTTATGGGAGAACTCGCATTTCTCGTCTATGGCCTAGTAACTCGGAAATTGGGAGCTCTTGTAGAACGTCTAATACGAAATATGTCCTCAAGGCAGGGCTTGAAATCGAAATAAAACTTTTCGATTTTAATTTTAATTTAAATTATCGGTATACGTTTTTTTCGATTTTAATTTATTTGTAATATATCGATTTTATGGATTTTCGATTGCAACTTTAAAAATCGTTTTGATTTTTTTCGATTTTAATTTCACTTATACATTTTTTCTGATTTCGATAATGCAATATTATTTTTAATTTTTATTTGTTCTATAATTATCATTTCACATTGTTATAACATTTCAACGTTTAAAATGTCGAAAAATTATGATAGGAAAGTCATAGTATTATTACGAAATTCCAACCATAGATAACTTAGTATATCATTCAATTGTAAGGTTTGGTGCAAAAACTCGACGTATCCTTTTATAAGGATAACGAATAACGAATTAAAAATAAAGTTACCGACTCCGTTATCGATGAACGATTCTTATAATGAAGTAATCACAATATTATATTATAATTATAAATGTATAACATGTTATTATAATATTGGGTGTTGGCTATTTTTGAAATAAAAATTTAATTTTAAATTAAAATCGGTATCTATAAAAAAACCGATTTTCATTTTCATTTCAAATATCGATATTAGTTTTTTTCAATTTCAATTTCAATTTCGAATATCGATTTTCGAACATATCGATTTTGGTATTGATTTAAATTTTTTTAAATAATTTTTACGGTTTTTATCGATGTTTACAATCGATTTCAAGCCCAGCCTCAAGGATCAAGGTGATAATCCGTTAACTTTGCTCTCTACTTGTTTAAAAAAAAAAAAAAAAAAAATCGTTTTACGAAACGACGCCTTTTTTTAATAATCACGATGGAAATTGAAATAACGTACTTATTAAACCATCAAAGAAAGAATTGTCGACGGTCCGTCAGTTGCCGACCGTTGTCTTAAACCATCACGTTTCACGTACCGTCGTTTCTAGTGCTGCGAAGGCGTTGTCGGAGGCCACGCGCCGAACTGAACGTATAACCACGCTAATTTGCAGGTCACCGTTGGGCGTGATGCCACCACCGAGGACCACCACCCTGTCGCCGTTCGCCCTCGAGCAGCGCGAGTTGCAAGAAGAGTACGCCAGGAGGGCGTTGGTCGAACAGCTGACCGCGCTCAACAGGCCCCGGACGAGACGGCCGCCCGCCGCTCGACCGCAGTCGTCCACATTCCCGGGCCAACCGTCGCCCGCGTCCCAACAGCCTCAACCCGCGCAACGGGAGCCGTTGCGGTTCGTCGACGCGGACGGGCAAGTGCGCGAGCAAGAGTTCCCGTCGCCGCAACAGGTACGAGACTTCGCGGAGCCGCAACCACAAGATTTTGTCGCGTCGCAACGGCCGGTGCAGTTTGCGCCGGCTCAGCAAGAGTTCACGGCACAACAGCAAGAGTTCGCGGCCCAGCAGCAAGACTTCGCGGCGCAACAGCAAGAGTTCGTGGCCGCGGCTCAACAACAGGGCGGCCCCGTGCCGTCCGCGCCCGTCAGCGTCAGCAGCAGCATCAGCAGTAGTAGCGAACCGTTCTCCTACGCTCAGGTCCGGTTCGGACCGCCGGTGGCCGGAGACGAGGCCGAGGCGACGCGCGGCCGGCCCAAGGGCCAGCGGTCCGTGTCCAGGCCTGCGGGTCGCGTACAGCTTGTGGACGCGCTCACGCAGCAGTCGGTAGACCGTCCGGTGACCACGGTGGACTCGGTGCCCGCGATCGAGTACCCGGTGACCACCATCGGCCCGGCCGTGCTGGGCGCGCGCCTGTTGCAAAACGTCGTGTACATACAGCCCAACGGTCAGATGTACAAGCCGATCGAGGACGTGGAGCCGGTGGTGCAGATCCCGCGAAGGGTCGCCTCGTCGCCCGCCCCGGTAGTGTCCGCCGTTGCCACCGCGAGCACCACGGCCGCGAGCCCGGCGCCGTCGGAAGACGACCAGCCAGTGGTGCTGATCCCGCAGCCGCCGAAGAAGTCGCACGGCCGGCCCAGGCAAGAGGGCCGGAAACCGGGGCGCGCCAGGCCGGAGGTCACGTTGCAGCAGCACCACGAGCAGCAGAACCAGCAGCACTTGCGCCAGCACCATCACCAGCAGTCAGACGAGACGGAGCCGGCCGATCACTTCCTCGCGTCGCTCTTGGCTCGGCTGCAGCAACAACAGAAACAGCAGAACCTGGAGCCGCCCGAGGCGACGGTGGCCACCGCGGCGGTGGCGCGGCCCAGGGGCGGCCAGAGGACCAAGGGTCACCACGGTGGCCGGTCCGAGTCGTCCAAGTACCTGGTGGACCGGGATCAGTTGCAGCTGCTTCAATTCCCGGACGAGCTGAAGGCGCTGAGCACCGCGGAGCTGAAGGCGCTGGAGCAGGCTAGCGCGCAGATTGCCGACAAGCCCGCCGCTAGCCAGAAGCACCAGCCGTCGTCGGTCCGAAACGGCCGGCCGGTCACGGTGGCACCATCGCCGCCGCCGCCGCCACCGCCGCCACCTTCGCCTTTGCCGTCGCAGATACAGCCGCAGCCGACCACCACCACCGCGGCCCGTCTGGCCCTTGGCAACAGGCCCGTGCCCAAGCCCGTCGAGCTTAACGAACAGCAGCGTCAGTTCCTACTATCTCAGGGCATCCGGAACCTGTACCGCGTGGACTACGACCAGTACGGCAACGCACTGCCACTGACGTACGTGCTAGCACTGGACAACCGGCCGAAACGGGCCGGACCAGAGGAGCAGGACCAACAGCAGTGATTGCCGTCCCGTACGCTCGCATTAACAGTGCCTATCACGCGTTATGATGGAGTTCACCATCATTATTATAATATTATTATTATTTTTTTTTTTTATGATTATTTTGTACATAGCACGTGGACGAGATTTTTCGTGAACGTTATTATTATTTTTTTTTTTTTACTTTTTTTTTTTTATATATTTTTTTATTCTTACTATTTGCACTGTTCCGACTTCTTTGAATCGCCATCATTTTCAAACAAATCTTATTGTAATAAATTATTCAATGTAAAAACGTCACTTGCAAAGTTAACGAGAAAACTACACTAAACCACGTTTAATTTAAAATTGCACAGGATATTTAGTTTTTTTTTTATTTTGTAATACGATCATGCATAAATGCTATTTACATCTCAGACGCCTATTCGACGGGTGAAAAAAACCAACACAGCTGCTACGAGAACGTTCGGAGAAAATGGAATTTTATAATTTTCACAGCGACTAATTTTGCGAAATGTTTCAATTGCGGCATTAAGTATACTCTTTACTTGACTATTATTTTGTGTTGAAAATATATTTATGCTGTGGAAAAACAAGAAATGAACGTTCAAACTTTAAATTTATCCAAATGTATACATTTTGAAAAAACAATATTGGAAGCCAAGTTATTCATAGTGATTTTTTATTACGTAATAATACAGCTGGTTTTCAGAATTATACTGAAATAGTTTGCAGTTTGTGTGTGTGTGTGTGTGTGTGTGTGTGTGTGTGTGTGTGTGTGTGTGTGTGTGTGTGTGTGTGTGTGTGTGAACTCAGAAAGATTGCTCTGGTAGTTTCAATAACCAATAAAATTTTAAATAATGTTCTGGATCTCGTATTCAAACAAAACTCTAGTTACTTGTAATATACAAGTTTGAAGGAGTGCTTAGTGATAATATTATTGAAAACTAAAATAGAGATGATTTAACGCATTTAAAGTATGATAAGTAATTTAAATCAAAGACCATTTTTGTTGGCTTTTTTTTGAGAAACAACTGTAAAGTTAATTATATAAATATTAAAGAGTTTTCAGAAAAAATCGTTTCATTGAAAACTTTTTTACTTCATTTTAAGCGTATCGTGTAACAGTGACGACCTCTTTCTTATAACAAAAATATGACACATTATTGTTTTTTATCTCACAACATGAATGAGCAAAATTACAAGCAAATAAAATGTAAAACATTAATATTTTATTCTGAAAAATTATTTTAGAATCTGTTTGAAGTAAAGTATCTATTGACTTTTTCCTTTAATTTTTTTTTGAAAATACTTTTTGACACATTTAACTTTGTCAAAAAGTTTTATCCAACAACTCTATAGATCATAAGTTGCATGTGAATTGTACTTATAGGGTTCATTTTTCTCTCTTATCAATAGTTTTTTCAAGCGTGAGAAAAAATTGCCAAATATCGAA
Source organism: Therioaphis trifolii (assembly GCA_027580255.1). Lineage (NCBI taxonomy): Eukaryota > Metazoa > Arthropoda > Insecta > Hemiptera > Aphididae > Therioaphis > Therioaphis trifolii. Next base: position 79,604,881 of record CM050404.1, on the reverse strand, counting down.
TGAAATTTATCGAAATGAGACTTTTACTAAAACGGTTTTGGTTATAACTCCAAAAACAATGTTGCTGGATACTTTCAAATTTTCAATATATATATATATATACATTAGTGACATATTGTTACATACTTGACAAATATTTAAAAAAAATTTAAAAAAAATATTGTTTTGTCATTAATGTAGAGTTCATAAAAATGTAAACAAATTTACTGGCGGAAAAAAACCCCTATTTTGGTTTTGAATTTAACATAATACCCTACTGTACACAATACATATTTGCATTGGTGTGATAAGACACAGTAGCTGGGAAAAACTGGTATAAATTTAACATTATAAAAAAATGAAAGAAAAACCATTGCATTGTTTACATGAAAGATTGATTAAAATATCGAACGTACATTGTAATAAAAAATAATTTCATAGATATTATGAAGTTTCAAATTTTAACCTTCGTTTGTTAGTTACGTATGACATCATTTTTGAATGTTTTGTTAAATATTGAATATTTAATTGCAAAAATATAAATTTCCTAAGTTGTTAGGATATCAAGTTAAAACTTGAACAACTGGACAATGGTTTAATTGGAAAATGAATAATGCAATTTATAATTCAGTCAAGTATATATTGGTTAATATAAGAGAAGGTATAGCATTGGATTTACACGGTTTTATAAATGTCTACTCAAATTAGAAAATATCTTACTGATAAGTAATAAAATGCAGAAGTAATACAAATAGCATAACAACAATACAATCCTCAGCATTGTTTCGCCATTATATTGGTGAATAGGCTACACATTATACGTTTGGAAAACCGCAATGATCATATTATTATTTATATGAAAGAAAAAAAACACGATTCAAATACAGTCAGTTACGAGTGACCACTTATCAGCTATAGTGAATCTATTTCGTTGTATTAATGAATTGATTTCAAGAATAAAACACAGAAAAGCATATGATTTTTATGATTTTTAGAGATGAATGAACGATTGGAGAGTGTCCGGTACATGGTAAAACATGGGAAGAAATAACGGTAAAAAGCCTCTATATTTTAAATCGTATTACAGGTATCCTAAAGAAAAAGTGCTTTTTAAAAAAACGTAAAGTTTTACGATTCTGAGTGAATAGAGGGATCTATAGATTTCACAATGATGTATTTTCTGAAGAAACTTTTTTAGGTAGAATAATTCGTAAAAAAAATGGAATTCAGTTTCATTATTGATTCGTTATTTTTTCTAATTGGTACTTTAATTGGTAATTTTTCTCTATTATCAAGAATATTTTTCAGTGTTAGAAAAAAACTGTACAAAAAATCAGTAATATGGTAAAATATACTATAAATGAAATTTCATTAAATTTGTATTAGTTATTTAGCTATTACGCCAAAAGTAATAATGCTAAAGACTTAAAATTCTCACCGAATATCAAAAACATTTGTATATAGCCTTGAAAAAAATTCTAAAAAAATAACCATCTTTGACATAAGAATAGATGTTTGAAAGTACCTCATTTATTTATCGATTTTATCTGATAAATTTTAAATTCTTGATATAATATGTAAAAAATTAATAAAATCTTATATTTATACTTAACTAATGATACCAAAACAAATCTATTACAAAAATTTTACACCGTATTTCTCCGTTTGAATGTGTATTCTGCGTTGTATGTGTAATTAAACTTAAAGATACCAGGAAAAGTCTAAATTTGCCCGACAACTTCTTCGAAGCTCTCAGTCCAACTCATGATAACACCAAGAAAATAATTAAATATCTAAAACAAATTGATACGTATGTAGGTACAAACTAATTTAAGGACCCATATATTATTGTAACCAATAACAAATTAATATGTGCAAATTAAGATGAGGAACATTACTATATCATTATGTATCCAAATTTCTATTTTTTGTAACAACTAACAAGCTAATAACCATAGCAGTTGAAGCTTCTTAAAGAAAAAAAAAAGAAAAAACTTAAAGCACTTATCGAAATAGGTCATTATAATAGTCGAAAATTATAGCAATCAAAACTTAAATAAATAATACTGTATATTTCCAACTTACATTAGACTAGCTTTTTCTTCAATAGTGAATTGTTCTTGTGTATCATCTTATTTTTAAACTACGATATACATATTAAAAGTGTAAATGAACTAAACTTAAGTTTATTCAGTATTTATGGCTTTATTTTTGTTGTCTTAAAAAGCTTATACTTTTTCATATCACAGCGAAATTACCTAAGAATAGTGCGGTCACTGGTCACTATAAAAATCATTTTTTTATTCATTTAATACTTAACATAATTTCATTAGATTTTTGGGTCTTTGTTGGAAATTATATCAGGGATATTGATTTATTCGATGCCATACTAATTACTTCATCGTATTTAAAAACTGAGAACTTTTCTCTGGAGTTTAAACCAACATTTCAATTATTGACATCAATTAAATTCAAATAAGCTACCTTTAGTAACGATAATATAATTTTTAGCGTAATATTTTTGATTTTTTGAGAAGAAAAAAACGCATTTTTAAACAACTAACCTTTAAGTATTTCTTTTTTCAGTTTTGTTGATATTAAATCAATTTTTTTAATGATGATTTATAATTAATCAAATACTGAACTCCATTCATTGATAATTAAACCGGGATCTGTTTATGTACACAATTTGAAAGTAGCTGTAATTCGAATTATTGGTTTAATTTGGTGTCATTTTTTTATCAAAACAAATACTTTAATAGATTAAGAAATGATAAAACATAATTTATCTCAGTTACGATAAAAAGTTAAATGTTTTCTAGGGTAAATAAAAAAAAAAACAAGTCGGTATTAAATATTATTGATTTAATTCAAAATTGAAAATAGGTTCTAACTTATACTCGTATTTTAGTCTAACCTAAATTATTAGTAACGGAAATTCATTAATATAATTACATTTTCACCACTGTTTATGAGAAATAATCACCAGATGACTGATATTTAGTAGAAGTAATTGTAGTCATAAAATTAAAAAAATCACTTTTTATGGAAGCACAAAAAATAATGAATATTATTTTAAAATTTATTCATTTGAGTAAAAAGAATTTATTATGCTGCTGTAAAATGTAATTTTTACGTAAAATAACATAAAATTAACACTTTAATTTCAGTATATATCTCGAACATTTATGATTTATGAAAATAATTGAAGGGTCCGGTGCAAGAACCGGCTATCTCCACTTTTTTTGAAAATGCATGTTTTTACATTTTCTGATAACGAATAATTTTGTCTACATTTCGGTACAATAATCAGCTATCTCCGTTCATTAGATAGCCTAATATCATACAAATGGAGATGTCTGGTTTACAGTTTCTGTGCAAGAACCGGCTATCTCCGGAGATACCCGGTTATTGCATCGAGACATGGGCAACATTGTATATGACAACAATCTTGTCGTCGAAACTGTTTATGATATGCAAAATTCCGAAAACTAAAATATAATGTTCCTAATACTAATATCACATTGTTTAATGTTATTTTTATTTTTTTTCAATTTTTATAAAGTATGAGTTATTTTATTTCATTGTTTAAATATTTTGTTTAATATAGTACCTTTTAATTAGATACTAGTTTTTTCATTTTTTATAAAGTATGAGTTATTTTATTTCGTTTTTTAAATATTTTGTTTTACTTGTAATACCTAGTAACTCGTTTTTTTCTATTGTTAAAATATGTTATAAAATAAACGTTATTTATTACTTGGTTACGTGATTGGTTTTGCAACGATGTTTTTTGTTTTTTGTGTCTCCCAACACTTTTTTTTGTAGTTGAAATGTTTCAATTTTTGACTTCAGTAGTGCAGTTCATTTTCCGATACATCGAAAAGTGAACCTAATTTATTATTTGTATGTTAAAGAGGTAAAAAATTAAGGGTAAAACAAACAGTAATATTTTTTTTTCATTTTTATAAATCATGAGATTCGGTGCAATAACCAGCCATCTCCAGTGGCGTGTTTAGGGGTGGGCCCGGTAGGCATGTGCCCACCCACATCTTACAGCACTGGACCCGTGTAAGACCGGTGCTCAATGAAAATATGATTTATGAATAGTTACGAAAAAGGAAATAATTTTTCGATTAGGTATTTCAATCAAAATGTATAGCGGTATGATTCTAATATTATATGCTGTAAAAGTAATGTTATTTTTAGTCGTATTCGTGTGTAGTATTGAGATGTCATGAAGGGGCAACGACGATATCATATTTATTATGTTCTATTAAAAGGTAAGCTATTCTTTTTTATAAAAATATAAAAATTAGTCATTCAAAATTAAAATATAAAATATAATTAGTTTAAAAAATAGGATGAATAGGGGTTAAAATCAATATTTGAACTTAAATATAGTGGCCCATCCATAAAAATAATGCTGGACACGCCACTGGCCATCTCCACATTGTTTTAGTGAATTTATTTTTAAAAATCAAGAATATGTTGTATTATTATATACTGTTTTACAAAACATAGCTATAATACATAGCTTTGAAGTTTTGCAACTTTTTAATATTTATGATTATATTTTCAACTCAAATTGATATTAAGTTAAAAAAACGAAAAAAAAAAAATTTAATTCGGTGCAATAACCAGGTATCTCTATGTTTTTTGATAAACTATTTTAAATAGTGTACTTAAAATAATGTAAAATGTAAATTTATATATACATATAGATAGCTCTTCATACGGAGAATTCAATTATGTTTATATTATATTTATACCTCAATTAGAAATATATGTCTTTCGTTATTTACTTCTACTGAACAATTTCAAAAAATGGAGATAGCCGGTTCTTGCACCGGACCCTTCAATTTGAAGAACGAATTTATACTTTGTCAAATACGTCAACTTAAAAATGTGTAAGAAAGTGTATACATAATGGAAAACATTTAATATAGCATACCAAAAAAATATAAATACTTGTAAGTTCAGAATACTTTTATATTGATTTTAATATAAATAAAATATTTTACAAGTTTAGACCATAATTCGACGTTTTTCCTAAAATAATATAAATATAAAGAAATTGATAATTAAAAAGATAAAATAAAATATAAACGATAATGTACTTTAAAATGAGTAGACACCGAAAAGATTATTCTCCTTAGTAAATGACAAATAATATCATCTGTGAATTTTATATTTCATTTTTGGTTTTCAAATTTCATCAGTTGTATTACTAAATACTTAATAGTAAAGAAGTATTAGTATTACACAGGTTTTTTTTATCATATCAGTATCGAGTAAAAAACTATAAAACATAGTAGTAATCTTAAAATATTGCTTTAATTATTAAGTGATATTTATATATTTGACTTTTTTTTTTATAGTAATAAATTAAGATATTAAGTAATAAGAGCATTAGCTTCATGGTGATTAATTTAGATTTTATTTTTTCTATTAATTTTAGTTTGATATTTTAGCGTCTGTAAGTAGTTAATTTTTTTATGGATTATTATGTTATTATATCGATGTTCTAGAATATGGATTTATTGTTATTTTTAACTTTTTTATTTATTATTTATAATCCCATGCACAAATCATTATGTCCACATTTGAGGTTGATTTGAAAATATTCGTTTTGTAATACAAACTTTTACGTAAAGTCATTTCAAATGAAAAAATGTATACAACTATACTAAATGAAATACAATTAACATAGAAATTACAAGTTAATAAATAAATGTATATCACTTAATCAGTATTATGCATACATACCTCAAACCCCTTTATTTTTACGGTTGTCTTGATTTGCTTTTTTGAAATTTTTTTTTTTTCATGTGATTATTTTTTGATTATTTGGAATACCTTGATTATTTCCCAGAAAATTGGTCTTCTATGTATTATGTTCGCGTTACAAGAAGAAATGACGAAAAAGACGCAATTAAAGAAAGTTTGAAATGTCTACCAAAGGAGTAATATACGCGTGGAACCTAGTATACTTCTTCTCGGGATTAAGTGTTATGAATATTGTAAATCGATGTTTTTTTTATAGACAGTTTTATTTTTGTTATCGAAATTATTCCACGAAATAAGGGATTATCTTACGTAACGAGGAAACGTGAATCACTGGAACGTCCTAATGGAATATTAATAATATTGTGCATTAATGCATATGATGCTCTCGTGTATTGTTCTTGGAAGCGTAAGTAGTTTTTATTTTTAGAAATGTTCTACATTTGTTATGTATAAATTAATTATTATATTATTTCCAGAAATCGTGCGCCGAAAGTGGTAGCGGCGGTGCGCAAGGAATAAGTAATTAATCACGTAGAATCACATCCGAGTCCATTAACGAAGTTAGCGCGTTGCGATCCACGAATTTCTCCTTAAAACCGGACCGGTGTTCAAAATGACACCAGCGACGATATTTAGATCACGAACTGAACGTCGCGAGGTGGTTTGCATAACAAAAGATGGTAATTTTTTTTTTTTAATAATAATATTTTTCCTGAAACTATATCAATATGAATTCTATAAAAAGCGGTTCGCGTGGCGGGTTGGGTTTCAGAAGAGTTTCTGTCATCCGTCAAAGAACAATACGGATGATCAGCTGCTATGGCTCTCGGAGTCTACGCGATGATTTCTTTCAGAACCGGTGAGTTATTTATTATTAATATTATTTTAATTATGCAGTGTATTGTGTTCATAATCAATAAGATATTATACAACGGAGAAATGGCGGATTCGTACGATTATTCCTTATCAACAATATCGTCTCTAATCGTATACTACAAGACGAATGAAAATTAGTTATCAATCACCACCTATTGTTTTAAATATGTTAATTTCATTAATCGTTTTCTTAAAACATTATGATTTAATTTTTTTTTTGAAGAAAAAGAAACAATGAATCCGTCGCTTCACTCAGAACCTAAAATTAATTTGAATTTGACACAACATTATCTTACTTTTATACCTCACGTCATGATTAGTGTTTTTTACCTATCTGGATCAAACTTGAATTGCGTTATTACAAATTTTATTATTTGCATTTAGCTTTTAATTTGAATGTCTTTAATATTAAATTAATAAATAATAAGTCATTTAAACTAAAAAATATGTTCATTCTTTGACATTTATTGTTCTGAATCTAGTTTTTTACCGTTTCAGGTAATTTTTTTACTTGGAATAATTTTCTGTAGGGTGACTTAGGTATTTATGAAGCATTTTATTTTTGTCCATTATGTAGTTAATATTGGAATCAAGTTTTCCTGTTGAAGAAACTATATTTGCGTAATTGTTTAACACGCTGTAAATTTTTTTTTTGTAAAACTCTATCTCTAGATTTGTCCGATTTAACTTTTCAAGTATCTCAGTTTTCTGATTTTTGATCAATTTTATTTTTCTTTGTTTTTTTTCATCGTCAACGAAAACTGATGGCTTAGAACTCATGTCGAGTTCTTTAGATAACAATTTTTTTTCGAATTTTATTTTTGCTAAATTGAAATCTTTTTTGTTTTCATTTTTTAATAAAGTATTCATATTTTTATATTTTCCATTGTGTTTTTTCTTTATGTATGTTATATGATTTTCACGCCTTAGGCTATAAGATGTAATTAATTTTTGATAATATTCTGTGAAGTCAAATAAATTCTGTTCTTTGAAATATCCAAATTCTAGTTTAAAATTTTTTTCTCTCGTATTTAAAAAGTTGTCAATATTCGTCAACATAATTTTCTCTGTATCAATCACAAATTGTTTTATTTTTTCTTCACATTTTATTTTTATTTTCGTTTTTGTAGCTCGTATAGATTCCTTAAAATATTTGTGAAATAATGAGTAGTGAAAATAATAAAATAATTACAATTATGTTTAACCTTGTTGATAAAATTTAAACACCAAAACGAATACATATTTTGAAAATTGAAAGTACCTACTTGGGAATATATATATATATAAATATTTTTCTTCTAGACAGAACTACAGAAGTATTAATAGTCATTGTAATAAGGAGATTAACTTTGAAATTAAGTTTCTCACTAATATTGTTTTCAATAAATTCATTCGAACTATTGTATTAAAAAAGGGTGAATGTTTTACTCTATTGTTAGTAAGTTCAATTCTTATTTTTATTATTTAGATTTATATTTTAGGCTGTGGTGTGATACCTTCAGAAAATTAATTGCTATAGAAAAATAAGATATTAATAATTGATGGCAGAAGAAGTAATTGTTTCCGAAAATTCTAATTTTAGATTATGATTCAAACCAAGGATCTATTGGTTTTACAATGACCTTTATTTATATTATTTCTATGAACACTTTTTGGTACTCTGAAAATTGTCCAAAAGTTTCATCCAGTATCTTTAAAGATCAGAAATTTTATCTAGTTGGTACTTTTAAAGAGTTGATTTTTCTTAATTTACTATAGTATTTCCAGGCGTGAGGAAAAATTGCCAAAAATCGAGTACAAACGATAAATATTGCTGTAAACAAACCTTTGATTATATTAATTTTAATCAAGTAGTCATAACTCCAAAAATTAATGTTGGTAGAATCTTGAAATTTATCACTATATATATTGAATCATACTTAACGAAATTTTATAAAACGAAACTTGAGAACTTTTTGCCTAAAAATATAACGTTGAAAATATCTCGTTTTTTTAGGTTTATCTTAACATTTTTAATATTTGACAAAATGTTCTAAAAATGTAATTTATGTGATTACACTCACATAATTAACTAACGATACTGAAAAATGTTTTTACACACATTTTCAATTTTAAATGTTTATAGAAAATTTATTGAATCACCTTATCATTATGATAATTTTGGATACAAATAGAATACTATTTTTTGAATCTTTTGGTAAAAAAAATGTCACTTTTGTTAAACGAAAATTTTTTAAACTGATTTGATAAAACAAAACAAAATCTACCGACAAGAATTAGATTAAAAATGGTAAAATATTTTACCTTATATTTTTATAATAAAGCTTTGCTCAGAATCGTTACACGAAAAAATAATTTATTATTTCTTTAAAAGTAATACATCCATCCCCATTATCTTGTACGAGGAGCGAAGAATACCTTTGTGTGAAGTATATCCATTTTTTTAAATTTATACCTAGTTTATAAATTTTTCCTTGCTTTTAATTTATACAATTTACATTATAGTACTGGGTCCTAATGACATGGCATTTTAAATGGAAGAAACGAAAACTTTTTAAATTATCTCGAAATAAAATAAAAAACGGTTATTTTATGGCAAATCATAAAATATAATGTCAAAATTAATTGGGTAATCTTATACTGCTCTTACATTATAATGTAAAAACTTCTCTTATTATGACTTATATTATTTTAAAACAATGAACACACTAAATAAAATTGATTATTATTGTACATATTGCTAGATTAAGATTTTTTAGTATTACTAAAAATATATATTCTTTACTAAGGCGAGTGGGTGAAAATCGCGTAAGTTATAAAATTACTTAAGAAGATATAACTATAATAATTCTTAAGAGATAATTATAGTTTTAAAAACATTTTAACAAAAAAAAAAAAAAAAAAATTAATAGTTGCAAGATGTTAAAATATAATTTAAAAAATGTTTATAGAGGGTTTTATTTGTATCAGTTACAATTTCTTTCTTTTAATTATTCTATGAGTATGAGATTTTGTCAAAAATTTGTTTTTGTTTTTTCTCAAGTAGGTATCATAGTTTTATCAGTTGTTGAAAGAATTTTTTAATGTAACATAAAATATAGAATTTATCATATTTATTTAAGAGTGAAAAGAGGTTATTTGAAATATCAGATACTATCTGTTAATAAAATTAAAAAGAGCGCCATTAATTAATAAGAATAGAACATTAATTCGTATAGGTATAATAACTAATTTATTAAACAATTATTTTGTAAATTTTTTTTTTGAGAATTATGATTGGTAAGTATTGAGAATTGTTAAATTTTATGTGTGTTCAAGTGTTGAAAACTGAAATTGTCTTGTAAAAATTTAGTTACTATTGTAGTGTTACTATTACTATACTAATATTTAGTTACTAAATGATTTTATTTTAATATATTAGAAAAATGAAATACTCTGTAAAATGTAATGATTTTGCATTATGAAGTCTCTGATATCTATTTCCTGTTTAAATACACCATTTTTATTACACTTGATGGTTTATTGTATTTATTTTAATTTTTAAAACAATATGTGCTGTAAATTTGATGTTTTAAAAAAAATAAAAAATATTTATCATTAATTCAAAACAAGCCTGTTCCTTATTTAAATTTAGGAGATGAATTTGATTGTAATATAAAAATATAATTTATGGCATAATACATCGTAAGAATTATGATGTAAATTGATGACTGTTTATGTAATGAAATAATGAAAGTTATAAAAGGTAAATGGGGCTGGGTAGGATAGTTGACTCCTAATTGACATGTTTTTCACAAAATTAGTCTCAATAATATTAAACATGAAATACAATAAATTTGTTTATACTTAAGTGGATGTTTGAAATACCTTAATACATAATTATTTGTTAATTTTATCCGATATATCAATTTGATTGGTTGTACATAGGTTTTAATGTTAAATATTACAAAACTATTAATAAAATGCGTATTGTGTCATAATAAATGAATACACTATCATCTTTTACAATGTATTGCTGAAAAATCTAAACGTGATGTATACTGTATGCATACGCAATCAAATTATAAATCTTGAGGTGTTAAGAACACGGTCTGTGGTTTTATGTAGGCGTTATTTAACAATGTCATCATCATTACTTATTCATATGTGTGTGTGTGTGTGTGTGTGTGTGTGTGTGTGTGTGTGTGTGTGTTTGTATACCTACTTAGCTTTAGGTAGGAAAAATGAGTGCATATAATTAAAAAAAACAAAAATAAAAATGCTTTTAGGATATATAATATTACAATAAAATATCAAAACATCATTAAACTATAAATGGGCAGTTGGTAAACTGTTAATACTTATTGAAAGATGTTTTGTAACACACTCGATTTAAGTATTTTACTTTTATGGGTAATTATAATATGAATTATGTGGTTAGGTATCAAAATTATTGATTAAACTGTACTAGAATATAAATATTTTAATTTAATATTGGTATACTTTTATTTCAAGTACGTCGAAAGTAGGTTATGCAATTAGTAGTTAGTAGATGACACCTATCAAAATTGTCCTTGTACACGTAAAAGAAAACTGTGTAGCACTCTCGAATAATTCGAATGGATTAGAATAAAAAAGTCGTGCAGAACTGTTTTAATACTATTTTCATGTATGAAATACATAGGCTCACTTTTGTCGGCCACTATTTCACGGGGATAGAGCACCAAGGTTACTACCCTTTTCCAGATTTCAAATGAAATAGTATTTTTACTTTCAAATATTATGTCTTTACAATTACTCTTCAGGATTTCCGATCATAAATTAATGCAAGTCAGAAAGCAAATGTACCAAACAAATGATGTGTATACACAAGATATAGATTAATGAAATGTATACTGTATATGATTTTATGTAGTGCAATGTCTAGAAAGTTTCGAGACGTTTGCGTATATGTAATTTAAAAAAGAGAAAAACTTTGTCAATTATTCATATATTTATTTATTCATTCACTAGATTAAGAACATCTTTAACTGCAGATATATTATCGTAATACTACGAGTATTATCCATTTAAATGTAACATTACACATGTGATGTTCAGGTGCTTTTTTTCATTTTTTGTTTTAACTGTATTTTTATGGTAAAAGTAATTTCAACTCATATGTTAAGCTGTAATAATTTTGATGTTAATTAAATCTTCACACCACAATCAGTACGAGCATATTAATAAACATTTCATACAATTAAAAATTAAAATTAAATATTATGCATATTAATGATGAATCATTATTTGAATAAATCGTTATTTCTTTACACATAATTTAAATTAGGTAGCTTTAACGTTACTAATTTACCATTGCTTATTATTTTATACTTAAATACTTAACTCAGTATTCAAAAAAGTACGTATATTTGCCTTCATGGAATATTCTTCGCTTCTTGGACGAGTTCATGAGGATGGGTGTATTGAATTTAAAGAATTTTTTTCAGAATGGTTGGAGAAGTGTACAAGTATATTAAATATAAGGCATATTAAATTTTCAAAAGTTTTTGTCAAATATTTAAAACTTTATTAGGGATACATTTTTAAAAAACAAGGTATTTTCAAAGTTTTATTTTTAGCCCAAAAGTTATAAAATTTTTTTGAAACTTTTTCTAAAGCATGAAGTTATACGTTTATAATATATGGTTTAAGTTTCAAGTTTCTAGCAACATTATTTTCGGAGTAATGACGATATTACTTATGTCAAATTTATTAAAAACGTCGTTTACGGCGAATTTCGCTGTTTTCGGTCCATTTTAGGCTGTTTTTCCGGTCACCTAGAAAAACTATTGAGACGAGAGCTTAATAAACCCTCAAAGTATCATCTAAATCAAATTTCCGATCAATAGAGTTGCAGGGTGAAACTTTTGGGCAAAGTTAAGTTGAGCAAAAAGTGCCAGTAAAAAAAAAAAAAATAAATAAACATCATTGTAAAACCATAAGATCCTTCGCTTACAGTCTAAAATATATAATGTTCATAAAATATTTCTAAGAAGTGAAAACCTATGTACGTTGTGTAGTGTTCAACATAGAAAAAACTTCCTTAACGTTTTTTCAAAATTCGTGGGTTTTTGGACGCAGTGATATAAAAACTAGTTGTCAATTAAAACTGTCTTAATAAACACACTTTTGAACTATTTTGCATATATTAGTGATTTTTGTGATAGATGGTAGTAGTTTATTTAGTATTGTTGTTATGCTTTATTGCTATACTTATTTTAACACCACTTGATTCTTTGTGGAATGGAATAAAATTATATGTATTATAATATGATTTCACATAAGATTATTCGACACAAGTGGCTATTTTTTAAAATAATACTTATTGGCAGTGGTTTTTGTTTACAATGAGTATTCGATTTGATTATGGATAATCTTTAAATATTATCTATAAAACTGTATAACTATAAAATCTATAAATATTATTTATAAAACTATAAAACGGCTATTGTCAATATGTCGTTTGGAACAGATCATGGTAGTCATATTACGGTTAGCGTTTTAACTCGATTTAAACTTGTTATGTGTAGGGTACGAATAAATTAAATAGTAAATAATGATTTGGAAAAAATAAATTTATATAGTGTTATAGAGTATGTCCCATAAGTCCCGTATCACCCTTAATATCTCCATGTAAAATCACTATATTTAAACGTGTTTTTTTTTATAGTACTAAGTATGAAAATTCTGATTGAATGGCATCAAATTCATTTTTTTTTTTTTAAATTCAAACATTTTCAAAAATTTTTTTTTACGCATTTAAGAATTTAAAATTTTTAGGATAGCCATTTTGTTGAACATATTTTTTAAAACAGTTAAAAAAAAAAAAATTCTAAAATTAAATAAAAATTGACCAAGTTAGAGCAAGATAATAATGTCCAATATCGTAACTTTAGGTTGAATTCATGATGATTAAAATACTTAAAAATAGGTAACCAGTTTCACTGTTCAGCAAACGATATAAACGGCTATTTTTATTTCTATTCAAATCAAAACTTTAATTAGGAAAAGTATTGTCGTGTGCTGAAATTAGATATTTCATTATTGAAATGTGAAACAATAATTGATTTTTTTACTACAATTATTCAAAAACTTAACTTGCTCTAACTTGGTCAATTTTTATTTAATTTTAGATTTTTTTTTTTTTTTTGAACTGTTTTAAAAAATATGTTCAACAAAATGGCTATCTTAAAAATTTTAAATTCTCAAATGCGTAAAAAAAATTTTTTGAAAATTTTTGAATTAAAAAAAAAAAAAAATGAATTTGATGCCATTCAATCAGAATTTTCATACTTAGTACTACAAAAAAAACCGCGTTTAAATATAGTGATTTTACATGGAGATATTAAGGGTGATACGGGACTTATGGGACATACTGTATTATATAGTGTTCTTATGTAAATGAGGAAACTATTAGATGTTTTGCTGATAACAACTTTTTTCATACTCACATTGAACTTTTCCATGATATTGTCAGTGAATTCCAGCAGTTTTTTTCCATATTCGGCTCTTGCCTCGGATAGTATGATCGCTATTTCTTTCTGATATTGGTAATACATTCGCTTTCTCAGCATCTCCTGTTTTTGATTAAATAGTTGTTGAAGATCTTTTTTTTGACTATCAAAATACTCTCTCTCTAGTGATTCTCCTATTTCTGAATGTCGGACAAAAGTTTTTTTTTTTTTTTTTAAATTATATTTTACCAATTAGTATGATACCTCAATAAATACAGTTATGAATAAAAGTCTCATACAATTTTTATTTTACGCTAAGCATGTCAAAATGTGAAGATTATTTATACCTAAAATGATTTCGTGTGCATTTGTTTGGCACTGTAGTGTATATTCCATTGGACCGAGTGTTTTATTATCTTCTCTTTGGAAATTCATGTTCTTGATAGTTTTCACCTTCAATTTTTTTTTTTGATCAATTAAAACTTCAAAATAATATTTCTGTTAAACATTGCAAATACAAAACATATTTTATTGTTCGCACGTTGAAAAACAACGCTAGGCAATAGTTAATGTGATGTAACTAAGTAGATTGAAGAGTATAAAATTTATTGAAATATTTTTATTGATTCACTAATTGAACTCGTTTTAAAATAACTATTCACGGTAAAAGTATGAATGTCCATATTCGGACATTAACCGATAGTTTTTGATAAAACCTAGGATATACAAAATAGTTTGGCACAAGATTAAATGGTTTTTGTAGTTGAAATTTCACAAAAGAAATTTGGTAAATCTTAGGATAAATAGTCAGTGTTAATTAAATTTCGAAATTTCATTTATTTTTTACCGATCGTGTGATATTTTTTCTTTGCTTTTTACTCATATATCATATATTTTTCTTATTATTACATTTTAAATGAAAGTTTAAATTATAATTACATATTAATATAAAGGTTTGAATTAAAACGATCATTTTATATTACCTAATTCAAAATGTTTAATTTTCAATAAATTATTATACATTGATTTATACCTATAACGAAAATATTTATTTCGTTGTGCTGGCTTGAATATAGTGACGTTTCGTTTTGTATGATACATTTTTGTATTTTGTACTTACAAATGTATACTATTACTCACAGTATCAATTCATTTTAAACAAAGAAATGTTTTGAAATCTGCAAAGATTCTACAAAATAAAATTGGTATTCATTAAGCAGTATTGCAATTTTCTTTGACAGGTTGACAAAGGGTAATAAGGTGTGACTGTTTGAAAAAATGAACAACAAATGCCGATATAAAAATGTTTTGTATAGGTAACTCGAAATGTCATTAAAGTCAATCTGGTTCAAATAAAATAATGTTCTTGCAATAAAAATATTCCCAATATATAATAATTATTTAACCTTTGTATTAATATAAAATATTTATTTAAACCTTTGTATTAATATAATACTAATTTGTATTTAAATCCTTATATTAATATTACATAATTAAATAAACGGTTAATGGTATGAGTTTAAAGCTAAAAGGAGAATATCAGACAATTTATAAAAAAAATCAATGGGATTTCGGAATTTTACACTGTTTGTTTCTCTTAAGTTTTACCGTATTACATTTGTACAAGTTCCAACTTCGAAAATTATTCAAAATTTAACCTAACGATTTATTATATTCGAGGTTTTACCGAAAAACATCGATAAATGACCGAAATTCGGATATTTCATTTATTGACAACAGTAGGTGAAATCTAAGATTTACCGGTTAATATTAAGTTTTATCAGTATTCGTACTATGACTGTAAGTCTGTTAAATATAAATATCTGTCTAAAAATGTTTTAAATACATTTGCTATTAATAATTGATCGTGTAAAATGTCGAACTAAATAGTAACGGTACCTAAATTTCATGCCCGTGGGATTAATTTTTCTTTGTTCTCTCAAAATCTAGGAATTTTGAAAAGTTACTTATTAATTTATAATACTACACTTTAGTAAATGAAATGATATGTTGATAGTGTTGTGTGCCGGTACACCACTGCCTCTAAATGGTTGAGTTCTGCAGAGCGGCTCCGTTGTCGCACATGTAACGTTGTAAGTTCGCACTTTCAGACGTAGAACGAAGGAAATGAGGGGTTAGGTGTTAAGCGCTTAAAGCACAAGTACTAACATTAATTTAATATTTATTTAATTTTAAATGAGTCGCGTAAACATATACAATTTATAATAAAAACGTCTGCGTATAAGACTGGTGTGCGAACGACTGACTCCACTCTGCTGGGTGGTGTCAGTTGTCCACTCGAACAAGCTTATTCAGCATTTAGCCCCACATATAATACATACAGTGTTCATGTGTTTATAATGTATATGTTAAATTATATATATAGTTATATATGTTTACCATCTTATTCTAATACAATGGGTTCGTAACAATAGTTATAAATAATTTTTGAATATTTCATGTCAGTTTAGCTTAGCAACTATAAATAAGTGGCTTTCTATGTTCTAGCTCCATTTGAGAAGCTAACCTAACCTAACCTTTTCGATAATTCGCACAATTTTGTACTCATACGAAACCGTCTGTGTTTCAGTGATCATCACTGTGACCGCGGTAGTCACGGTGACGTCAGCGTGGTCTGCGCAGCACGCCCAGTTCTTCCACGCGTTCCCGTCGCCGCCACAGACTCCACTGCCGTTGCTCCGGTCGTTTTTCCAGGACCCACCGCTGCAACCACGGTTCTTCGTGCACCCCCAATCCGCACTGCAGTACAACCGGCCGCCGGTACAGTTTTACCAACCACCACCATCACCACCGCCGCCACCGTCCACGATCACGGTCACCAGACTCCTGCAGACGCCACACCGGTCCGCGGCTGACGTTCACCACCACCATCACCACGTGTTCTATTATTATTATTTGCCGGTGGACGGCGAGACGCAGAAGAATGGCCGGACGGGTGGCCATGGTGACGGCCACAAGGCGGCGGCGGTGCGGCAACCGTGTGATAATCGTCCGGACGCCGACATGACAACGACGGTGGGATGCCCTCCGGCCCCGATGTACCTGCCTCCCGCGTCACCGCCGTGGCCGTCACCGTCACCAACCCCGCCGACTTCTCCGCCACCGTCTCCACCGCCTCTGCCGACCACCCTGCCGCCTCCGCCTTCGTCAACCACTCCGTCGTGGACGCCACTGCCACCGCCGGCTCAAGGTCTTTGCGACGACGACGACGACACCGTCATCGTGGACAACGTGGACTATTACCCGTTCGGCGGCCGTCGGCCTCCGATAGTGGTGCAGTCCGCCGTCGCGGGATCGCCGCCGCCGCCACCGCCAGACGCGGTCCGCGGACACAACGCGGACCCGCCGACATATGAAAATCACACGCCCGTGGTCGGGAACCGAAGGCCGCAAATCAAGTCCAACTTCATCTTGGCCAATTATCTACTGCCGCCGGACAAATAAATGAGACGCCACCCGCGGCAGAGGCCGTTAAAAACATATATGCCCATGATCTATGTGGATCATACCTGTTACACGTCGTATAACACTCATTATTGTTCTTATTTTTCATATAAATAATCTTTAAGTTTGTAGGTAGTAGTGATGCACAACGATATCGATATCGAACCAATTTTACGATATCGATGAGAATAATTCATCGAAAGGACATCGATATTCGATATCGCTAGATTAAAGTTTCTATTGTCTGTTCATCTGAGTTTTAACAAATAATCGATGTCAAAGAACGATAACTAACGATAAGCAATTGCCAATAATATTATAACAACAAGGTTCTCATGAAAACGTATTATGAAAACCTTTTTTTAATGTCTACAATTCCGGAAAAAATCCGACCATAAATTATACAAATAGTATGATATTTTTCAATTAATAACTATTCAATTGCTTCGGTTTTGTTAATAATTATATCAATAAATTGTATATTGATATCGATATCGTTTGTTATTTGATATCGCGGTACGATATCGATATAAATGAATCGATATCGATAATTTAAAACTTATCGTTGTGCATCACTAGTAGGCAGTTATTTTTGTCTCTCTTGACGACTGGTCCCGTCCTATTTCAAACCGTTGTCCTCACCCGGAACGGAAGTCGGGGGACGTCACGCGTTCCAGTTCAGTATTGTCGTCCGCAATGTGTAATCGATTATTATAAAATATGTGTACATTTACGTACATTATTGTACGTGAATGATATGAATATATTGTGTCTGGGTTTTGAGTAAAATCAAATGATGCACATTGTTTAGTTTACTTTACAAAACCTTAGTACTATTATAGAAACGTCAATTTTTGACGAAGTTTTAAATTATTTTAAATTAATGATTTTTTTTTTTTGTATTAAAAAAATGGTTTGTATTTACGGTCAAATAGATTATTTAAAGTGTGCTGTGTTTGGTTTTTTTTTCAGACAAATAGGCTTTTCAGTACCGTAAGAAATTTAAAATTATTTTTCGGAGCACGAGCTATTTATTTCTGACGGAAGTGATTTGAATTCCATACAAATTAGAACATCTCAATTTAATTCAAAAAAGTTATCGACGATTGAAAAAGTTGAGGAACCCTATGATACGATAAAAATTTGATATTGGCATCTTTTGAGTTCTGACTTAAAGTCATTGATACAGGAATGGAATTAAAATTATAAACTCATACAAATTAACTGGATTCATTTTCAAACCATATCAAAGATAAAATACTATTATAACTTGCATGATTTTCTCTATTTGCCAACTTTGTTTGATTCCGATGTACATAACACTGAAAAACAAGCATAATATTATTTTCTATTCTATATTTATTAGTCTGATTGTTTTGAAGGCGTTAACCGAATGGAAGAGATCTAGCAGTCATGAATGCTGTACAAAAAAACATTATTAGGTTGTAACTTATTTAGTTGAATAAATTCTATCCCGAGACATATCGGTCCCCATTTGGATATTAAAAGAACCTATTTAATTTTATTACCGTTCCAGAATGTTTATTGTGACTGGGTTAGGATAGAAAGAGCACAATAAGAGCATTACAATGAAATAAAAATAATTTATTCAAAGAAATACAACTGATGAAATTATAAGGGAAAGTTTAAAAGTAAACTTACTGTCAAATTATTCAAAAAAAAAATAAAGTAATTTTATGGATTTTTTTTTAATAAAATCATATTTTAACCAGGAGTTTAATTCACAATAAATTAAACTCAATAATAAATACACCGTATTTCATTATGTAGGACGTAGGTGTACAATGTACATGTAATGTTATGTTGTGTAATGCACGTTACCTACTATCAAACATAATATATTGATAACAATCAGTAGTTTGTTTGATCCCTTGACATATACACGTTTAAAGCTGTTCAAATAAATAATACATTGGTTCACCATTGTCATTATCCAATTTATATGTTTAACATAAATTAATAACTATTGATTTTTACGAAATAATGTAAAAAATATTAAAAATATTCATTTCTGCTGATATATTATATAATAAGTGCTCACATAATTTATTAGTGTTATAGTTTACGACTGTGATTCAGAATGTTAAATTCTTGCGCATGCCTAGTCTATTATTCATAAATATATGTCGTCTAGTGAAATTTCAATCTTTGTTTAAGTATAAGTTCTTTCTTTTAAGAAAAATAACTTGAAGAATAAATAATCATATGCATATATTATTATGTCACGTTGTGATATTACTGCACACATTGTTCAAATATTAGTTTTCTCTTAGAAGAATAACAACTTTAACATTAAATATTTAACTAAACTTTAATAAAAGGTTATCAACTAAATTATAGCGTCTACAAAAAAAGGTAAAGGCAGTACTTTGTATGGCATATTTATTTCAAGATTAAACAAATAATTTTCAATATCACAAAGGTACATTCAAAGGAAGCAAACTTGGGTTTTTTAATTGTGACAGAATTTACATTTTTTAAATGAGCTTATTTAGCAAATATTTTGTTTCAACCTTTTACACACATCCACATGCAAAATATGTTAAATTATTTTTTTTAGAAATCAATTAATACTTAGTTTTTATTGAAAATGTAAATTATTTAATTGATATATTTCGGACGTCGAATAAACATCTTCGTTGCTTACTAAGTTGATAGATATATACTTTATAGGAATATCGAAAATTTGTTAAGATAATATAACGTTGAATTTGACATTTGATAGTGGTGTAATGTTAGTTCCATATTTAAAGATCTCAAATCGTTAAGATTCTGAGTGAAGCTAAGAATCTAATCGTTTTGAAATTATGTTTATCTTTTTATTTTTTTTTCTAGAGACACTTTTTTGTACATTTGAATTTGTCCTTAAGTTTCGTCCCGCAACTTCTTGGCTGTAAATGACACATTCACTCAATTGATTTGAATTATTTAGTCAAAACTCGATACGTTGATAGAAATTTCAATTTTCACCGTATACTAAATAAATAACCGCATATTGAAACTTAATTTACAAAAGTTTAAAACAAATTACCAACTTTTAGGCTAATAGAATTTTGAAAATACGCTGTTTTTCAAGTTTGTCTATAATAAAGTTTTAAATATTTGACGTAGAGTTCTATTAGACGTAGAATTTCATATGATCTTACGCACTTGACTGACGATACAGAAAAAAATTCAAAAATCATGACTCAGATTTTTTCTAAAAATGTGTAGTAAATTATGATAAAATGTTTACGGACCTGACTGTTTTATGTCAATTTCTATTTTTATTAAAGAATTTATCAAAGAATATTGTTGAATTAAATCTTAATAAAACTTGAGATACAGATACAACAACATGTTTTGAATCTTTTAGTGAAAAAAAAATCTCTCATTTGTAAAACATGAAAACTTCAAACAGGTTTGATGAAAAAAAATGTACGTACTCGTACTTCGTTCCATGTGATTTTCTTCGCGACTCAAAGGAGTTAAAGGCCGGGATGGATGTATTGAATTTTAAAGAAATCATAGATCATTTATTTTGCCAAACGATTCTGTGTAAAGCTTTAGAATTGAAGTATACCGTTTGGATTGACTAATATCTTCAAATAAATTGTTAAAGTTGAAATTGACGTAAAAACAGTTTATTACGTAATAATCGTATACTAATTTACTAAAACGCTTATAAAAAAATCTGTTGTTATGATTGTTTTAATTTTTTCAGTATTTTTAGTGACGTATACGAGTAAGGTCACATTAAATTTTCAGAAGTTTTCATCAAATATTAAATATATACCATTTATATACATCATAAATTTCCGTCTAACTTTCAAATGATTTTTTTTTAAAGTTATCTAAAGTTTTTCGTTTTACAAAAAAAACTATTTTTTGTATAAAAATATTTGAAATTCTTTATTCTATCCATATTCAAAGTTTTATTATATTTGGATTGACTTATTTCTTCAAATAAATTGTTTAAGTTGAAAATTAACGTAAAAACAGTTTATTAAAATTATTTTAGTTCAAGTAATAATTTTGAAAAATTTAATTGTTTTACTGTTTCTTCAGTGAAATTATTTTCTAAATTAAACTAAAATTCAAATTTAACCTACTATTTTTGAGATTTTTGAGACACCTAAAAATATAAAATACTAGGTATATGTTTTGAAATTAAAGTACCTAATTAATAACTGAACAATTGAATTGTATAGCTTTTAGAACATAAATATCAGTAAAAATACTATGTGTTTTAGATTGATTAGACTTACGCAGTATATACATATTGAAATAGAAGTTTCTAATTCAAATTAAAACGGTTTTGAGAATTCAGAATTTTAACGTCCAAAAGTATGAGGTGGTTTTTCTTCAACATTTTTTTGGTTTTGAAGATTTATTGACTTTTATATTTCTTGAGACCTGTGTTAAACTTTTTGATCGCAATCAGATAACTTACCCTGCGGGATAAAAGAAGTTAGACGCGATAAATAATTTTAAAACAGGACAATGTTTTCATTGCGTGAAAAGTCTTTTGCATTGTTACAATAACATAGATAGATGTAATAATCTATAACAAAAATACAAGAATTGGATTTTTATCCATTAAATTTATATTTCTCAGAAATATACTGGTAAGCAATAATTTTGTACAAGTATGTAATACAAATATTTTATTTTTTGATGACTTGCAAGTGTATTGGGTCTTACTAATTTGTATGGGAAAACGATATACTCGTATCACAGACACCATAGTTATACGATTTTTCCAACTGAATTCTATGACGTAAGTACTTACACTTTAAATCTGTCCGGGGAAAAACTTTCACGGCAGAATCGAATAAATTAAATCACTGTCAGAATATTTTTAAGAAAAAAAATGATAGAAATGATTTTTCAATTAATTAAAAATAATATATTAATTATTTTTATTATAATTATATTAATATTATGATATTGTTGTTTTTAAATAAACACATATTTTATAATTATTATATCATGTCATATTATAAATTAATATAATTTCTCCGACATAATTCGGTATAATTATAATAATTTATGCCATTTCACGTCAATTTGTTCAAAAATAGTATGTACTTGGTGTAAGGGAATTACAAAAGTACCGAAAAATAAATTATAACATAGTTTATTGACTAATGAGTATTAATTTCATAATATTTATATAAATTATAAACACTAGTTGATCATACAAAAAATCTGATATAATCATGCTCAACTATAGTAGGTAATAAATTATTACATTTGATACCTGATAATATGTAAAATATTTACATTAAAAATTAAAACTTATTTTTAAAATCTCTAAGAAGTGAATTACTGTTTCAGATATAATTGATATTTAATTTATATAACTTGATACTTTTTTTAATGTTTTTTATTGAGTGTCTTATTGATGAAGACTGACACTATCGACTGTTAATTGTTAGTATTTAAATCGTTGAAAATATACATATTCTAGCTCTACCTACAATTATCAAGGGACTTAAATACGAAAATAATTAAAATATTTGTGTAACCCGTTTTTTTTACTGAATTTTTTATAGTGCGTATTATGTCATGGACCACTGGTTAAGAAACGATGTAATAAATGACTTATTGTTATAATCACATCACATGACAGACGATTTCAGCAATGTTGAATATGCATTTTCATTTAAAACATTTAAATTACACATTTTAGAAAGTCAGATTTGTCAATAATACATATCAAGATTATTTAAATATTGTTTACGATTCTTTTGTTTTTATTTTATGTATTTTTCAGACATTATCCAAATCGATATATTATTTATTTATATACTTTCAAATTTGGAATACCTATATTATTTTAATATTGCACAAGTTTGTCAAAATTTAAGATGGCGATGTTTTATACACCTATTGCATGGAAATTAAATACAAATAGTTAAAGTATGAGATTATTGTAAAATAAAATCATCTTGATAGAAAGACTACTATAAGATATACCTAATGTATACGCGTCACTGTTTAGGTGAGTTATGTAAAAATAATAACCGTTTAACCCAACATGCTTTCAGTTTTTAAAGAAAATATATTTTTATCCTTTCTCAAAAGAATTAATGCGTAGACACATCGACCACTATCATGTGCTGTCATTTAAGTGTTGTAACTGTGTTTTGTAATCGAGAGGCGTTTAGTTCGCCAGGCGTAGTCACGAATTCTTATGATAATTAAATTGCAGACAAAACGTCATCACGTATTTATTATGACCTTAAAATGTACGAAAACTGGTGTTGGGTCATCGTATAATTTCTGGACATCTACCAAAACAACAAGACGAAAGTAAAATAATTCAAAGGAAAGTGACAGAATTAGCAGCACAAAGAGAACTGAATCAAATAGCGACTGATTGTAAAATAAAAATGGTTTATTAAATTGATGTGACTTAAATCGAATGTAATATAGTACGTTATTCGTATATTATAAACAAAAAACGTAACATAAATAAAAAATAGCGATTGAAGAATTAAGTGATATAGCATTTTATCTATATTACTATTTGATACCAGTTTTATGTAAAAGTAAATATTTGGTTAAATTTTTAGTAATATTTTGTGCGTCTTTATAGTAAGTATTAAGTGAATTATTAAATTAACTAGAAACGTGCAATTTCGGTTACATTGCTGAAGTCAAAAATATGAAGTCAGTTATGATGCGTTTCTGAGAATTTTATTTATAGTGTAACTTAACTTTTATGATAGAATACAAATTGGATGTACTTACTTTGTTAAAAAAAACAAGTCTTCGAGAACCGTATTAATCAATAATAAATAAAAAAATTTTATTTGCCAAAAAACGGTTACATTTTTGAAATTGGTAAAAATTGATTGAATATATTACAAAAAATAAATTTGATACTCAACATATAATTAATATTCTAAGTCAGCGTTTCTTAAACTGTGTTCCGCGGAACCCCAGGGTTCCGCGAACGCGAAGCTTTAGTTATTTATTTTGAAATTTTCAAGAAAATTACTTTTAAAATATCTAACTAAAGATTAGTAGCGGCTAGTAGGGGAAAAAATGTCATTAGTATTATATATGTATACAATATTACAATTGTTATTATTTTTATTTTTATTTTAAGATACTTTTTTGAATTAAATACCTTTAACACAATTTTATTATATGATTGTAATTTATTTACATTTAAAAATAATCCTAAAAAAAACTAAAAGCTAAAAAAAATAGTAGAGGTTCCGCGATAAAAGTAAATATCAAAAAGGGTTCCATGGATAAAAAAGTTTAAGAAACGCTGTTCTAAGTAGATGTGAACACTACAAACGGCGTATTTGAATTTATATTTAGCAACACAATTTTTAAATAGTTTCTAACACTTTAAACAGGAAGATTCTACTTAAATGCACTTTTTATTGCAATTTTTACGCTAAAAGCTCAAAAAACCTTTTGATACGTTAAGATTTTTATATTGCAATAGTGTTATATACCAATATAACCTTTATGATTTAATCAGTTTCTTTTTAGTTACATAAACTTTTTTGCGAGTAGTAACAAACGTAAATCTCTTATACGTGGTAATTGGATTTCCATACTATTTAAATGATATGTTTTAAATTAAATGTGACACGAATGTTATCGTTGAACGAGTATAAACATTATATATGTTATCAATAAATAAATGTTTGAACATCATACAAAACAATTTTCCATTTTACGACTAACATAATTTGTGTAATTTTTTAGGCATGATTCGTTTTAATATATGTAATATTTATTCTGGTCTCTAGAGTGTTTGGTGGACTTGACATTTTTACTTTTGAATAAAAATGATGTCATGGTAATAGTTACATGGAAATACGAATATTATATGAAGGAAATATAAATATAATATAATATGACTTCTTCAACTGATCGCATATTTATTATAATTGTGTTCTGTGTTTTTATTCATTCTTATTTAGTTAGGTGTGTATTTTACCATTAAAAGTATTGAATACAGGACAAGGTCTGTTATCACATACATTAGAAAATTTAAGTGATATAAATGTTACATGGAATCATACGATTAATAGCTATGGCGCACATGTGCGGTTTTTATACTATTATTATCTATTATTATTTTACTTACAGCATTGAAGAATACGAGGATTTGAATGATAGTTAGACTAATGGTGAAATTCGTATCAATTATCAATTTAGGTTTGTGAGAACTTTAATAGTATTTTTTTCAAAAACGTAATACGTTCAGAGATTTTAAGGGACAAAATTCACATTCAACACAAGTTTACGCACTTTTCAGAAGTAAAATTTAAAGAAAAAATGAGTAATTGACATCGTTACAATATCATATATCTATACGATGAAATAATTCAATTGAACTGACAAAATCATTAAAAACGTATATATTTAACGTATGTGCTTTAGAAAAAAAACAGTCGTTTGTAGATTCAGCATATATTTTGTCGTAAGTAGTTAGGTCTTGGGTAAAAAATAGTGGCATTTTTCACTTCGTTTATTTGAAATAAATTATATTTACACAAAATACCATTTCCTATTTTACAATATTTTATTTCTCTAGGAAAAATAAGACGCATTTTAATATATTTTATATTTCATATACTTTTTGAATACACTTTTTTACTCCAAAATTATTGAAATTGTGTTACTGATTAAATAAGATAGCAAACTAAAACATATCATAGTTACCTCACTGTTTAAGTGAGGGAAGAAATGTATTTATTTTATTGTGAAATTTTAGTTTATTATTATTATTTTAAGATTTTGAATGAAGCAAAAAATCTATTGGTTTTATAACAGTATTAATACTTATTTTCATAATCATCAACTTATTTGGTAGTGGTTTTCGTCAAAAAGATACATTCAACTATTTTATAGATTAGAAACTGCACGAGAATGGCACTTTGGTAAGACAATTTTTTTCTATTCACAAAAGTTTTTCTAAGGAAAAACTACTGAAAAGTTAATGTGAAAACGATAAAATGTGCTGGAAACAAGATTTTCACTAACCCATGTTTGGTTAATTAGTCATAACTCTAAAAGTGTTGGTGCTAGAAAATAACTTGAAAAGTTTACTAACTCAAAAATACTCTTATACAACTAAAGAAAAAGTTTTAAGAATATTTAACTACTTTAGGTCTAAAAATATAATGTTGAATGTATTACGTATTTTTTAAAGTTTTTTTTTGTAGGTGATAAAATTGTTAATTATTTAAAGTCAGGCCTGAAAATTAAGTTTTTCCTAAATAATTGACCTATGATATTGGAAATGTACGTACTTCGCTCTATAGGGTATTATTTGATTTCTGGACAAGTTAATAGGGAAAGTTTGTTGTATTTTAAAGAAATGTTAAATAATTTTTAGTGTACAGTGATTTTTCACTAATATGTGGTGAAAATTTCAAGTTTCTAGCGAAATTAGTTTTGGAGTTATGACCAAATTACTAAAGTTTATTTAATGAAAGTGTCGTTTACGGTGAATTTCGTCGTTTTTACTCTGTTTGTCCGCAGTTTTTCCTAAGACCTGAAAAAAATATGGTGAGGACAGCTGAATAAACCCTCTAAGTACCATCTAAATGTTATTTCTGATCTATTGAGTAGCTCGATAAAATTTTTGAACAAATTTAAGGTGAGAAAAACATATATCCAGAAAAAAAAACATCGTTGTAAAACCATATAATCCTTCACTTCAAGTCTTCACTCAAAGTCTAAAGTCTCAAAAATCGTTGTTATAGATTTTTTTATAAGTGTTCAATGTTAAGTTAAAACTTTGATTCAATTGTTTTTATATCACACATCATAGTAGTGTATAATTGTAATACCGCAATACTATAGATTAAGAATTACAAATTATTTAAGATTCGATTACATAAAAACCCTCCAATAATAAGACTAAAAACGGTTTAATGTGTAAATGGTATAGATGCACTGAATCCTTGTTTTGAAACATTTTACAAAGAAAGAAATTGTTTTTTTTGTTTTTTTTTCAATTGTATGCATCCATTGCCATTATTTTGTCCGAGGACTGAAGGGATGAAGAAAGAACTTTCACAACCATTATCATATCTTTTTTTGTTTATCAATGCATCAATTTTTAGTCAGATATTAGAGGATCAAAGGATCAAATCAAACCATTTGCGTGTTTTTTAAATTACGTAGATAAGTGTTTTGAAAACCTGTTTATAGAGTTCTCAAAAAGATTCAGATCATAATTTAAATAAAGCTATCCAGAACAGTAAAATATATGGTACAACTACATCCCACTTAACTAATTTTTGATGTAATTTTTATAAAAAATCCATGAATTATTTGTTATAGTTTAAAATATGCTTAGTTTGGCTATTATAAAAAGATAATTGTCTGATGAGCTGAATTTTTTTTATTTTCTTAAAATCACTTTTTATTTATTATTTTTTTTTTTGTAATTTTTTCCTTCTAAAGCTAAACAAAATGTCACGAAAATAATTTAAATACTGAATAACCAACACTATATTCAACTTATAAAAATATAAAAAAAATAATATATATATATATATATATATATATATATTTTTTTTTTTCATCGGTACTTTAAGATTAAATTGTATATTAATATGAACTCAAATAATAAGCTATGAAGTGTGTACTTAATATATTTTTCATGTTTCTTTTGGATTTATGATGTTTGAGTTTTAAGACTTAAAATAGTAGTATAATTATTAATAACAGATGTACTTTTTAAACATTTTGAGCAATATTTTATATTATATGAACTAAAAATTAAAATTTTTGTTTTGTAAAAAATAATTTGTTGAGTTTAAATTTATAAAACTTGAACATTGGATATGAATATATGTGGAAAATCTACTGGTGAAAAAATATTTTTACCGGATTGAAAATTCCAAATTTTATATGGTTTTTAATGAATAACATCACTCATTTACGTGTAATTAATGATTTTTGTCGAAATCCGAACTTGAAACTTATATAAAAAAAAATCCTGTTAAACGGTTAATGATATTTTTTAGAACAGTTAATTAAGAATACAAATAAAGATGGCGTCGAATTTTCAGATTTTGTACCAAACATTTAAAATTTGATAGATAAAAATGTTTAAAAAATGAAATATTTTCAACATTTCAAAAGTTCTATTTATAGCCCAAAAATGATAGAATGTTTTTGAAACTTTTGTCAAGTCTGTATAGAGGCCATGGTGATATTGGATGAAAATTTCAAGTACCTAGTACTATTATTTTTTAGATTTATGGCCAAATTAAAAAAATGAGTTTCATGAAAATCTCGTGTACAGTAAATGTTACCGTTTTTATTCAATTCTTAAGTAGTTTTTCCATACGCTTGGAAAAACTACTGAGAATAGAAAAATAATCTCTCTTATTTTGAATCATTATGATTACCCAAAAAAGTGATTGTATATTTTTTTAAAAATAACGCATCATAGTAAAATCAATATATTTTTTGTTTCATTCAAATTTAAAATGAATAGAAAAATCAATATCCTTACAGCTTCATATTGAAATCAAAACTATAAATTACAGTTATTGTGAATCGAGCGCTGAAAACCATCTGAAAATAAATATTTAATTAAAATAATTTCCAGAGGTTTTTTCAGCTTCGTAAAATAGTTTTTTCCGTAAATATGGTGGTTGATTACCCTAATAGAATAAATATGGTATACGTTTATTTTAATTCATACTATTCAGTATACATTACTATACATCAAATAAATATAAAATACATTTATATCTTTTACTTAATTTTTCAAATATTATTATTATTTTAAGACTGTTTATATAAAAAAAAAAAAAAAAACAAAAATATATATAATAATCATAATAATAATAATAATGATAATAATAATATTGTTAACCAAAGCTTTGCTATAAACCTAGTGACAATTTCAAACATATTTTTGTCTAGTGTCGGTCGTGTTAATATTACCAGCGAAACGATTCAAAAAGTTGTATGTATGAAAACACAAGCCTATAAATCATCCTGTCGAAGGCAGTTCTGGCACCCTTAAAAATAAGACGGCATTATCGGATGAAACGTTTATTGAAACATTATGGAGCTCACGTGCATACAAACGTGTACAATTATTAATATTTATGGACTAGCTTAGTATTATTTTATCGGGTAGATTATCACTACGGCCAGCACAGTGTAATATTTTATAAGACAAAGTAAAGATGAAAGTCTCAGCTGTTATTGGACTATAACTCTGCTAGCAGTTGTGTGTATCGCAATAAATATTAAAATGTGAATGGAATATACACCCTGAAACGGATCGACTATAGGTTGTACCAGAAAAGATTATACCAGACGTACTACACTATAAATCAATTTTTTTTTTTAAATACATTCAAAGCTTCATAAACGCTTGTTTTTATTATTATTTATTAACGTACAATACCTAAAAGATAAAATTAGTCGTCAAAGATCAATTATTCAATATCATTAAATATGTTTACTTGGGTACAAATAAATACACTGCATAAAAAATTATTCAGTCCAACTGATGGCTTGTTTTAAGTTTTCAAGCATATCGTCACAACGTGTGTAGTTGTATGTCTTTGCTTTTAAAATGTTTTCTTATATTTGAAAAGTATTTATAAAGATTTGATATAGATGATAAATTAAATTTAGTTGGAAAGCATAATAATAAATTGTTATGACTGACCACTGATGCGTTTACAAAAATTAAATTGTATAGTTTATCTGAGAATTTCAGTGTATGTTTTGGATGAAAAGAATAAAATTATTTGAATCCCATTATCACATTGGGGAATAAATTATTTTTCATAACAGATTTCTAGGTATAAAAAAATATTCATTCATACTATACACATTATAATTATTTTTTTTACATATATTTTATTCTGACTTAAGATTTTTACATAAAGTAAAAATCGTTTTAATTTTGCAATGAAAATATAAATAATATTTGTACTTGTGAATATATTATTACGTGAATACGTACTTTTTCTTATTATAGGTACTTCCATTCTTCTCAATCTTTGCGTTATAATAATATATACATTATACACATATAACACTCATTGAGTTTCTTTAGCAATTCTACATTTAATATGCATGTACAATAATGCAACTCAACCATGTATGTATTATTATAAATTACAATAATGGTGATTCGGTACGTGTTCTAGATTTATGAGAATTCGCAATTATTTTCATTCGTATATTCACGGGTTCGTACAAAATTATTAGAACACATAATTAATTATATTAGAAAAATTATACTAGTTCCTTAAAAAAAAAAAAAAAAAAAATGCGTTTAGTAGCAATAAATAAGCAACTTTACGTCTTGATACATAGATCTTTAAATTCTACCACAGACCATCGTTTACTTGAATTTCGTTTACTTTGAAAATTTTTATTTTCCAACTACACGACTTTCTGTTATGTGTTACTACATTTTAGCCTATTTATCGTAGTTATGCTTTACATCATCTTGTTTGAGAGTAGGAATCTACTACAATTGAATTGTGACGGAATCTCTGTCCGACGGCGATGACGTGAACCGTTTGTTCGCCATTCAAAAATGAACATCAAGAAACCACATGTGCGTCGATGTGTATCGTTCACGATGATGCGCACATTGTATTTTAAAGAACGCACAGTATAATAGTTATGTGAAGAACACAGATAGTGTTTGCACTTGCGGCTTAGTAACATATTGCTTAATACGCCATCGTTGAGTACAGTTTAGCACCATCACGCCGTGTTTTTTTTTTTATTATTAGTAGTGGTAGGTAGTGTGGTGGAAAGTAGGACGAAGGTTCTAGTTGCACTTCGACAATTTCTGGCAAAACGACTCAAACCTTCAACAGTGAAAGTATTTTTCGATCGGGTACTCGCCAAGTGTGGTATTCTCACCCGATATCGTGTATTCGCCTTATAGTCGGTGGTTGACACAAGCACAAGTTCATCAACGGATTTCCGATTATTTCGTAAGTTAATTTTAAATTTATTTTAAAACCAAATACCAACTAATATCTTGTAATGGTCGTGTAAAAATAGTATTATTAAAACAAACGCGAAACGCGCGCGCGTGTGTGTGAGTGTGTGTGTGTGTGTTTCAGTGAATAAATAAAGGGCGAGTCAGATCTATTTGATAAATGCAACAAATTTTTTTTGTATTCATTATTTTCAACTCTTTTTTTTTTTTTTTAATACGTTTTATAGTATTGCGCTAGAATAAAATCGTTTTAAAATATTTTTTTGATTTTTAAAAATCAAATTTGAAATTCAAAATAGTCATTGGGTGAACCAGTATTTAAAAAAAATCATATTATCAAAATAGCATTTTAAAAATTGGTCGTTAATTAATAAAAAAACATAAAAAGTAGAGATCTTTTCAAAACTTGGAAAATTAAAGGATATATTTTTATTAGAGATTGAAGCACCAATATCTTTTTAAAAACAGTTTTTTTAAATTATACAAAATAGATATTATCGAGCAGCACAATAAAAATAAAAATGTTAAAATTTGAGTTCTAAAAATGAAAAAAACATCGTATAATGCGATTTTATTGTAGAGCGTGGCTAAAGTATTTATTAAAAAAAATGTTGCAAATAATGTCTAGAAAAAAAAGTTATCTCATTTGTCAAATAGATCTGACTCACTCTGTATATTTATTATTAAAAAAAAAAACTTTTTTTCGGAGGAGTTAAAAATCATAGTAAATTTGAAATGTTAAACGTGGATGTTTTGGTATGGTTGTTTTAAAGTATGCCATATCGGCATATTTTGGCGTTAACATCACAATTTAAATAAAAACAATTTTTTTTTATGCAACACTGAGATGAAATAAAAATAATATGATATGTAAATTTAATAAAAAAAAAAAAAAAATACATATTAATATTACAGTTACTTTAGGTTAAACATTAACTGTGATTTTTCTCAAATAAGTTAAAATACCTCAAGCTTCAGATTTTGAATTGTTTTTGGTTATCTTTTGTATGTGTCGACATATTTTTAATTTATTCCGGTAGTTATTCCCTGATTTAAATTGATAAAAAAATGTATTCTTTTTAACTTGAATTTTTCTCAAACACGTTATAAATGACCGTAATGTAGAATAGACTATCATCATATAAACATTAATTCTGCATAAATTTTCGTTCGATATGTACCATTTATAACTCGGTCATATAAATTTAAAATTAGAGGTCGAAATATTACTAATTATATTCCACGTTCATTTCAATTTACTCTTTGAATATAATCATCAATGTACCATTTAGGTAAAGGTTGAAGTTTTTCTTATACATTTTCACTTGACGCATCAATAGTTGTGACAATTGTATTAATAATATTAACTAGATCGTTTTTAAAATAATTTACATAAAAATATAAATTTATAATCTTGATTATCACACCAATAAGTCACGGTATAAGTCTGACAAAAATCATGGCCATAAATAAAGTCCCAACTTCAGTGGATATATTTTTGATAAACGTACGGTATATTATGATGATTTTGAACTATAGTTAAGATGTAAAAATATCTTTTCAAAATTATAAGTATCTAGAGGAATTTATTAACATACATTTAGTCTAGTACAAAAATTAATTTAAATAATTGTTATTTTATGAAAATTTAAATTCAATTATTTTCATGTCAAAATAGGTTTTTGCCAAAATGACGTTATGTCAAAACTTCTCATGTCAAAATGGCCTTGACAAAATGTCCCATTTCAATTACATGTTTTTCGTCATCAATGAAAAATAAGATAACAGAGATATGTATTTTGAGAAATTAAAATAACAGTGCAACATCAAATATATTTCAATAGAGTAAAATTTGGAAAAAACAACATACATTTTTTCTTTGTACGAATAAAGTGACTTTTTTTATTTTCAATTTCAATTTAAATAAACAGCTGCTATTTTTTACAGTCTAACATTTTTTTATGATGTCACGAATGTATTTTAAACTTAATTACAAATTCAATAACGTTATACATTTCAAATGTTTCTTTTTTCTATTTAAAAACAAATCCATAATTTTGTCTGACCATGGTCACTCACCCTCGAAAAATATGATTTTTCTCACGTTAACAATACTGTAGAGGTTTTTATGCACGTGATAAAAATAAAACAAGTGTTTAAATCATTAAAATGACAGTAACATATTTTTTCACGTTGCTCTGCTGTTAAATAATTATATTTTACTATTACGCGAGGGTGTTATTATATTTCATTCGTAGATCTCTGTAATGTGAAATGTTGTATCTTCTTCTTTTAAGTAAGAAATATTCGTATTTCTTAAACGAATTTTCATTGCAAATACAAAAAAAAAACATACTCGTATAAATTTATCATGTGTTGACTCAAGTAGGTATGTATTCGAAATGAAATAATATCCCATTATTATACAGTGTGATCACGATAAGTGGAAACACTCAATAACTATGTGCAGGCTTCATATATTTCAATTCTGCTTTTTCGACTAACTAATAAACATTATTATACACATTTTCAAATAATTAGACTATTTTTTTGACAGTTAACTTTGCGCATGCGCACAATAACTTTTGATTTTTAAATGGTATGATCCATTTTTGACCACAAATTATTTTTTTTGGTATTTTTTAATGAATTTTAGTGGTTGAATTTCTTTTCTAAGTCAAAAAATGACCGAGTTATAGCAATTTGATTTTACGTTATTTGCACGGGTATAACAAATTATAAAATACGTAGTTGATAATAATAAATACGTGAATAATAAAAATAAAATTACAAATATTAATTTTTTTATTCCTAAAAGTTTTATTTATCTAACAAATTGTTCAAACTTTTTATTATTATCAACTACGTATTTTATAATCTGTTATACCCGTGCAAGTAACGTAAAATCAAATTGCTATAACTCGGTCATTTTTTGACTTAGAAAAGAAATTCAACCACTAAAATTCATTAAAAAATACGAAAAAAAATAATTTGTGGTCAAAAATGGATCATGCCATTTAAAAATCAAAAGTTATTGTGTGCATGCGCAAAGTTAACTGTCAAAAAAATAGTCTAATTATTTGAAAATGTGTATAATAATGTTTATTAGTTAGCCGAAAAAGCAGAATTGAAATATATGAAGCCTGAACATAGTTATTGAGTGTTTCCACTTATCGTGATCACACTGTATATGTCACATCTAAACATCAATGTCAGTAAAGACTCACGTTTAAACGATTTTCTTTGTTCCTCTAGTTAAACTAGTTTATACATCGTGTTTTTCTTTTAATAATGTTTAAATACTCAGGGTTGCTAGAATATTACGATTCAGGCTCTTATCTAATCTTTTTTTATTAAGTAGAAGACTTAATATATTAACAATATTGCACTAGAAAAAACTGATTGTCTAACAGGAAACTCATGATGAACCGGTGCATGTCTTTATGAGTAATTATCTACTTTCTTTTTTGAATCAATTCATTCGGAAAATCATTTTTGCGTTTGATTATCAGTAATCATCATATAAACCATCGATCACATAAATTAATAACATTTAACTAAATGATAGTACGATCCATAATTGTCATTTGCGAACTGAATTTAAGTACAACAGTTTTTACAATTAACTAGGATTAACTGAATTTAAGTACAACAGTTTTTACAATTAACTAGGATTTATTATAACGAGCTGTTATATACTAGGTGTAAGCCGTATGCTATAAAACGGTTTTTATGTGCTGACGTAAAAACTTGTTTGAACTCGTTAATTTCATAATCATGGTGCAATTGTTTTAAAAATACATAACTAAGCTATTAAAATTTATAACGAGAATTTTGGTTTTTTTAAATCACCATTTATTATCACCATTCATCACAGTATTTATCAATATTTCAGATATTTTGAATTAACAAAATTTTAATTTATCTTAAAACGATTTTCAAATATTGCTCAAAGTTGTACAAAGCAGTGGAACAACATATTTGTTTAGGCTTGCGATTTCCATTCCATAATTATTTTTTGTGAGTGTTGACTTGAGTTATAGTTATTTTTAACGTAAGTAAATTAACAAAAAGTATTATAAGTATACAAAATTTTGATTATGATAAATTGTTGCAATATTTTATTTAAATGCATAGATCAATAATAAAATACGAGTTTTATTTATTGAACGTTACCTTGAATAGACAAGAATTTTTATTCCATTACGATTTGAAAAAAGTTAAGTAATGATTGACATTGAAAACACTGTTCCTTATTAATGTCATCCGATTTTCACAAACATGTGCAACTTATAAATTCAACTCAGTCATATTGATATTATGCGTAATCCACACAAATTAAGAATACGAAAAATTGCAAAAAATAACAACAATAACTTGACAATAACATAATATGGAGAACGTCACGCAAAAACACGATAATGACCCACTGACTAGTCCTCTAGTCTTACGTAATAAGTCATTTATGACTTCTAAACGCAATGTTATAATATATTTTGTATTTGAGTCTGGAATCTTGTAAATATAATTGTTACCTATGTTATTATATAGTACATTTCATTTCAGACGTAAATTTAATTTTGTTTTCTTCTGGGGGGGGGGGGTCGAGACACTTAGACCCCCCTCCCCAGTAAATACGCCACTGCAAAGTGTGTACTATATTACGGTTCATGACCGATTAAAACTAAAGTCCAGATGAGTAGTGATAACTTGAATAATGATAACTTTAATTCACGATATTCTGAATACGATTTCAGTATAACCGAATGTTCGATGATGCGAATCAATCAAAGTTTTCTTTCAAGCTCTTATACTATCGTTCAGCTGTGTATGTACTCAACTACTGTGTCAATAATTAATGTTGTTATTCAATCATTTATTTACGATAACTGTGATTGTAATACAGCGAGTTTTTGCGATCTTAGTCATAAAGACGAGGAAAGACCGAAGAGTGGAAGGCGCCTAGAGGCACGCTACAAAGCGCAAGAGTTAGTTGATTTAGCACGAGAGAGTTCCTTCTCGGGCATTTAGACGGGTATAAATAACTTATAGCCTGTCTAAACAAGTCACACGAGAACACTAAAGAATAAAACAAAATGAATAAGTAACGTATTAACTATTATTTACCATTTAATAATATAACGTCATACAAAACACAATGAATAAAAATCGATGGTAGAATCAGAATCGATTCCAAGACGTTTATCGATTTAAAAATCGCTTCTACACGTACGTTGTCATCATTTCGACCGTGCGAAATCGCTTTTGGATGAAGACCCGCTCAACGTGGACACGTTTAAGCAAACACACTCTGAAGGGTGAATACATTTGTCTAACTAGCAAAGTTTCTTGTCATGCGGTAATATAATCAATATAGTTTCAGTTGCAAATGTTTTCAGTCCGTGTATGGATAGACAGTGTCGTAAAAAAAAAAAAAAAAAACATTAAAAAGAAAAACATTGATTTTTTCTCCACCCGACTCTTTTCAAATATATGTTCAAACCAAGTGACGTATTTCGGACACACGTCGTCATACAGCTCCGCGTATGTATGTCAAGTAGAGCGAGCGTGCGTGCGTGTGAGTGTAGTGTGTATGACGTACAGTCGTGCCTATAAGACCCGTTCAAGTGACGATGGCGTACCGTCATCTGTCTGTTAGTATTCGCGTTTAGTAAGATAGTCCTGAATCGTCTTTTAGAGCGTTTGCTACACCGATTTCTGACGAAACCCCGATGATTTGACCTATTGTCGATACACGCTCTATACGGTCAGAGGTTTGCCACCTTTTCTTCTTCGCTTCTTAGTGGAAAAGAGATGCTAATACGTTGTAAAAATGTCGTTTTGTTTTCAATTTGTGCGCCAACGAAAAACGGAAATTATTTAATAATATTAAATGTTAATTATGTCTCTATAATTATAGATTGGTTTTAGAAAGTGATCTTGGTGTAGAACTTTACCGAAAGCGTATGTATGATATGCTAATGTGATGAGAGTTAACGATATATAGCTAAGTTTATCGATGATATCAAAAAATATGGTTAAAAAAATGGCAAATGTGCGCGAATAAGTTATAAGCGAACATTCGTCCGTAACGCCGGTAAACAGTACCCCCGAGGACTTCGGGCGAAAACCGTGTGGCACGTGACGGATGCGATAACATCGCGATCGATCCTGGGTCGACGGAACTCGAAAGCCGGCGAAAAAACACGCGTTTAACGACGACAATAACATGCGATATCCCGGGGCGTGATGATGAGCGGCGCGCATAGCTCGAAATAAAGAATTAAAAAAAATATAGAGAGCATAACACTCGCAAAAATTCGAGAGTAAATACAAACGAAGACCTCATACATGTTTTACTCGTATCATCAGATCCTTACATATCTTCCCTAAGAAATTGTCCTTCAAAAAAAAAAAAATCATCGTTTTCTGCAGAAGTTATGTCCTTATTGATTTTAAACGAAGGTGATACCGATGTCCCCAACATCAGTTCTTCGAGGGACAATTACGAGACAGAAACTGACACCGATACCAATTAATTTTACTCCTAAACATGTGTAATTCTAAACTAACATTGAAAACTTTTAAATAACATCGTATAATATAATAACGTATCATAATACATATATTCAATTTGATGTAACTATTATTTTTGGCCACCTAAATTTCATTCTATCCCACCGTGCGGCGGTGAATGTTATGAAGAGACGACGTCGTCATCGTGTTCACGCGTGGTCAACACGGTATGAAAATATTACTCGCCCGTGCGGTTCTCGCGCTGACGACGAATCGTGTGTTGGTCGAAAACGCCCGTCTCGACGAACTCAAATCATAAATTATTATTATTATTACTATTATTACTATTATTATTATTATTATTATTATTATTATTATTATTATTATTATTATTATTATTATTATTATTATTATTATTGTTGTTGTTGTTATAACAGAGTTGTCGTCGTCCGGCGCGGCATAACGTTTTGACCGTTGCCTGCGGTACATTACATAATAACACGCGCGGAGAGAATACATAACGCGATGATAATCGTCGCGGTCCGGCACGATTTCGTGAACGGCGAAAACACTCGGTGTCGGCGGGCACAGTGCCCCGTGCAGACGACGGTTTCGCGGCGGCGCGATGCCTTACCGTCTGGCGTGTCCGTACCGACAACGGCCGCAATGGCCGGCGATCCGTCGCGTCACGTGTTCACGTTATATCGACAGTACGATACGCCTACGCCCGACGGGCTTGTTGACGGTCCGTCGTTTTCGTAGCCGCGTGACCCCCGTGTTTGACCACGAGACGATCAAAGTTGCATAACGCTCGTTTCACACTTATACGGTTTGATTCGGTTCGGTGCGTATTCGATTCGTTTTCGGTAGCCGCCGGAAAAGTGTGAAACGGTGATTCGGTGTGTGTTCGGTACCCAATAGATAACTGATAGAACCGAAAGCCCCCTGGACACGAATCGGTTTCGTTCGGTTTCCATTCGGGAAAAGCAATAATTGGTCGTTTACACACATACAGTTTTGGTTCGGTCACGTTTGCGGCAAGGGAAAATATTATTTCATTTTCATTTTCTCATTTAAAATTTTATAATTTACATTTGGCAAATGTAATTCATCAAATGATATCGTAGACATCCTGAAGTAATTTGAAAATTTGTCTTCGTCCTCCCTTAATTTCAGAAAAAGGGTATAAAATGCACCAAATTCCACCCGTTTGGTGAGGGAGGATAGGGTGTACCCAGTGCAGTCGATTATTCCTCTTTCGTTTTTTGATTCTCCTTTAGAGAAATAACATGGCAGCAATTTGTCTTTTCTCTATAGTGAACATTGTGGTAAAAGTGAGTAAAAAATTCAGTACTCGTATTCGATGATTCGGTCGTGAAATCAAACCTTATACTAACCGAGTGTGTGTGAAGAGTTTTCATTCGTTTTAGGCGCTACCGAAAACGAATCGAATACGCACCGAACCGAATCAAACCGTATAAGTGTGAAACGAGCCTAACGATAGACACGACAAAGCTTTCCGAGGACCGTTTTTTCGAATGTGCTACGTGCATCGCTGAAATTGTCCGCATGCTGTGTCACTGTGACTGTTATGTTTTAATATCACCGCGTTTCATCGAAACGCTTTGAAGTTTCAACATTAAGATTCCATGTTCAAAATCGTTACAATATTAAAATAGGGAGCTATTTGATTTGATGAATTCTATCAATTGATGCCTACGCGCTTATCATACTTAAAAAGAAGAAGAAAATAGACGATGTCATTGATCATAATCAAAACGTCCCTGAAACAGTGTATGGCTGTTTGACTATAACTGGTATATATTGAAGATCATCATTTCATGAAATAGATTAGTCTTCTTTACCCGAATGTCAGCGTTACTCTTCTCCCTTTACATGTTATTCGTACCAGAGTTTGTGTTGTGTTTTATTATAATAATAAATAATATGCGTTTTGAAGATCGCCGCCATTTGTATTCATGGCAATATTTGAGCGTCGAAGGTGTAATATGCACGGTTGTAGTCGAGAAATAGCCAACAGCTGCTGCTTGACGGGCAAAGTTCCGGTATAAATCACCGGTGTATATACCGGATCTATCCACAGATACATTTCCGACTTGAGCAGTGGTAGATTACGGTTGTGTCAGAATTTCACGAACATTACCAAAAAATATAACATAGTGTAAACAAAATGTGTGTGGGTGTGTGTGTTTGTGTATGTGTGTGCGTGTGTGTGAGGGTGATGAAGTGACGCGAGTCTGATTATTATGTGTATTTTTTGATTCGCAGATGCACGGTAAAAAAAATTTATATCACAGCATGTATATCAAAGTACTTTATTCGACGATCGCATCACTCATTACGTACGCGGCGTTTACGTCGGCACGCCCTCAACAATTGTCGCTCACTCTTGTGCCACCAAACCAACAGAGTTTCGTAGCACCACCGCCACCATTGCTGCCGAAAAACAACGCCATAAATCCATCAGTAAGTCGGCACGATAACTATTTAACTAAAGCGGGCTCTAACCGCCGCTACGTTTGCGGATGACCGATTGTAACGTCGGTCGGATGCGTATATTGTGTATTATACTAACACGCATGGTACATTCACGACATATTAAAATTGCGGTATATTTTACCGAATTTACCTTGGAGCAGTGTTAATAATGTCGTTCACTCTACGACACTATACGTTATATGCATGTTGTTTTTAAGTATTTTTAAATTTTATGTAAGTCGCCTTGTGAGATCAAAATATTGTGATCGAACGCAATAAATGCAACTGATAGAATCGAATACTTAAATTATGTGAATAAAAGAAACATTTTTATAAAAGAAAAGATTTATAATGATAATAATAAAAAACAAAAGTTGTGGAAGTCGTTTTTTCATAATCATCTGGAAATTAGTGTTGTATAAAAAATCGGCTTCCTAAAACGTTTGCACACCCTAATAAAAAACTGAAATGGTGCCCTTGAATGAAAACCATTTGAAAATAATTACTTGGGTTTTTTAGCTTACTTACTCCAAATAAGATATAATGATATGATGGAATATTATATTACGTATTTCAGATACTTCTCTGATATTTTAAAATTGGGGATTATGGTCATTGGTTACCCCGAAAAAATATTTTACACTTTTGTCAAAGACAATATATTGATCTACAAATAATAATTTTTGAATAGGAAGAAACTAAAATTAAACAAGATTTCTATTTTTATTGGATATTTTGACACATTAAAGTATGAATATTTTATTTCCCGTTCGTGTTTCCTAGGTCATACCTACATGTTTAATGGCCGTGTCAAAGGTTAACAGTGAAAATATAATAATGTTCATAGTTTCCTTGGAATAAAATGAAGGCGATTCAAAACCATATTTTAATATTTATTAAAATGAAATGAAAATCATAAATGAACCATAACGAAAAAAAAATAGGTTGTAAAAAAATGCATTAAGTTCAGTGTATAGTTTGAGTTGGAATATAAGTTAGAGATATACTGAATTAAAAATGTTCTATTAATATACAATTTTCATAATTTTTAATTTTGATAAATTCTAAATTATACGATCTTTTTATAATGTGATATATATATTTGTATATAAATAGATTTTACATGTATAATCACATAAGTGTATACTTTATAGTTAGTAAAAATAATGTTTTTTCATTACGTACATTTTTCAAATAAACACGAAAATGTATATAAAGAAATATTGTATCGTCATTAATTTTAAATTATCCATTGCTATTCTTTATAATGTGTATAGGAAGCCTGAGAGTTCAATTTGATTTTCATTAAATGTAAAAAATAAACGTGCCAGTTCAATGATTATTTTATCGGTGTTCACAGAGCAATATTAACATCCGGTAGGTGTATATATATATTTGTTTCGGAGTTGGGAAGGTCACATCTTTAAATATTATTGTAAGTGATCGGTTAAAGATAAAATGTTGATTCACAAACGATAATATATATAAAAAATATTGATTTGGAACAAAGATGATATCAATATAAGATGTTACGATTCTTAAAATTTAAAAGTTTTCATGTTTTGGTATTGGTTTTTTTCGAAATTTAAATAATTAGGCAATTATTTTTGGCTCTTGCCTTTATTTTAAATTATTTTCTATATGTTTACAATATGTGTTTAAAAACTTACATACTTTTTAGATTACGAGTACAACATTTATGATCAAAGAGTATCCAATTATATTAATTATATTATAATTATGAACTGACTTGGTACATTTTGATATTTTGCTATACTTCTGGTTACTATTTTGAATGACAAATTAAGACTTAACTCTTCATGTCTTGGAAATTCTTATTTTTATTCAAAATTTTTAATTAATTGAATTTAAGAATAATAAAAAAGCGTACTCGGGCAATGACCATTAGAACTTTTGAATTATCGTATTTGTTTCAATTATAGATTAATATCAAGTAAATATTGTTCTAAATTCACATCTTATCAATGATAAGTTATCATCTTATTGATATAATAACTTGTTAATCATTTGAAAAACATAAAATAATCCTTAAGAATTTTAGATCTTAGAGAAGCCCAAATTGTATACTTGTCCTAACTAGGCTGATTGATTATGGATATATTCTTGACTATGCTGTTTGATGTCATTCATATTAATAACTCATTAATTTGAAAAATGTTAATATGTTTGAAAACAATTTCATTGCTACTGAAAATTGTGATTTCTGTGATTTCATTTATTACAAATGATAATATTTAAAACTCATAATAATTGTACAACCAATGTTCAATACAAAATTTTAATGCTTGAGATTAACAATAAGGTAGATAAAAAAAGCATAATATAAAGAAAAAGTGAACTTCATTGCAATTACATTGTTGATCAACATGTTTGTAGTTATAGAAAATAGTATTTTTTGCGATGATAGAAGAATTCTGGAGTTTTTCGTCTTATTATGATGTATGTATTAAACTATTTAATGTTTATATTAGTTATAAATACATTACAAATTTTGTAAATAATAGTCATTTTTGAAAAAATTGGTAAAAAAACATTCAGCATTTATGAGTTATGATTGAATGAAACGTGAGTATGTTGGAGTTATTCGGATTCCAGGTCTAACTATAATATTATGTCGTCATATTTTTAATACTCATTACTCGTACTAACACATTAATCATTATGCCATTTATGACGTTTTCAATTATTGATCTAAATATTTAATAACTGTATTCACAGATCAACTCCATCGGGAAACCAACGAACCCAATAGTAGTGGCGGCGCTTCAGCGAGAAGCTCAGCTACCGCCTCACATGCTGAATCCATTCTACAAAAATCCAAAGATAGCGGAAACATTGGCCCAGAACAGTTGGTTTGGACCGGGTGAACAGCACGCTATTAACAGGGAGACAGAAAAAATTCCAAGAGAGAAAATTTATTTGATTCTTAAAAATGCGGGACTCTTACCCACTTCTTGATCCAGCAAGATCTGCTATTAATATTATATATTGTATTCATAAGTGTTAATTTTAGTTATTATGATGAAACTTCTTCTGTTTCCGAACCCTTTTCAGCAGT
Organism: Therioaphis trifolii; assembly: GCA_027580255.1. Lineage (NCBI taxonomy): Eukaryota > Metazoa > Arthropoda > Insecta > Hemiptera > Aphididae > Therioaphis > Therioaphis trifolii. The sequence continues at coordinate 79,561,215 of CM050404.1, read as the reverse complement.
GGCACATTCTTAATATAATGTTTTTCGATTTTTCTTATCTAATGAATATTTGAACATTTAATACTTACCTTTAAATAAAGTTGAATTTCTATAGTCGACATTATTTTTTCCTCCCGGTGTTCGTTACACAGAAGTTTTTTCAATGCGAGTTACCATTATTATTTATAATATTATGTACGTAAATGTAATTCAATAAAATTTTTTGTGATAAACATTTATTTGCTACTTATTAAAGTTGTAAATCGATCGATTGAATCACATTACATGTGTGTATATTAATGTACATTGTAAATATAAAATAATATTTATATTAAAATTATGTAATTATAATTTTTTATTGTTTTTAAATGAAACGTTGTTTCAAAATGTTATCTTAGGTAATAAATTTAACGTAATTAAATGTATAACCACTGTAGAAACCAATATTGTAACACCATAATTTTAAAACGTGTGGGTTTAGTGAATGAATATAGCATAGTTAAATAAATTACCCATGTAGAAACGAATCTAGTAACACTAACTTTTAGATTCTGAGTAGAACAAAGAATTCATTAATTTTGCTAGACGTATTTTTTTCTTTTTATGTATGTTGTCACTTTTTGGGTTACAAAAGTGCTCCGAAAGTGATGTCCTGCAACTTTGTGTTTGTATACGCTTTAAAGTTTTAGAGACTGCTCAAATACACATTAAACCGACAATGCATGAATTATTATTTGATATTATTTTATACATTTTGTTTATTAGGGGTTTAATTTTATATTATATGTTATTGGAGACTAAGAAAGTTAACCGTTTAAGTAATCTACTTATGAAAAATGTCCAACTTATGATCTATCCACTAAAAGTCGATTTTAGTATGGGTAAAATTTAAAATTTGTTGGTCACTAGTCTAAATAATAGAAAATGATTTAGCTAAACATAAAAAATATGTACTTTTACATTTCTAATTCAGAAGTTAAAAATATTCAAATAAGTAAACTCATTCATAATATTAAGGAATAATAATAAATATATATTTATATATAATTAATTATTAAGTTAATGAATGTACTCATTATGAACTACATTTTTCGTATAATAGTAAACTTTAATCTCAACTAAAAGATTTCGAAGCGAATGGTCCAAAAAGACGGGATCTTTAATCTGAAATATGCTTGAAAAATTATGAATTTATTAAATTAATGATATAGGCAACAACAAAAATTACAATCCATTTACAAAAGCTTACTTTAGTAATTTTCTTGACACTTTTACACTATTTATAAGTTTAAATATATAAGCTGAGAATATAGTTAAAAACTTGAACAAAATAAATAAGCACCTTAGTGTATATTTTACTATACACAGGAAACTAACTCGAATTCGGTAATGCTTATAATTTTTCAGACTTGAACGTATCTTATTAAATAAACGTAATTATTGATATAAATTCAGTATTTTCTATCATACAAGAAATTCATAGAAGTAATGTCGACATGAATATTATTTAATAATATCCGTAAGCATATTGGAGAAAAAGTAAAATGAATGACCTAATTATAAAAACCATAATATTAGATAATAATTAATATATTAATCAATATAGTGTTGTATGTAATTTTCTAATCTGATTGAGCACATGGGTAAATGTAAATCTAGTATCCAAGTTCATTAAATTTTTTTAGTAATAACTATGTCCCTTTTGAAAATTCATTTTTTAAATTTATAGTTTTGCTAGAACAAATGTTGAATTACGATACAACAAATTTAATTTTAAATCTTTTATTTAGTGTTTCTTTTCTTTAATGAATATAAAAATAATGAATTTTTTGTAATTATGAGTTACTGATTTAAGAATCAAGAATCAAAACTACGTATGTAATTGGATAAAATACGATTTTAAAAAAAAGGTACGTATTCCACCCCATGTGGTAGTTGGTTTAATCAAACATAATGCTCTTTTGACTATTTATAATTTTGGTAAAAAATTGACCTAATAAATGTTTACTAAATTGATAGTAAATCTCTTTATCTATGATTTTTAATCTAACAGGTAGGGTCGGGTAAATAAATCGCGTATGACTTTTGAGACAAACGTATTGTAATTAACTAAATATTGATGTCGGTATAAGTTATGTAGGTAGTAGAATATTGTGTTCATTATGATCATATAACAGTGATTTTCGTAAAACGTAAAAAAAAAAAAAACAAACACATTGTTCATCTAATAAATATAATATTATGTAGATTGTATGTATCAGAATACGACTTTTTTTAAAATCGAATTTTCAATGACTTTAACAAATGATTTAAATAATATTTAATATCTAAAAAAATCGGTTATTAAAACAAAAAATTAATTAAATGAAAATAGGTCTACTTAAAAATAAATAATTTTTCATCTACAAAATTAAAAAAAAATATTAGAATATTTCGGTTATATGTATATTTTATAGATATTATAACGAAAATATATGTTTTAAACAAAATAGTAGTAAGCATCTAGTGAATTAGTTCAGTATTATTGAGTTAGGTAGACGATAGTGGTGAGTGAATTCGTTTTATAATACTCAATATTTATGCCTTTGGAATAATGGTAATCAATGTACATAGTAAAATATGGAAGACGCTGTTTTTATTATATCTACTCGAGAGTTGTTATTAAATAATATATTTCCTAAAAAATATTAATTAAATATTAAAAATGTCACAAACACGGTAATAATAATTTATTGTTGATAGTAATCAACAGGCATAAAATGAATTAACAGACACGAAACTAACCCCGTGTGACAAAAACATGCTGAAAAGTAAACACCAACTATCTACGTTTAGACGATAACATAACACAATAATGTTTTTTTCTATTCCAGTTGATTTAACGAGCTTTATTTATTATTATTTTTTAGATTTGGAGAGACGGGAAAGATTTATTGGTAAAACTAATGATATTTTTTTCTGGAAATACTTTTTTTGAGTTGTAATAGTCGTCCAAAAGCTTTTTATAGCCACTCTATAGATTGGAAAAATCCATCTAAATGTACTTTAAACAGTTCATTTTCTCTATTTTCTATAGATTTTCCAAGTGTATGGAACATCTGTCGACGAGTTTAGGAAAACAGTAAAATGTGTTGTGAACAATATTTTGGTTAAGATGATTTTAGTTATTTAGTCGTTATTACAAAATGAATAGTACTAACATTTTCAACAATACACTTCTTCAACCTAAAAATGTTTAAGAAATTTCGACCACTTTTGAATTAAATATAAAACTTTGAAAATACTTCGTTTTTTGAAAGTTTTTGAATAGTAAAATTTATGATTCTCTAGGAAAATTCCATACAGCTTTACTCATATTCAACAAACCAAACCGAAAAAAAATTTGAAAATTATTTGTAAGGTTTTTTTTTTTTAGTTTAAACTTCAATCAAATTAGCTGATTTTAAATTAACTTTCTAGATTAAATGTGTATAAAAAAAAAAAATAAATAAAAAATAAAAAATAGACTAATCCAATCATTATTAATTTTGAAACATATATGGGTAAAAACGTTTTAAATCGTTTGGCAAAAGAAAATGATTTCTACGTTAAGATTTTGAAAATTGTATTGTGTTGCAAGGTTTTGATAAAAAAAAAAAAAAAAATGTGTTTTGTACTATCAAAATAATATATATAGATTTCAAATATTTCAGCTAATTAAAATTATTAATTTCCCAAAATAAAAACGTTATAAACATAACCAGTGGCGTAGATCCAATTTTTTCAGGGGGGGATGTTTAAGAGTCAATTCACAATCACAGGTTTATTTAAATCAGTTATTTTATTAATTTTAATTTGCATATAATATATTTTTATGTATATTTTATATTACACAGTCAACTCGCCGTTTACTAATAGTTAATTAATCCAAAACTTCCTCTGCGCCTATTGGTATTGCTCGATGATTGGACAGCATGTCTAATCCATTTAATCTTTTCTATAAAATACAAAATATTATTGCATTATATTTTATTTGAATCAGTATCTAAAAATTAAAATATAGTATTTAAATATGGCATAAATTTATAAATACCTCTGACATTGTATTTATTTGTATATAATGACCTTTCAGATGAGGCTATAGAAACTGGTAGTGTTGCTAAAATTTGTTATAAATTGTAAATATATATATATATATATATATATATATATATATATATATATATATATATATATATATATTGTTAAAAATAATGAAAGCTTCAATAGCATTTTTGGGTTTTTTATCTATTATTTAATAATAATAATACTTTTATAAATATTAATTTTGGAAATAAAATTTGAAATCCTTTTTGTGTTTCTGGATGTTCAATAAACCTACATTCAACTTCATTAATAAATAGGTCTAAAAAGGTATGAATACTGTTTTTTTTAAATATTTTTCTGGTGTGTTCTCTCCAAAAGAAGTGTGGAACATAATCAGGAGACTACCAAATCGCAAAGCCCCAGGCCCAGATGGTATATCCAACTGCTCCCTCAAAAACTGTGGGCCCAAAACTATCACCAAACTAACCCGAATATACATTGGTTGTGTTCGTCTGGAGTATTTCCCCAGAGCTTGGAAGCACACCAATATCATCATGATTCCAAAACCAGCCAAAGATCCCAAAATACCTATCAATTCAAGCGCGTGCGCTGCGTTTCGTGTTTGCATACTATGTGGATGCGCCTTAATATTCTTAGTATATCTTAATATGAGTTCCTATAATAATATTACATTTATTTTATTATTATGTATTATTATTATGTCCCGTATTTAATGAAGATTATTTTGTTACTCAATTTTTATTATATACCTAATCATAGTAAAATGAAAATATGTTATTTTACTATAAAATGTAGGTACATAGTAATTAAATATAATTTTAAAACATCTGTGTGTGTGGGGGGGAAGCCTCCCTCCTCCATAACCACGCCACTGAACATAACAATATAATATAGAATAATCTTATACTTTACATTTATTTATTTTATACAAGTATTTTAGATTTTGAGTGAAGCGAAGGATCTTATGGTTTTACAATGATGTTTATTTTTTTTTATTTTTTTTTCTGTTAACACTTTTTTGTATAGAAATCCTTGTCCAAAAGTTTCGTCCAGCAACTCTTTAGATTTGAAATTGAACTGAGATAGTACTTTAGAGAGGTCACTTTTCTAAAATCTCCATAGTTTTTCCAGTAATCAAGAATAACGATCGAAAAACTGAGTAAAAACGGTAAAATTGGTAAGAATCCGCCGCCGTAAACGAGATTTTCAATGTTCAGATTTTAGATATTTAATCATAAATAAAAAAGTATAGAAGCTAGACACTTGAAAATTTTATCCAATATCAAATACATACTTTTTTATATTGGACAAAATTTTCAGAACAATTAAAGCACTTTTGACTTAAATATAGAACTTTTAATTTACCAAATTGTTTGAAAGTTTTTATGTAATATAATTTTAAATATTTGACAAAAAGTTCTGAAAATGTAATATGACCTTACTCATATACCTACCTAATTATCCTAACAAAAGTTCAAAAACCGTTAGTCAGGGTTTTTTTTTATTATACACACTTTAATAAATTATTACAACTCACCAAAAATTATACAAATAACCGTAAAATACGTAAACAGTATTTAAATAATAATATATTATATTACACTGAAGCTTTGCTCAGAATCGTTTTATACTAGAGAAATGAGTCATCATTTCTTTAAACTTAATACATTCATCACCAATATCTTCTCCGAGGACCGAAGGGACGAAGGACGAACTTGTACCACCATCATCTCACTTACCAGCTTTTTAAAATTTTTTTTTTATCATTTTAATAAATATTCTAAGATTCTCCATCAATATATTATAATAAATAACATTTAAATAATATATTGTAAAAACTATAAAAAAAAAAAGATAAATGCATTGGCTGGTCGTAAAAAACTAACATTCTATGATAATAAGTAAAAATAATTGATAAAACAATACACGCATTTATTTCTCGTAAAAATTTAAACGATGCACGTAATCATCATATAAGTTTTATACTTATGAGCTTTATACTTCAATTTTTTTGAATATACCGTATTCGATTTTGAGAGTAGTGAGAATTATTAAAGTTTAAAATTAAATTAAAAGTTTTATCATTATACAGGTATACTCGTACATAAATTATTGGAGTGGAAATAGTATTCGCTATTTAAGAAGCCTCATTAATGCGTTTAAAATTTTAAGAGTTGAACAAATGTGTATTGAAAATTAAGAGTACAATATACATCGAAGTCAAATGTTCTGTTTTTGATTGATTCTGTGATGTTCTGTGATTGATTTTATATATTATATAATTTATCAATGGTATGTAGTTTCTGGAAATCTGGACTAGTATTGTGTATTAGATTAGCATCAGTGTGTAAACTAATCTTAGCATTTTTAGCAGCAATCATTATCTTAACTACCACATGATATATTAAGAATGTTTTTATTTAGTTTATGACTTGTTAAATTAAGTGTATAAACTGTTAAGTAAATACCTATTTAAAAATTAACGAAATTCGTTTTTTCATTGATAAATAAAATAGTTTCGAATAAAAACGTTGAATTCATCTCATTTGGGTAATGTTATTCTCTAAGACGTACATTATTACAAAATTAAAAACAACAATATTTTCAAAAATATTTAAGAAAGAGATTGATTTTTAATATAGGTGTATATTTTTGGATCAGTTTTTAAGTTTTTTTTTATGATAAAATTGATCGTTTTTTATGATTTATAGTATAATTTATTGTATTAATGGATTAGTTCAATTTGCTTTTTTTTGTGTGATTTAATTCTAAACGAAATTATCAATAATGAAGCTATTAATATTTTTCGTTTCTATTATCATAACGAGCTTAAGTATGTATGTTTGATTTTATGTTTGTCGTTTGATCGATGTAAATGAATCATATTTTTTTTATTAAAATATAAAAATAAGATTTACAATAAATTTGTAAATTTTTTTGTATAATAAGCAAATTTCCCAAAAAGATTTAACAATCACGAATAATAGTGAAAAGGAAAGCTATACAGTGATAGGAGTCTTATGTGAAAATAATTTACACTAAACGATTTGAAATTTAAGTAATTGATCCATTTGATGAGAGTGATTGCTGACAAACCAAGGAATCGAAGTTACTTGGCGTAGGGAAATTGACTGGAATGCTTGAATTTTGTTTTTGTTTTTTGAATTGTTTTGGTACAATCCCAAAGTTAGGTACCATAAGTCCATACGGGTTTAATTATTGGTTTATGAATTAAAAGTTTGTTCTGATATGTTTAATAATACAAAAAATAATAATTTAAGTAATGTTTAGAAATTATTCATTTTATACAGGCGATGTGTTATTTTTTAAATGTACAAGGACCTATAATAGTTGTGATTATCCGTAAATTCCAATATGTAATTTAAACATAAGAACTTTTTATACCCTTTACAGTGTACTTATACATAATTATTTACCATTAAATTTTATTTTGATTAATATGATATGTATGTATATCTTCGTTAAAACTAATTTTCTATATCATTAAAAAAACAATCTAATCTAATAAATATTATTAATATTTTATTTATTTACAAACTAATGGTAATGTTTATGTGCTAATTTGTACTGAGTAATGTGAGTACAAAAGAACATGCGATTTCATTTAGTATGAAATATCTAAATGCCAATGGCCACAAAGTTAGAGCATAGTATTAAATTATAACAAAAACATTTATAATAATAATAATAAGAATAAAAACATTTCGATCTTAACATTTTAACAAAATGTATGATACGTGACTTATACAGTTATACATTATCCTAACAAATTATTTTTTTTTAAATTAAATTGTTAGTATTTAACTGTACGTTCTAAGTAACAGGTCTTGTAAATGATATGTAATTATTTCAAAAGTCATAATAGACTACATTTATATATAGAAAAATAAAAATATAATACAACATTAATTCATAAATAGGTACTAGGTGATGTATTAAAATCTTAGACTACTGTGAAATTTGTCGAAAATAATAAGGACTGACGTATTAAATTAAAATTGTCTGAGTGTGTTCACGCAGGGTGTGATATTCCAAAGTCTGCATTCTTGTGCTGTTGGATCGTATCGAGTTCCTTGTGGGCAAACGAATGTCTCTTTGAATCCATTGTAATGGCACAAATGAAAAACCTGAAAAACAAATTATAATGATCCTTATTTACTCTGTTATAGGACTGGGAAAACCGATGCGTTTATCTGAATTTCAAATCACTGATGTTCGATGTTAGTGTTGTCATATCACTTAGAATCCTAATCGAGATTAGGATTTAAAAGCGTAAAAGAAATCACAATTTTGGTAATTTAAAAATAAATGACAGGTTAAAATTGATTGAACATCTGGACTTAGAGAAATAAGATGTCAAAAAGTTTCACACTTTTACTGTGACAATCTGTAACTGATAGAATACTTTAAATTTTCGGGTTTGTAATAATTGATACTAATTAATCAATCTAGATTTATTTCACAAACCATCACCACGCAGTCATTTTTAAATAAAGAAAATGGCGTCTTTATTTAGTAAAAAATAATAATTAAAAATATCGATTGTCTCCTTTCTAAAAGCTCAAGTAAATATTGATATTTTTTTTCTTGTTTATTTTATATTTATTTTTAAGATTTTTAGCAGATATAGTAGGTTTATTTCAAATATTAAAAGAAATCCTATTGAATAATGGTTATTTAAATATTATCTTATGTTGATATATTTTTGATTCGGTACTTTTTTTAGATTTTAATGAATATTTGATTAAAATATGATCATTTACTCAGATTTATTTTAGAATTGTCCCCTATTTATAAAAAAAATTGTTAGTTACTAACATTACAATGGACTTATAATGGATCTTTATATCCTTATATTTATAAAAGAACAGGACTTTTTAAGGTTCCAATTTTGTGACGACACTATTTAACTTTTTAAATTTTTTTTTTCAGAGTTGTCCCAAATACCTTCCCTCGAGTGTCACCGCGTCACCCCATTTTTTATTTTTTTTCGTCTGACGGGAGGGAGAGGGTAATGGCAATTAAAGATAACGGTTTTATAGCGTCTTTCAATAATTTAACGATTTTTTTTTCACAAGTTTGTATCAAATACTCTTATGATGGATCTGTAATTTACAATTTAATTTAATTTTTCATTTCAGTTATCATCATTTATGCACTCTGTCGTAAATAAACACTGACTGATATTATAAATTACAAATTAATATAATAGTTTTTATATTATTAGAGTTGTGTGGAAAATATTGATCATTTAATTTTTACACCACGGCTAGCCCTATCATATTAATTGCATCATCAAAAAATAATAAAATTCAAAGGGCCACCACAAAATAAAACTCTGAATAAAGAGCAAGAGGTTTTGACTAAAGCCATTTTAAATATAGTTTAATTATAATTATAGAATCATTTGTAAATATTATTATTATTATTGTTTTTTAGAAAAAGCAAAAACTACACACGGGTGAAGCCAGGTAGTTCAGCTAGTATTATAATATATGAGTAAACAAATGGATATAAGTAGCCAGTGACGTACATACAGACGCGTCTTTGGGAGGGGGCGATGGGGGCGATCCCCCCCGTACGCCGTATAATGTTTCATGCTTCCTCAAAAGAAATATATTAAGTATAACGTTTCTATAACTCAATTAAAAAATGTATTTATATAATATTTCATTGTAATTTGTTCATGTGGCTACACTGAATTTTTTGATGAAACATAATAGGTATAAGGCATAGAGTAATAAGAATATTCTTATTACTCTATGGTATAAGGTAACAATGAGCCAACACCACGGCTACAAACTACATCTTGCTGCTGCTGACCATGTGTGGCCGACGGCCGTAGACCATAGACATATTAATATATTAATATGTCTATGCCGTAGACGTGTGTTTTATGCTAAACATAGCTGTAGATAACGATTATCTACAACAGGCCGTGAATAACACAGATGTTATTACCATTATTTTAAATTATAGTTGATCGTTGGTTTTAACCGTATTGGACCGTGGTTTAAAATATCGTTTGCGTTTGGCCGTTTGGGTTGTTTTTAGCATAGACCTTATACTAGTATAAGGTCTATGGTTTTTAGTTTGTTTTTCTCTTGTTGTTACCTACGTTTGGCCGTTTAGATTGTTTTTAGTTTGTTTTTTTTCTTGGTGTTACCTACTTTTTGTTATTTTAGTAAAACTGTAAAAGTATCTAGCAGTGTTATGTCATGGTTATGCAAACGATCAAAACCTGACAGCACCAGTATTGATAGTACGAGCACTACACAGATGATGGAATCAGATGTAAATACATCTCATAATGAAATAGCCAATACCAGTACTTCACAAATTATTAAGGTATCTAATTTAAATGCAACTCATGAAATTTCAAATAATTTACCAGTTAATAATATACCATCGAGTTTAAATGATAGTAATGGTATTAGTTTATATCATAATTTATATCATAAAAATTGTGTTTTAACAAGTGATAATTTTTTGACTTGCTATAAAAATCCAGAACAAAAAATAATAAATGTCAATACAAGTAGGATGAAACAAGTTGTAGAAAACCGTATGAGACTAAAACCTCTGATCAGGCGCGTTCCCGAGGGGGAGGGCGAAGGGGCGTTCATAAAAATTTTGAAAGTATAAAATTAATAATATATCGACAAAATTTTAATGATCAAAATTTTTATTTATTGTTATACCTAAGTAGAAAAAACAAAATCTCCACAAAGATAATAAATTAAAAGATAATAACTACTAATTAGTCATTAGTTCTTTGCTTTCACCTAATTGCTTGCTATTTATATGATAATTTTTAGATTAAAAACTTGGTTAAGGATCCAAATGGGGCAAACCAGATTGACTGGACTGGCATTAATGCATGTGCATAGAAATATAGATGTAGGCATAAATAATATAATTGACCGGTTTGCAAAAAACAAACAAAAAATAGGTTTTATTGTATAACTGTACTTATTTATTATTATTATTATTAATAATAATAATACGAAGGTATAATAATATATTGATTTAAAAAATAGGTTCTCCCCCCCTTGAAAACTGTCTAGGGACGCCCCTGCGTACATACTAGTGACGTATATACCAGTGACGTATTCACTGTCCTGCTACACATTGAGGGTCGGTATGATAAAATCCAATGTAAATTTATGTTAAAATAGCCATTCAGAAATTAGTCATGCACTCATGCCTCATGGCCTCCCTTTGTACATGTGTAGAATCAGTATTCTCTTCGTATCAAATAGGTTTAGTCGTCGTACGAGAATTGACAAATTTTTTCAGTCGGTTAATCGTAAGTATTCGTGTTGTGCTTACAAGTAAAAGGGAAAAGAAATAGAGTGACCATCGTGGGTAGAACGCATATTTTCGTTTGTGTGTAATGTATAAATATTAAATTAATATAATATTCTGATTTCTGATCTTTATCGTCACTGGACCAACTTCCGAAAAATGAATAACTTTATGTTTGGGAGAAAGGGTTTGTAATGATCCTCTAAATCCATTTTCTTTTGACATAGAATCAAACGGTTAAAAAAAACGATACATTTTCGCTCTATACGTTGTATGTAATAAGACTAGAGAAAAAACATGGTAAAAATATTTTAAAAAAAAGGGATTCGCAACATATTTTTATCTATGTTCAAGATTTTATATAATATAATGGTTCACTGAATTGTTTATTTATAATCGTTTAAAAGTTCAAATGACTTATTTCAAAATATTGCAGATTTATTTTGGTCATTATGTCATATATTATCATTGCAACATAACTATTACTAGTTTTATGTGCTGAAAATATAATACAGGCTTATTCATTAATATTTAAATTTTTATGAGAATCGGTGATGTCAAATTCTTTTTACAAACACTTTGAATTTTGAAGGTCAAAATATGCAACATACATCTTAAGAAAATAAAATCGACTTAAATTGTTTTGTTTTTATTTCAAAACTATAAATACTTAAGACTTGAATATTTCAGATATAATTTTTCTTCGGGTTTCTCAAACATCTCAAACACTACAGTAATAAAATTATTTACAAAAGCTCCTCACAGTTTTGTTTTACGAATGCAATATATTTTAAATTAAAAAATAACTACAATACAGTCAGAATCAAATGTTGGATGAGGTAAGCATTAAAACGGCCTACTTACGGTGTTATGTATATACTTGTATGTCTATTAAAAATATTAGTCAATGAGATAATAATACGTCTTAATAAGCAAAAGCGTGCAGGCGAAATTTCAATACATTTTTAGGAACAAAAAAGAAAGATATTAAAATTGTAATGTTTTGTGTACTGTAATGAAAATTTAGAGTAAACATTTCTCATTTTAAATGAAAGAGTCACTTAGGCCTTTTAATCGTTGTTAAAGCTCATTTTTTTGATTTTTTTTCATACAAATTTAATTTTGGACAAAAGTGTCACTTACACCCTTTTTCATATTAAAACTCGACATAATTACGGTGAAGAATATTTCAAGACATTATTATGTTTGGATATTATAAAACATTTAATGAGAAAATACAAGAAAATTCTGTTTAACATCGATGAAACACTCAGAACTGCCAACTATTTTATCCTTACCTATTTTCATAAATATTATGTTACTTGATCCACTATAGCTATATACGAAAGTGAAGTAATATTTCCCCGTTACTGCACCTGTGCACTGAAGTTACAGTACAGCGTTGCAACGGTCAGCTGACATTTGAAAGTTGAAAACTATTAACAACGCATGTGGTGTTCGCAATAGGTTTCGCTCGAATGCACTGTGTGATTCATATTTGTAGGAATGCTATTTTAATTTTTGTGTTCAAAATGAAATTGTTCATTTAATAATTTTACTGATTAAAAATTATTATACTGAATGTTCGCTGACGTAAAGACCACGACTGTGCACCTTCATTTGAACAGTAATAATAATAAATGAATCTGTTATTTAAATACATTGGCTAATACATAAATACTAAATAATATATAAAATATTACACATTTATACTTTGTATAATGCTTTTATAATAATGTATCATTAATTCGTGTATAAATAAACTCGAATAAAAACCGAAATTAAGTGATAATCTGAATGTCTTTATTTTTAATATTACATTTGGTATGATTTCATTTATAAGTTTAATATTTTAGTCATTGAAAAAAAAAAAAATTATGAACTAATAATATAAAACAAAACGTTTACTTTTTATGGCTTTGTCGTATTTATATATTCAACATTATAATATAATTAGTTGATTATAATTCATTATAAGTCGTTACAGTCATGTTATTTAAATTTAACCAAATTATTGTAGGTCAAATTATAATTCATAAGACCATGTACACTGCAGCAAAAGTATAAAAACAGATGTAAAACATAATTTCATCGAATTATGTTTACTATGGGATAGAATGTTAATATTTTTTATCTCCCAAATAAAATGAATGGAAGTAGTAAGCATTTTAAAATAATTTACTTCTTAAAAACCATAAAAATATTTTTCATGCTAGGTATGTTTAATGCAAAAATATTGTTAATTTTTATTTTGTGATTTAAAAGGAACATTCGAAGGAGTATAAAAATAAATTGTTGCAAAAGCTCATAAATCTACATTGTCTTTGTTTTAGAATACTCATAATACATTTTTTAGATACTAAGAAAAAATTTCAAACATTCAAATCGTTCTTAATGTAGTCAGACAAATTTGATAGGAGTAAAATAAACTCTTAAAAACGGGTTTTTATTCTTAAAGCTATCTATCATATTTATTTAAAAGATTAAGGAATTATTTCTAATCAAAAATACTGTGAAGTTAAATGTGAGCATATTTTTGCAATATGAGGGAGAGCATAGCGCCCTCTTAAAAATCTATATTTGTTGAAAATAAATAAACAGGGCCGGATTTAGGGCGGGGCCCACGGGGCCAGGGCCCCGGGGCCCCCACAAATAAGTGCATTCACTATTAAGAAGTAAAATTCGTTGAAAGTTTTTAAAATACATTTTTTTTTTTTTCGAAAACAATTTCACTACCTAATTATTTACCAAATGGCCAAATATACATTTCAATAATCCGTATGCGCCGGGCGGTTTATAGATTATTATTATATTATTACTTTCGATTTTCGAACGTAGTTTAATTTTCTGATAAAAATATTGTCCATTTTCTAAAAATAGGTAATAATTTTATTTAGTATGTTCTTATATTGACGATATTTTATAAGTCACATAAAAAAAATCTTCAGTCATGAGTTGTACTTAATAATATGGGCCGTAGGGCCCCCACAACCCTAAATTCGGCCCTGTAAATAAATTAGAATAGTGAAATACATAAATTATAATACATAATAATAAAATATATACAATCATTAACTGAATCAAAATGATGTGTTGTATAAAGTCATGATATAAAATTTGTATTGAGTAATTATAAATAAAAAAAAAAAAAAAAAATTAAATGGGTTTAACATTGGTCATATATAATATTTTTTTTAAATGATTAATATTTCAATTTTTAGTTACTGTATTTATGTAAAAACCCCTTTGGAAACATTGTAATAGCGTCAAAGTCGTGTTTTTTATCGTGACATAATAAAATCTACATTAAGACGAATTTAGCCTATATACAAGTCCACCATAGTTCAAACTGACAATGAAAATAAATGTAATATGTAATTTGAGATAGATTTTGATATAGTATGAATCATAAAAATAAGCTAAAAAAATGATTCCATCAAAGATAAATATTTTATTTGATTTTATAATTTGTATTACAATTGAATGTTCAAATTTGTTGCGATTAAAAATAGTTTTAGTAAATATGTATTATTTTTTTTTCATTTAAATCTAAATAGAACAGTTTTTATCTCACGTTTTATGAACGGAAAGTATAATCCGACATTTGTATTAAATCACTTTTATTCACCAGGTAAATGTACTATTTTCAAATAATTTTCTATAGCACAAGGTAATATAACTGACCAATTGCGATAAAGTGTTCCAATTTATGAAATGCCAACATTTTGTGTGTGTTCATAGTATCACTTTCGATTGTTATGGCAATGCCAAAGTATCAGTAACCGATTCATATAAAAAAAGTAACAAAGGTGTAATGCCTTAAATTTAATTAATTGTTGCTTTGAATTGATATATATTATACTAATTGTATCATCATAGTACAGTTAAAATGGTCAGCTTTAATCAAAAAGTAAAATAAAAAAGAAGAGGAAATCATTAATCAAGTTTAAAAAAAAAGTTTTATCTTATAATGGACTATTTTAATGAATGCGTTAAAATATTCTTGGTTAGTGTACTAGGTGTTTTATGAGTACATTTAAAATTTAAAACAACTTGGATATAATCACTGAAGTTTACTGAATTCCACTCAAAATCCATCAGAACGGTTTCTTTATCAATGGTTTTAGATTTAAAATAATAGTTCACCACTAATGAGTACGATATACGACTAAACTTTTAAGTTTTATAATTTTTTTTTTCAAATTATATAAATAAGGTTTACAAAATATTATTTATGCAAATTTTTATACCACACCAGAATATATTAGGTATTTGACTTAATAATTTTTTCAGGCAAACACATTTGATATTATATTGAATAAAAATTAGAATACTCAGTGTAATATTTAGTTATTTTGCAATATTTTAAATTATATTTTGAACGTTATATTTTTTAATCGCTTCAAAATTTATGAATGTGCCATCATTTTAAGATAAGTAAAATTAAATAATGCCCTGCCTAAGAGTATTACACTGTTGATAAAATATTAATATTTGGAAGTTTAAAATTTGAATCCCATAAGTCTTATTATAGGACTATTATTATATTGACTAATAATTTTCAAAAACTGTAATTACTAAACACAATTATATTTCAATTCAAATTAAATTACATACATATAAATACAAATAAGAGTTAAATGAAAAAATTATGTTTAATAGCATTAAATTTTAAACAAAAAGTATTGACCAATACTTTTGCCTGTATGACAATTTTGATAATTCATTGAAATTGCACGTTTTATGAATTGAATTGTCAAAATAAAAAAAAAATTAAAATTAAGAACATTTTTTATATACTTAAAAATGTTTTGTTAATAAAATAAAACTATTAGTTGAAATATTCGAGATGGGCACTCGGATAATACACATGAATAAGTATTGAAAAATATTTCATGTTTTGAACCCAAAATTAAGCATTTAATCCTTTTATCTGCATTACAATCATATCCATGGTATACAACATAGTGTATATAGAAATATCATACAATAACTTATAAAATAACAGTGAATTAAATTCAAATCGAATACAAAATATAAATGCTACGAGAAAAATTTGATAAAAAACAATTAATATAAAACATGATTTATTTATGGATTGGTACACAGTATATTATAAAACTCTTGTGGAAATTGCTTTGTATTTTACCATATAATTTATGGAATGATTATATGTTATGTAAAATAAGCGTTTCAGAGAGTAGTTTAAAATTTAAGTTTCTTTCTAAAGTTCCAATTTGAGTAGATTTAAAAATAAATAAAAAATAATCAATGTTTTTATTACAGTTTCGTGCTAATGTATATGCACAATTTATATTGATACAATCTAACGGTACATACTATGTAAAAAAGCCGGGCGTAATCCGATCCTCGAGAAAAATTATTGAGAGGGGTGAATTGAATTTTAAAGAAGTGCTTAATAAATTATTTCTTTAGTTAAACGATTTTGAGTAAAGTTTTAGTGTAAAATATACCACCGTTCTTATTATAATATTTAAACATTTTTAGTCTAATTTTCGGTAATTTTTTTTTTATCAAATCCATTTAAAACCATTTTTTTTAAACAAAAGAGTCATTTTTTTCGTGAAAGATTCAACACTTGTTCTATTTGTATCAATAAGTTCATGGTAATTGGATGGTTCAATAATTTGTATACACATTTTAAGTTGAAAATTGACGCAAAGGCAGTCGATTCCGTAAAAATTGTATACTACATTAATGTACTTAAATGCTTATAAAAAAATCCTAAGACACAAATTTCAAATTTTTCCAGTATTGTTATTTCAATATATAAGTAAGATTAAATTCAATTTTCAGAACTTTTTATCATATATAGAAAATCGCATTAGTAGTGCAATAAAAAAAAAAAATCAGTGTGTCCCGTAAAAATCGTATAATAATTCACTAAAATATTTATAAAAACAATCTTGGTTGATTTTTTAATTTTTTTTTATGTTTTGAAATAAGTACCTATACCAGTAAGGTCATATTAAATTTTCAGAATTTCCTGTTAAATATTAAACATGTTATTAAAGATAAACTTATAAAAACATGGTATTTTCAAAGTTTTATTTTTAGCCGAAAGTTGTTAATTTTTTAAAAACTTAACATACTTGTAAGTATGTGACAATATACCATTAATATATAATGCAAGTTTAAAAATTTTTTTTTATTTTAATTCGTAAGTTATGATTAAAAAACTAAAATTGATTTAGTGAAAGTGTTGTTTATGGAAAATTGTATTGTTTTTACGAATAGAAAAATAACTCTTTATAAAGTACAATCTACAATCTACATTCGATTACCAATTTCCGATCATTTTTTTATTGTTGAATGAAAATTTTCGACTAAGTAAAGTGTCTCAAAATTTAAAAAACATAGTTACTTTAACGATTTTTAAGTAAATATGTGGAAGTTAATGGTGACTAGTAAAATCAAATTAATAAGTTTCAAAATAAAAAAAAAGTAGTAGAGTTAATGAAATAAAACCTGAAATTGATAAATACTGTTAATAAAAAAATAACAATAATTATAAACATGGTGTTCTATGAAAATTTAGCAGAAGCAATTTGAACTTGGATAATAAATTAATACATTAACTTGAATATTTTCATGCACATTCATTGTAAAATACTAATAGAACTATGTTTTATGAAAAAAATAGTTTTCCTACAATTTTTCATCTATATTATTTTTTAAGTATTTAAGTTGTCTTAAATAGTAACCAGTGATTACTAATCACTATTTATACATTATATGAAAGAGAATACTTTATTAGGGAATCGCGATGATAAAATTTGTATTTTTGGAAAACTAGATTTAACTTGAAAAATATTAATCGTATTAATAGTCAAGAGCAGCTTCTCTTTTCCGTAATTTTAACTTTGAAACACATATCTTTTGAACTATTTGTTAAATAATACGAATTTTTAAAGAAAATTATTCTTTTTCATAAAGATAGCGATTGCCCTTTAAGAAAACTAACAATTTTAATAATTTGGTCGATAAAAATAGAAAAATTTCAAATACTGTGTGTAATATTTCTGAATATTCATTTTATAACCACTTATGTAAAACTCGGTGGGATGACATATAGATTGAATCAGTACAAAATTCGAAGATGTATCGAAAATGTTACTTTTCATCACCATTATGTCGTCAGAAGACCGAAAAGTGAAGGACGAACCTCCACTCTCATTATTTCACCAGGTTTTTAATTTTGTTTTTGTTGGGTTATTAATTAAATAATTTTTGAAAACAACACTTTAATTATCATATAAATGTAATAATTTATTGAAATAAATGCATTTTTCTCATTAAGTAACTGTTAGAAGCTCAGCGAATTCATTAAGAATCAACTTATTTTTATTTATTTCTTAAGTTACCAATTTTGTTACATCTTAAAGTAGCTTTTCAAAAACTAGCATGAAATTTTTGTAATGAAGCCAAAATAGATTAGTTCGATAATGTTCTAAGCTATGTAATACGAAATATTTCGAAATCTTGTTACGAACTTAATGTTCTTATCAAGGAAAATAGGGAAACAAATTTACATTTGATATGACGCTTTGGATGACGAAATTTTAATCTTTTTAAATCTGCTCGTGGCAATGGTTGTACGTAGGAAAAAGACTAAGGGAAGAAGGAGATACTTGGATTATTTGAAATATGTTTATAAAATTGTGTGTTTGAAGAATAGAGCTATCTCATATGCGTGTGATAGGTCAGCAATGTTCCTACACGTCTAGTGACTTTTTGAAACAAAGCAATAATATTATGCTTGAGTAAATAAATGTTTCGTTAATCATGCACATCATTTCGTCGTAATATAGAAATATTCTTCAAAGTTAAGACCAACTAAAAAAATTTCAGTACGTATGCCACTAATAAAACTTAAATATTTTTAATTATTTAGTTAAAATTCTGTATTTTTATGATTTGGTACTTTTTATTATACTTATGTTTTTAGCAAATAATATATCGGTAGATAAATGATTTTTCGTCAGAATAGATATGTTCATGAATTATGTTCAATAATGTTAAATAATATGTTCACTCAAATTACATTAAATTTCTCAGTTTATATCTTAGTTGGTATTTTCATTAGAAAATATTTGAAAAACCATGTAATTTATTATATTTTAGTGAATTATTAATTGCTTAATATATTCCTTTCAAAGACGTGTGTGGAATTTCGGGTCTCAAGTTTTAATGGTTACCGATTTAATTAACATCAATGTTTATTCTATATTTATTCTTGCCACTTTTGACAATATTTTCATTTTCACTTACTTTCTTCTTGAATCACACGATTTTTTAGTATACATACAGTTAAATAAAATGAATCGAATATTATCAATAATTCAAAATAATATTTTATCAAACAATGGTTTCATTGACTATTAATAAACTATTAGCAGTAATTTTTTTACGGGTCGATTGAATAATGTTTTGCGTTTAATTATATCTACTCTCTTTTATATTGGTAGTATATATGTATGTGTTATTGAGATGCGTTTGTATAGAATCATCAGATAAAAATTATTTTCATGCATAACCACTGTAACTAAAATAAATTCAATACATTGACTATGAAACTGCATCAATTTCACATTTTTGACGTGGTGTCCAACTTATTTTTCTGGACGTTAATTAAAATACCCTTAATGCTTCGATTCCATAGTTATCATAAAATAAACGAATCGGATTTAGGTCAAAATTTAAAAAAAAAATCTTTACTAGTAACCGTATTTCCATTGTTAGTTAGTAATATTTTTTTCGTACCGGATACGTCATGTGATCCGTTAGTATGTACGCGTGTTTATGACGCTTGATCTGCGGTGGACTGGGTGAAGAACAATTACGTAAAATATGATTGACAATTACAGACAACAGTTAGTTCTCTTTCGAACATCGTCAAACTCACACCTTGATTTTAACAATAGTATGCTCGTTGCTCTCTTATCTAATCTCAGTTAGTCTTTACAGCTTAAGTCTTTAGTTTATTTTATTTTTAAGATTATGAAGTCACAACCAAATAAAAATTGTACCAAAACTCGTGAGGTACTTTGTAAATAAAAAAAAAATTACGGTAGAGTAAAAGAAAACCAAAATATTCACAAGTCCAAGTAGGCTCCCTGTTTTCACTAAGTGCGATGATGTCAATGAGAAAATAATATCTTCTAACAATTTTCAAAATAGTAATACAACGGGGGTTACCAATGGGTTAAATTCTCTATACGTTTATCATGATATCTTTAATATCTTATTTAGTAAATATCAAATTTTCTTGTTGTGATAACTATATACAGGCTGTAAATTACATTTATGAAAAACAAAAAATAATAATAGAAATATTATTTGTCTGTTATGGGGTGTTATTCGAAATATCTATCCAACCACGTTACATAAAGACATCATTGCCGGCCTGTCAGATTCGGGACTCTATGTTATCTACGTACGCAACAGAAAAGTGCTTTTGGATAAATCATTCTTGCCACTTATTTTTGCTGATATTAAAAAAGCTATCAAGAACTTGGACATAAACAAGATTGAATTTCTTCTCATTAGATAAAAAACACACCCGTTAAAAAAACACATCTATCCAAAAGCCCAACTCAGTGTCACTCATGTCAGTCTTATGGACACACTCGGAAATACTGCTACCACCACAAACGATGAATTATATGTGAGGAAGATACTCAGAATCCTGTACCGAATCACGCTAATCTTCAGTCAGATGTGCTCTGTGTGACAGCAGCCACCCAGTGTCAATCACACAAAATGCTCTCATAAACATCCGAAACTTTCCAATAGTAATATTATCGATTTAGTACCTTTTTTAAGGACTTAATACTTTTTTCATTAATACACCCATGGTGAATTTGTGTACGTACTTTATAAAGCATTACTTTATTAAGTCACACATAATCACAATGACATAGGAACATGTTTTGTTAGTTTTTTTCCACTTTTGATTTATTAAAATGAAAACGAAAATTTTTTAAAAACAACATAAATACAGGTATAATCATCATAGGTTTTGTATATTGAAACAATAATTAATTATTATGAAAAATATAAAACAACGGGAAATCATGTTTAGATTTCAAAAAACTAATGTCGCGTGTCACGTGCGTCGTAAATCGCAGATCACCTATTATTATCGCTACGAAATAATACCCCCATACAATCACTAGTGTAAATTTCATCCGGTAAATTCAAAAAACCACAAATTGCCAGAAAATTGATGTTATACATTATCGATTACGCTTCGTCGTTGGACGTCGTACACACTAACGGACCGCGCCACAAATATTATATTTGTATAATACGTGTATGTGATGCGATCGCCGCGAGACGGACGTGGTGAAATAAAATATAAATAAATGATTAATAATCAATGTAGTGACCATAAAAAATATCAAAAAAAAAATTTCCTTCGGGCCGGATTTGAACCAGCGACCTATGGATATCTATGATTTATACACCACTACAGTCCACCGCTCTACCAACTGAGCTACCGAAGGATGGTGACGGTCGAGCATGTTTATGAACTTGAACAGATCTGTTCGGACTTTCACTCGTATTGTGTGGTTTGGCCGACGTACAGGCGTCGTTCGAAAGTGAAGTACTTCATCGACACGCGGTAGCGCCCGGTTTGAGTGTGGCGTAGGCAATTTAGACGACGTCACGCCGCTACGCTGCACGCAAGTAGGCCTGTTAAACGTACGGTCGGGAGTTACGGCTGACAGTTTCTTACTCTTCGATTGTGTGTCAAGTTGAGTACCGAGTCGTGAACCGTTGAATAACCAAACGATGTTTGTACAAGATAAAAAATTACCATCGACACATTTTGTTCATATGATCGAAATATATTTTGATTCGTACATTGTACCACTGAAATCTAAAATTAATAATTGAATGGGATGGGAAACTTTAAAGTACTGAGGGGTTTTTATCCAACTAGAGTCTAGTTCTGCCGGCAGGGCGACGGCGGTAGCGTGTTATCTCAACAGTCGTTGCATACGGAGAAACGGACGGGAGAAAACCCCCGAACACCACCTCGGGGCCACTGGAGTCGCGCGCAGTGTGATCGTCGTCACGTCGCGGCCGAGCGTGAGTTAAACGCACGTGTGTGTGCGTGCGTGTGTGCGTGCGTGCGTGTGTGTGCGTGCGTGTGTGCGTGCGTGCGTGTGTGCGTGCGTGGGTGCGTGCGTGCGTGCATGCGTGTGTGTGCGTGCGTGCGTGCGTGCGTGTGTGTGTGTGTGTGTGTGTGTGTGTGTGTGTGTGTATGTGTGTGTACGTTCGATAAAGTAGTTGCAGAACATAACGACTGGCACAGTGGACGTAAAATAGGTAGAGTATTCCGTCGGGGTAAACCGTCGAGGAATATTATGGGTCGGCGTCGTCGGCGGCGCATACAAATGAAAACCCCGTTTTCGTATGTCTCGAAAAATCCTGTGATTACTCGACTTTGTACCATAAACACACCTACGTATATAATAATGTAGTAGAACAAATCTACTCCACATAAAACAGACCGTACTATTCGCGTGATTTCGAGTGCCAAAGTTGCCGCCAAAACAATGCCAATGTATCGTGTTTTGCTGCACCGTATCGAATGGCGTCATTACGATTATGTGCCCGAAGTTTGAGAAACGACGTGGCGTGCAAGATTTTCTCGCTGCATCTGTTGCCCTGCACGCTGATCGGCCCGGCGATTCGTTTTGTTTGTTTTCGCGCCGACGTTTGGCAAATCAATATTGTTCGAGTGCAGTAAAACGGTACAGTGCACGCGATCGAGCAGATTTTCAAGAAATACTTGCCTGTTGATTTATCACATGGCACCGTAACGAGCGATAACAATGTAATACCCTTTTCGCGACCATACGCAGGTGTGAGATTTCAGTAAACCCAAAATCCTATTATTTTATCCGATCGTTGTCAGTCACGTAACATTTACTCGAATATTATTCTATCCACTCAGTCGATTATCAAACTAAACGTTCATTTTTACAAACATTTTGTACAAATATGAGAAATCATGCGAGATCCAATATAACGGTGTACAACTTATTCCGATTGAATGGTTTTTTTTTTTTTTTTTTGGTATACGGGTAAAATATTAAATACTGCGCAATTTTTTTCCGACCTTTTCAGAGAGGAAAAACGTGCAGCACATCTAACCTTATACTGTCTCCATTATTTCGGAGCAGTTTTGTAACTGCAAAAAAGGAACATTTTATCACATACTTTGTCAATTTTCACCGAGAAGTTCTGTAGGCAACAATAAATAGTCGTGATCGAAGCCATAACAGGAACACATAACCGAGTAGAAATCAATGTTGAGTTTAAATCGGCATTGTGCTGACAGTTATTTCTGATTCCTCTTTACAGTCTCTCGTATCATCGACATCGACGGCAATATATCGACGCAAAGTTCTCGTATGCATTTATTTCACGTGTACCTCTGCCTCCGTTGAAAACAATTAATATATGCTCACATTCATTTGTAACTTTCACGTTTTAAATTTTAAACAGAATTGTCTCTTCGATTTATTCCATTTTTTTTTGCGTCGTTCGGAGTAAATTCATGGGGTAGCAAGCATCTTGAATTAATATTTTTAATTCGTTTGTAATCTGATGCAGAGATAGAGCAATCGGTGTATTGATAAATCTAGGTTCATTGTTCATAAAAATAAGTAAAAATGTATCATTAATCTCTTAATTTTATTTACAGTTGAAACATTTATAAAAACACATATGATATTAATGGGTGAGGTAGTAATTGCTACCCCTTGCCACCCCGTTATGAAACCTATGTATATCGCTACGTATCCATGCTGCACGCCAAGCATGACAAAATACGATAAAAAAAAAAAAAAAAAAAATGACAAAGAATATATTAAGATAGCTGCTTGATAATAATAATAAACATAGAAAAACAACATAAGAAATTAGGTTATAAGACCACATTCAAGAACATTGTGCGGTAATATTTATTGTAGCTTAGTATATTTACTGTATTTTATCAAAACTATTCATTTTCAACTTCACACTAAAATACTATATGGATATTTTAAGAAGCATAAAGATTTTATTAGTGACTTGTTCCTAATTGGTATTTCTATTTTTGAGATCAATACATGATTTTCTATATTTTATTAGACACGGTGTTTAATTGATATTAATTATATTTTAATTAAAAAGGAACACATTTTGTGATTTAGCATAGTGACATAGATTTTTCGTGAATAATTATAAAATATCAGTACCATTAAACTCGGTCCAAATATACATGTACTGATGTACGTATATGTGTATAAATTGTTTACTAATGTTTTGACTGTTAATTTATTATGGTTGTTGGGAGGGTGGTGTCAGTGGGTAGCTCCTCCATTTAAGTATTCAAGCTCTGATATTTTTAATCATCGTTTAAATTTGTTATCAAGGTTACAAAAAAAAAAAAAAAAACAGTTTAAAAAAAGTCGTTTTAAACTTTTAAAACTATGTTTTGTTTGTTTTAAATTTTAACCAGTTGAAAACAGTGTTTCAAACGGTTTTTTTGTTTTAAATGTTTTATTTTTACATAATTTAAACTATAAACAGTTTTTTCAAATATTGGATTCTTTTTTTACCTTAGGGATCAGGGAAAATATTGGTTTCTCACAACAAAATTCGAAACTTCTTGTACGTTATAACTTAAATACTAAAACAAATAAAACATTTGAAAACATGGTTTAACATTTTAAATGAAAAATAGTTTTAATCAAAGAGAAAAAAAATTAATTACATAAATTTTACAGTTATTTTACGAAATGTAAACTAAATATATATTGTGATTCACCTTTACTTATTGAGACTTATGAGTTGCGGTGTTAAAAAATTGTTGCCAGTTTTGAGGTCTTTTCAATTCCAAGTCTATTTCTAGATTTAGAATGTATATATCCAAATGTGGAGAATACACGTTCAATCCCAGCAGAGCTGCAGATAACATTAATCAATATTGTTAACACTACCGCCGCCGCGATCATTGGAAGCATTATTACGATAACATAGGATTTCAAATCAATGCCATACCCGGGTAATACCAAAGTGGAATAATAAAGAAACAATAATTAATATTCTTATAAATTCATACAAATAATCTCAAAATTTCCAAAATATTTACCTGGCTAAAATGGTTCTTTTTTTTTTTTTTAATCCTAAATAAAACGTTTCAATAGTTTATACTTAAAATATTTAAAACATAACTTCTTCTTGTTTTAAACGTTCTAAACACATGTTTAAAACATACTGTTTAAAACACTTTGCAACCCTGCTTGTTATACATGATTGTATAGATTTTATAACGGGAAAAAATGTTTTATATTTTTCTTATTTTTGTTCACAAACGTCAGGCTTGAGAGGTGGTTTTACGTCTTGCTTATGTCAATTCGTTTTTTTATTTAGTAAAGTTATTATTTTTCAGCAGCGCATATAGACGACTGATGTAGAATTATTTGCATTAGTTGTCATTTCTCGCATGTACGACTGACCTTGATATATTTTTTTGCGTTTCTTTATTCATAATTTTCCCCGGTATTTAGTCAAACGTAAAACAAATTTAATTTGTGTTGATGGTGTATCTTTTATGGCAGCTAGCGTTTTTATATAAAAAAGTACACACTTCACCCATGTATTCTTCGCTTCTCGGACGAGTTTATGGAGATGGGTGTATTCAATTTTAAAGAAATTATACATAATTTCTTTAGTTAAACGATTCTGAGCCAAGCTTCAAAATTAAAGCACACTGTTTGGATAGAACTATTTCTTTAAATAAATATTTAAAGTTGAAAATTGACGTAAAACAATTTATTACGTAAACAAATTTATTCAAACACTTAAAAAAAAATCCCGGGTAACGATTTTTTTTTAATTTTTTCAGTATCGTCAGTGAAGTGTATGACTAAGGTCATATTAAACATCCAGAAGTTTTTGCAAAATATTAAAAATACATTTTTTTTTTTTTGTTTTGATTGAAATTGGTTGATATAATTATGATGAATTTTTGAATACAGATAGAAATAAATGTTTCGAATATTTTTTTATAAAAAAAATTGTCTTTTTTGTCAAACCTAAAAACTAAAGATAATTAAAACAAAAAAAACTATCCGAAAATTAGTCGAAAATTGATGAAGTATAATATGAACGGTATATTTCAATATTTGATGAAAACTTCTGAAAATTTAATATGACCTCACTCATATACGTTAACTAACTATTCTTAAAATGTTTTGAAAATCGTGACACAGGATTGTATTTCATAAGCGTTTAAGTGAATTTTTTTACGATTATTACGTAATAAACTGTTTTCACGTCTATTTTCAACATAAACAATTTATTTAAAGAAATCCAAACAGTATATTTTAATGCTGAAGCTTTGCTTAGAATCGTTTAACTAAAGAAATTATTTATTATTTCTTTAAAATTCAATACACCCATCCCCATTAACTTGCTCGAGTAGCGAGAAATACCCTATGGGGCGAAGTACGTAATTTATTTGTGATTGAAATTATTTTTATAATTTTTTATTGATTTATTTTATAGGCTTTTTAATTTTAGAATTACTATTATAACTATTAATAATATTCATATTTATATTTGTTAAATTTTATTGATGTAAATATTAATTATAAGTTATTGAAGTATTAATACCGTGAAAGAGATATTTTTTGTTAGAAGTTTTGAACCTAACATTTTTTCTGTGTAATGTTTTAAAAGAAGTAAACATTTTATATTTAAAGCATCAACGTGGATAAGAAGGAAATGTCACAAAAATGTATTGCATTGCTGATTTTTGATTTTATAAACTTTATATGTTTATGCTGCTCAAGTTATTGGTTAAAAATTACAATTTAAGTATCAGAATTAAAGAAAACAAAATAGTTTTCAAAGTATTAAATTCTATTTAAAAAAAATTAAAATTAAAAATCATATGCATAAAATTTTTTTTTTCAGACAGTTTATTTGACAATACATTTTTTTATAGTTTTCAAAATTATAAGCAGATACATAGTAAAATTTAAATTAATAAAATAATTAGATACAAGAAATCCAGCTTAGTGTCAATGTCAATAATCGTATCCAGGATGCACAACTAATGCGTGTTGCGATATGTCGATATTATGCCGGTCGCATTGTAGTTTGCTAATCGTCATTTATTTTGCTAATATAATAGAAAAACTATTGAGATGAGATCTTAATGAACTCCCAAAGTACCGTATAAATCAAATGTGCAATCTATAGAGTTGCTGGATGAAACTTTTGGATAAAATTAAGTTGAGCAAAATGTGTCTCCAGAAAAAAAAGATAAAAAATAAACATCAATGTAAAATCATAAGATCCTTCGCTTCACTCAGAATCGAAAATTCCATCAAAATATTTAGTAAACAAATCAGGATTATTTATCATTATGCATTAAGTTTCCATTGAAACTTAGAATATTGTTTACATTCACACTGAATCTAAAATAAATTAAAAAATTAACGAATATCGTTCGTTTTCAAACATTAGATATGAATACAGTGAACTTGTTCGTCGACACTTATTTAAATTTTACCATAGTATCAAACAAGACCTTTTATTTTCTTAAACAAGATTAGATTTAGTGTTATACATGAATGGTTGAATTTCATGGTTTCTCCAAAAAATTTATCTCCTTTGTGACTTCGATCGTTTGATTAGTTTGCTGCAGTTCTCCATGCTTCCCCATCGTAACTTAAATTATTTAGTTCCTTGTAGCTATCCTTCCTTTGTCAATCATGATGTGTTCATGTGTTCCATCCTTGGTATTCTTCTTCCAATATAATCTCTACGCCACCTTCTATTAAATTCTTCGTTAAACTATTATGGCGTAGTATGTGTCCTATAATTTTGTCTCTTCTAACCTTAATCTAACCTTAACACTATACCGTAATTCTCGTTTTTCCTTGACTCTAGTCAATACTGATTTATTTGTTACTCTCTCAGTCCATTGAATCTAAAGCATTTTTCGATAGCATCATATTTCGAAGTCCTCAAGTTTGTTTCTCTCTACTTTACTAATTGTCCAAGTTTCACACCCATGTCGAGCATTACTACACACGTATATTTATAAGAGCTTTTTACTTGTCTGTAAGGTTGCACTATTGGTGGTCAATAAGTGTTTTTTATTTTGAAAAGCCTTCTGTGTTTGTACTATTCTGCAGAGAATGTTAGCTTTGCTATGGTCGTCCTCTGTTATTTTATTTCTCAGGTAATTGAATTGTTGTACGTATTCCATATGTATGTAATCTATTGTTATGTTGAGCTGAATAGGATTTGTTCTGCTGCACTCTATTAGTTTCGTCTTTTTTATTTAATCGTATTCCTTAACTATCTCATAGAATTTGATTTATATTAAATATATTGTTTTGCAGCTCTTTCTCAGTTTCTGCACAACACGCAGTATCATTGGCAAGTATGAGTTCGTTTATAGTTTCCCCAACTATTCCAACTCCTTGTGTTACTTTCATTAATAATTCTTTCATAATTTCCTTTATGTATAGATTAAAAATGATGTATTATTTAATACTTCATTATTGCATAAAACTCGTAATTATTAATACTTATCTCACTTTTTTCACTTGCTTCATCATGTGCTTATTATTGATAAATAAAAATTATCGTAACAAATTTCTATTTGCTGATAATAATTGTGATAAAATTATAAAGATAATAAATAACACATTTTTCTAAAAACTAACAAAACCTTTAACTTAATGAAAATTAAAAGCTTAAACGTCAACATTTTCAGAAAAATAAACTCTATAAAATGATCACTCAATGATTTTATTTTTAAATATTAAAAAGAAAACTATTGTTGCAAATTTTCACATTGAATTTACTCTATTTTACTTAACTTTAAATTACTACAATTTAAGTTATTTGTAGTCCATCATATTATGAGTTTTATAAAAAATCATGAAAAATTAATAATCAGTGAGTATCTTCATTGTCTTGGAAGATATCACAATGGATAAAACTCTACGGGACATTGTTTCAATGAAAATTGTATTATTTATATTTTCTAAAGATGAGTTAGAGAAAAAACAAAACATTTTGAACACACACCGAATATGTGGACGAGTAGCACACAGGGTGAATCAATTTGTATACCTAGTTATAATACTTAACCAGTTTTGCTAAAACGTGTGTGAAAGAAAGGTATACCATATTTATATATAAGTGTCAAACATTGTTCGTAATAATATTTATTCCCTTGTTATAAACGTTTTTTTTTCAACCAAGCACTAAATTATTGTAAAATGTTTAAAATAAATTATACTGTTACAGGCCAGCATATACTCATAAAATTAAATATTTTTGATTTCATAGTATTAAAAGGAAGGTAAAGTTACGAGTTTTAATACATGAATGTTGTTCACTACATTGTTGCTAGTATTAAAATTAAAATTAAATGAGTTGTGTTCTTAGCACACTACGATGTGATGTAAAACATCACATCTTACTAACCTAAATTCTACTCATACTTATCGTAGTTAATAAAATATCAAAGGTTATTAAGTCCTCAGTTAGCTACTGTACATTACTTCAGTTTTGTTTGACTGGTAAGAAAATTAGGTTCAATAACAGTTATCTATTATTTTTAAAGTAATTTGACTGGAACTTTAATTACTTATGTGCACTCTTCAAATTCAAAGTTTACTCTCATCCATTTAAATTTTAAGTAAACTCGGTTTAGAAAATGGGTTATTATTTTTATCATTATTGCACATCTAAAATGATAAGCAGAATACGTTACCTGACATTGTGTCATCGGATCTGGATACATTTTCCCCGGTATATCACATCCAAATCTTGACGAAGGTGTGTAGTTGACATTTTGTTGAGAATTTGTGATTTTATTAACATTATGATTGAATTGATCGACGTATGGCTTGTGGACGTCACGCGAATTCAAACCCTAGGATAAAGTAAAGTGTTGTGTATTTTGGGTCATGGCTGTTCGTATAATAGAGTGTACGAAAATTGTATACACGAATATAAATGTAAAGTCGTACTAAAATGGTGGAAGACATCTTAGACGGAAGAAATATTTTTATTTACTGATTTAAAAATTTAATTTATTAAAAACTCTTGTGTAGTTATTTTTTTGGATGTGTATTTTTATAAAAATTAATTAATTTAAAAACATATAGATATAATTTTGAAATTGCATCGTTAAAAAAATATTTAAAAATACGAACACTTAAAAAAAAAAAAATATGACGATGAATAAAAAGTATACTTTTGAATACAATATAATATGATGTAAAAAAAAAAAAAAAAAAATTAAAAGAAATGAAGAATGACAAGCGATTCAAATTTCAGGTCATTAATGGCTCGATAATACCAGCGACATTGATATAAATAAGGATACCAACCTAACCTAACCTAACCTAACTTAAACTAACCAAGGGTTAATTCTATGATTTCAAATGGTATTCATTGTTTCGAATTAATTTTTGAGCACTCTGCATAAATCAGAAACATCATGATAATGTGTCACTGTACCTAGCTTAAAAATGTATTGTTAAAACATTTTTAAAAACGTATGGTGCGAAATTTAAATATAATTTACTACATATTTTAATAGAATTACAATATGGTATATCTCCAATATGGCGATAAAATTTACTTCCTCAATTAAAAGCAGGAAATGTTTTAATACAAATATCTATTGGTAACTTACATAAGAAATATACATGTTTTATGATGTTAGTTTAATTTACTTAAACTTAAAATATTATCAGTTGATTTTATTAAATTCATTATGATGATTTATTTATATAATTTTTTATTTAAATGAGCTTTAAGTATATATATATATATATACTTTTTTTTAATATATTCATTTTTTGGGAAATCAAAATAGTTCATATTTTTAATTTTATTTACTTAATACATAGTTTAAATACCCATTTAATCAGAGTTTTAAAATAAAACATAGTAACATTAAAATCTAGAATGATGTATATTATATAGGTATCAATAAACTGTACAGGAATATGACTATAAAACAAATGTAACTAAATGTATGACATTACTCAATTAGTATACGTATGTCATTAATTATTGACTAAATACTGTTTTATAATCATTTAAATTGGTTTATCTTCAGATTAACAGAGATATAACGATTTAAATAAAATTATTTATATTGTTGAAATGCACTGTCATGACATTGCTTTAGAAATACATTTTAATTGAAGGAAAAGTTAATAGTTATATAAAACATATTACTTGTTAATAATCAGCAGATATATAGTACGCAAGTTTATAAAAAAAATTCCATACAATATACTCAATATTGCATATATTATGTATATTTATATACTGGTGTATTACATATTTAACGAATGGGGTATATTTTTCATTTCACAAGTGATATATTACGATGGTAGGTATATGACACACGTGAAGTATATTGAATTGATTAACATTTTGTCACAGCTTTTCATAACATCCTGTAATTATATTTAATGACAGAATATTTTCTTGAGAAACAGGATGTATTAGCGTATAAAATATGCCAAGGTTCTATTGACAGTTTTAAATAGTAGGACAAAGGAATTCAAATATTATTTAATCTCCCGATTAGGTCAAAAGATTATTGAAACTCTCAAAATACATAATAATAGTATATTAATAATACGATTATATCCATAGAATAGTTTAAGATACAAGTAGAGATAATATTTACTATTGAGTACTTAGGATGCTCTCTTGCATTAAAGTTCAAAAGATACATACGTTTCAAGAGGTTTTCATCATCATGTAAAATATTGAACGCTATTACGTAAAAGTAAGGACCAATAGATATTTTTTTTTTTTTATCTTTAGTTAAATACATATTATAAATGCAAGTATGTGTGTATATATAATAATATTGTATCATATTTATCTATATAATATTTATCAGTTTTAAAGAATAGTTTTAAGAAATGGTATACTTAATGCAGTTTTAGAAATATTTTTCGATTGAATAAATTGTATAATGCAACTATTATTTACATACTCATCATAATGTTACAAGAGTACCAGTAGAATATAGTTGATAGAATTAAGCACATAGCGGTTGATCGTCCTATTGGAATATGTTGCAGTCGTTAATCCTAGTTGTATTACGGAACAATTCAACTGTTCGTGTAATATTTGTGTGATATTTTTCCTCTAGACTCCAAATCAGAGATTCCCAACCTTTTTTGAATCACGGCACCCTTAGTCATTTTCTGAAAATCCGGAATCCCCCTATAGACTACTTCGGTTTCATTTAGCCCTGCATAAGTATAAACATGAACAAAACGTAGGAATATTGTATATATGTTACGCCCCAGACGTGAAATTGCTCATTTGATGTAATGTGTAATTTTTTGATCAGATCATGAAATGGACAATCCATACGGTCATTTCATGAACTGGGCATTTTTTTATTTTTTTTTTTTTTTTGCACAATTCATGAACTTGACACGTTTATACGTTTTTTTTTTTAATTTTAAAGTTAAAAAATTATAATATTTTATGATTGAATTACATTTGTGTGAAATTAAAATTTTCAAATAATAAAATTATTATTATAATACAATAGTACCTTCCAAGACAATTATCATCTACGTATCACTTGTTTATAAATATGTATTTATTTGTTATCTAATTCATGAACTGGACAGGTTTTTAGTAAGCCCAGTTCATGAATTGTGCAAAAAAGAATATAAAAATGCCCAACTCATGAAATAACCGCATGGATAGTCCATTTCACGAACTGAGCAAAAAATTGCCCATTACATGAAATGAGCAATATCACGACCGGGGCGTATCATATACATATACTATATTAAAAAAAACTAATTGTTATATTGCACATTTACAATATATTTGTATTTTAAATTATTATTGCATAATATTATTTGATTATTAAGATAAATTAAAAATTAGAGAACTTATGGAACTAATGTGACACTTGGGCTTGTTTGTTCTTTGACAAATTTTATACTCATGGTCGAATAGTTGAAAGACATACTCTCATTTCTTCTTCTATGAACTCCATTTCCATTCGTTTATTTGTTTTTATGTTTACAAGAGTGGAAAATGTGTGATAAAAAACAGATGGTATAATGATAACTTTATAACAGTCCACATCGAAGCGATAGCAATCAAACTGGTATGAACATTAAAATAGATTGAACATCGCAATATGTATTCCTATAAATTATATGCAACACAATAGGTTTTATATTATAGTCTGTTTTATTACTCACTGTGCTATATTTTTGATGAAATCGTTATTTCTTAAAAAATATAATTTAAATAATTTCGTGGAACCCTAAATAAAGTTCGTAACACCCTGGTTGAGAATCTCTGCTCTAAAGTAATATTAACTTAAGAAAATAATAATGTTGCATATTTTTGGAGGACAAGATTTACGAGTAAGAAGTCGATATTTGTAAAGATTTATATTTAGCCAAAAATATATATGTTTTTGAGGATATCATTAAGTTTGTGTCATATGGTTTTTAATATATTGTAAACATTTTAATTTTTAATATTATTGTAATATTAGAGTTACAGAAAAGTAATTAAAATATATCAAAATCTAGTTATTGACATATTTTACCGTTTTACACAATTTTTCAGTAATTTTCTGTTACGATCAAAAATACTAATAAGGATTTAAAAAAAATAGTACGTACTTTGCCCCACGGGGTATTTTTCGCTCTCTGGACAAGATTATGGGAATGGGTAAATTTAATTTTAAAGAAATGATTGATAATTTCTTAAGTTAAACAATTCTGAGCAAATCTTTAGAATTAATTTATACCATTTGGCTGGACCAATTCTTCACATAAATATTTAAAGTTGAAAATTGACATAAAAACAGTTAATCGCGTAAAAATCGTATGGTAATTTACTCAAACGGTAGAAAAAAATCCTTTGTCACGATTGTTGAATTTTTTTCAGGGTCGTTAGAGAAGTGCATGAGTAAAGTCATATTAAATTTTCAGAAGTTTTTGTTAAATATTTAAAACTGAACTAAGGATACACTTTAAAAAAACAAGATATTTTCAAAGTTCTATTTTAAGCCCAAAAATATTAAAAAAAAAAAAAAAAATTTGAGATAAGAGCTAAATAAATCCTCAAAGTACTATATACGAGTACAACGAATTAACGATCTGTAGAGTTGCTGTATGAAACTTTTAGACACTGGTAAGTTGAGTAAATAGTGTCTTCAGATAAAAAAAAAAATAAACATCAAAGTAATACTCGTATCATAAAATCTTTCGCTTCACTCGGGATCTAAAATATCCCATTTAAAATATTCAGTGAAATAAATTTCTGATCTTTATATGTGTTTATCAGAACCTCTAAGTAGTTTTTCGACCTAAAAATGTGAAATACATAAACAACTACGCCATAGTAAAACCTATAGGTACATTCTTCACTTCGCCCTAAAATCTTAAATTATATTGCGAGTAATGTACAATTTTGTTTAGTAAATTAATGAGAAGATAAAATAAATCGATTATTCATTACTCTATTTCTGCAGCTATTGTAATTATAATTATAAAGTGTATCAAATATAGTTCTTTAACTTGTGAATTTCATAGCGTTGAAAATAACTAAAGATTACTGCGATAAACACGAACAACCACGATCGTATTTATTCCAATGATTACCACCTAACAATTCATTGAGATTGTTGTTAAGAAATAAAATGTTAAATGGAGAAGCTAGTGATAAAAATAATAAAACAGTACTTAAATGAGTCATTTTTTTAAGTCCACAAGAGTGCTCATGCGGAAACTTACCTACTATTAAGATACATTGTCTCAAATCAATTAGTCATGGAATTAGAAAAACAAAGATTATTTTTTAATTTTATGCTTCAATCCTCGTTCATAGAACTCTTTTACAGTTCCAGAAGACCGTAAATTGCATTTTAAGAATTAAATGAAATTTCCTTCTGGTGAACTGAGAATGTGTTGGGATATTTCATTTAAATGTGCTTCTTAAGATTTACTGTATATCGGTGTGTAGGTAGTTAAATGAATATAAAGATTAAACCCTATAGATTTGAATTAAATGCAAGATTAAGTTATATTATCACGAAGACATACTTCCCTGTATTTAATCAAATATGGACAAAGTTTTGCCTAACTAACCTAACCTAACGTTTTAATACACGAGAAGTGTTGTTCAAATATAAATTCCTCATGCAAATTTAAAAATTAAAATCAAATTAAAACAACTCTTATGTTTAAAAATTACTTGGTTTGCTTTTATTTGAAACTTGGTGCATATATTTCTAAGTATAATTTTATAGGCTCAATAAAATGAAATTTTATATGGAAATTGAAAACTGTACAATACAATTTACAAAAATTAATATATTTTCCAATATTTCAGATTCTTAGTAAAATTCAGAGAGTATTGGTTTTACAATGACATATTTTTTTTCGTATGTTTGTAATCATATTTTTTGTGTAGAAACAATGGTTCAAAAATGTTAAATAGAATCCCTATTAGGAATTTCATATAGTTGGTACTTTAGAGAGATAATTTTAGTCAATTATTGAGTTTCTTCAAACGCTAGGAATATATATATATATATATATATATATATATTTATATTTTCAATAATTTTAAAGTTTCGAATATATATATTAATATACTATATATTTTCGAAACTTTAAAATTATTGAAATTATCTCGTTTTTTAAAAGCTTTTGTTAAATTAAGTTTTAAATTATTGACAAAAAGACTTGAAAGTTTAATAGCATTTAACTCATAACTCAATCAATAGTAATTAATAAACATCAAAAATTGTTAGTCAGGATTTTTTTTTTTACTCACGTTTAATGTTAGTATTTTGACGATAAAAAGATGTACGTAAATTTGCGATATTTTCGAATAAAAACCTTATACAAATTTGGGATAATTAAACCAGTAAAAATTGTATTTGGTATCTAGATTTGTTGAATATACTCCAATATACGGTTCATGTTTTACAAAAATTCACTATGACTAAAATAGTGATTTCAAATTTCAAATTATTTCTTAATAAAATGTAGTTTGCCTGATGATCGATTAGTAAAAATGGCTCATCTTAAGTTGTTTATACCCACCACCATAATCCTGTTCGAGGAACGAGTAATGTCCATGGTACGAAGTATGTCTGGTTTTTTGTCGTTTTCGAGACGGATACTAATGATAATATTATCAAACTTATGAAAATACACTACAAAATGACGAGTATTCGTCCGACTATAGAATGCCATCTATGTAAAAGACCATCGTAGCAATTAAATTATTATGATTTCAGGACGCAAAAACATGCGAATCGATAAATCGTCGTTGAAATTGCAATCTAGGTCGAATTCATTACTGATCTATTTCTAGCGATTATCGGAATAAGTACTGCAGAGCAACTTGTATCCGAAAATGTACCCAAATCGTAGCGCACAATATCGTAGTGTCGTTACTCGTATTTGCCCAAGTCGAGTCGACCGTTTGAATCTTACAATAATACATGCGTTTGACGATCAAATACAGTCATGTAAACGTTATTACATCTGGTAGTTAACAAATTTTTTTTTCGCCACAATTTTTCAAGCACACCGCGATACAAAGCCGAACGATCAAATCGAATCGATTTCACACAACAGAGACCCACAGCGACACACACTCGACCACGTTCGCAGAGACGTGGCAGGCAGGCGCGTGTCCGAATGTTTTGTACACGCTTCTCGTCATTTCGGCGTTTCCACCGCTGCCGTTCGATTTTCCGCCTTCCCGGTGTGTACATTATTCGTTCGGCAAACTCGATCGGCCAGGACACACTCACGCCGTAAACGATTAACATTCGGCCAACTGTGGTGTTCGTATTGGTTTCCCCGCCACTGCATATCACTCTCTCTCTCTCTCTCGTTACAATAGAGTATGTGTGTGTGTGTGTGTGTGTGTGTGTGTGTGTGTGTGTGTGTGTGTGTGTGTGTGTGTGTGTGTGTGTGTGTGTGTGTGGGTGTATTGTAAACACACGTATTATTCGTTACATTGTCAAATCGTACACACCACACGTGGCTTTTATATTAACTCTACCGGAAAACAAAATCCATACCACCGAGACGTTATTTCGCAAAAAAAAAAAATAATAATAATAATAATAACAACACAAGGAAAAACAAATCTCGTCGTACCGATAATATCGATGGTACACATAAACGTAAATACACACGCGCACGCTTATTATATTTTATACAGGGTGTGCAGTTTTTAAATTTTTAACCATGACTTTAAAACCAAAATAGACCGAAAGACAACGAGTTGATTGATTGAAAATCGTTTTACATTCACATGGAATTTTAGAATTTTAGTTAATAAACTCTTTAAAATTATGTAATTATGACTTAAGACGTTAAAAAAACACGAAAAATCAGACGGATATGTCAAAAGTCACCTGTCGATGACTTTAGAATGTAAATTATTTTGCTGAAGAATGTATTGATTTTTACATTTTTATTGCGTACAATTTCGATTACTTGATTTAGTCGAAACATTAAATCATTAAATCGATTTTGATTTTATAACTAGGGCCAAAACGACTTAAAAAAAAAAATAAATAAATAAAAGTTTAAAACACGTTTTTCCAATTAAAATCAAAATCAAAATTTCACCACGTGTGCACACACCGAAAGCCGAAAAGGCAAATATTTTCAGCACTTACCCAGGACGTGCATCAATGCATCTTCACCTGAAGAAATTTCATTTCGATTTAAGGTCGTCCGGCTAAAATGTGTACCGTGTGACGTAAAACACACTATATACGGTGTATAACCTATACACTCGTGTTCGACGGTTGACAGCTCGCGTGTAGCATTTGACCATTGCGTATTTGTGTTGTGTTATCGTTTTATACCAATATATTTATTGTTTCTTGTTATGCGGCCGATTTATCGACGGTGACATATCGAAGACTTTATTGTTATTGTCATTACTATTGTTATTATTATTACTATTATCATTATTATTATTATTATTATTATTGCTGTTATGTCGGGCGCCAACAGAAGTGAAAATAGTTTTCCTACGTTTTTCTGTCAGAGTAAGGTATACATTAGACAACCTCCGTGCCGAGCCGCCGCGTGACACTTCATTCTGATAAACACGACGTCTACGGCACCCATTCGTCAGATCGACGACGTTAATTGTTTTCTCCGTCGAAAAACGTTACTAGATTTTGTCCAACAAGAATTCGAATATTGCAAAACATCCCAATGCATCGAAGACAATTGAATCCTTTATTATTTAATTTTTTTTCAGAAGACTAACAGGGCAAAGTACTACAAATAATTCATATTTTAATAAAATTAAATGTGTCAGTAAACAATTTAAAACAATTAATTTTTATTTCATTATTTTTAAAAAATGTGAATATAATTTTATAGAGTTTATATTTCTGACAAATTTGATGTTTCAACTTTTTATTTTCATTCACTTAATGATTTTTAATATTTTTTTATTTCCTGAAAATTTGTATACTATTATTATACATTTTAATTTGTTACGATAAATTTTATCAGTCCATAATTATTAGAGTAACACATTTTGAAATAATAATTATCAAAAATGAAATAAACTAGTTATAATTTATAATAATACGATGATATGGTTGAAAATCCAACATTTTCAGAAAAATAAACTTTAAAATTAGCAATTTAAAAATTTATTGAAATAAAAAGTTGTTTTCATTTTTTAAACATTATTAAGTTCATAAATATATCGATTATTTTTATTACTAAGTCTTGGGAGTCTTCTAAAAAAAAAGAAGAAAAAAAGAATTCAAAATATCTTCATTATCTAAGGAGATATTGCGAGAAAATTAATTCATGGTTCATACGTTGTTTATTCTTTATTCACAATCATAACGAAATAAATAATGAACATAATTTTTGATACTAAATTCTTTCAATTTTTTCTTCTTTTCTTATCCACTTTACTGGTTTCGGCTCATTACTGCCGTCCAGGAACAAAAGGACCTTATCTATTTTTTTTCGTAGGGCACATACACGTAACGAGTGTGTAAAAGTGTAACAAAAACATATTGTGATTGTCTTCTGAGTAGGTATAATCTAGATAATTTGCCAGCTATAGAGACTGACACGGTTGACGGTACTTGTATAGTGATAACTGATAATAAAAACAAGATGTAAATCCACTTGATTACATCGAATAAATTAATGGCCAAAATATTCATAATCATAATTTATCATCGGTTATCCATTCAAGTGAAATTTTAAAGCTTTCAATGGATGATCATTAGTTATGATGTTACTCAAATTGGAACCTAAAAAAACTTTTTTATTATTTACAATGTTTAAAACCATTAAAACGATTGTGTATTTTTATTCAGTGTATTATTATTTTTATTTTTCATACATTTTCGGTAATATAAAATATAAAACGTTATATGATAAATTACACTAATAATGCTAAGTCAAAAGTTTAATTCAGGGAATTTCACGAGAATTTGATTCTTCCGGTGTTTTCCGGAATAATGAAGATAATCAAATTCAATTATTTTTTTTAGAATACTCACGGGGCTAAGAAATGCATATAATTCATATTTTAAATAATTTAAATGTTTCAGTAAAAATTTGAGCAATAACATATACTCGTATTTAAATTTTTTCATAACATTTGAAGTTATGGTAACTATTTCATAAAGTCAATTTTTCTAAAAATTTGACATTTCAACTTTATTTTCATTAATTTAATGATTTTTATCTCACTTATGTTGAACAGATTTTTTATTAAATAAAACGTATTAAATATTTTTTTGTTTCTTGAAACCAATGTAGGTATTTTTTTAACTTTATTATTCTATCATAAATATTGTCAGTTCATCTCATTTTCTGATAATAACCAATCGGTTTGTCATTTATTAATCTACGAATTATTGCTATTTAAAAATTTTCTTAAAAAATTACAATTTGATTATATAAATTACAGTACAATAACATTATGGTATAAATAATATATTGTTTTTCTCGAAACAAAAAAAAAATAAAATATTAATAATTATTAATTTAATGAAAATGAAAAGTTAAAACACCAACATTTTAAAAATAATAAACTTTTCAAAATTGATTTTTACATTGTTTTTTAATTATTAAAATAAAAAGTTATTTCAGCATTTGTTATTGAACTATTTAAATTAATCAAAATATAAATTATTTGTTATTCTTAACCATGTGAGTTTTCTAAAATAAAAACAAAATTTGATTATCTTCAATATCTCGGAAGATATCATGGGGATCAAATCCTCATAGAACATTCTGTATATAGTTGATCATCATTGTATTTTGATTAAGTGAATTGAAGTACGTTTAGAAATTCGTCTGCATATATATATATATATATATATATATATATATATATTTTGTATATTGTATACATTACCAGTAATATGTATATTTCAGCCATTTTATAAAAATTAAGATTAATTATTTGTAATGTAGGTGTTTAAAACTTTGAATTTTTTATACATTTCCTTTGTAATACTCGAGTACAATACTCGTATATGTATATATATATATATATATATATATGAATGTATTACCCAAACATTATATAGCATGTCTAAATGAATGTTTTGTCAATTATTCAAATTGAAAATCATTTTATTTTTTGTCATTAAATTAACGGTATTTTTTTCTTCATTTAAGATCATCGAATAACAAGGTATTTTTTTAACCATATTTAAAATATAGTTTTTAACAGTTAATATAATATTATAATAGTTAACTAAACATGTCTTTTATTTAAAAATTAAATAAATACGGGTTTATTACGATTGCATTTCACTATTGTCGTTGTATTTCACGTCACATAATAATTTGATCACAGTGTAAAAGTATTTCGGTAATAGCGTTCTAAACCATACTGAGAATTATTTTCACACAATTACGTCTTATATTACTTTAATTAGACATTATTTATGACGTCTAAGTATGTATATAGGGAATATGTATCGTATATATGAGTATTTTGCCTAGTCATTTCAATAATTTCATACAATACCTAGGCGTTATAATATATATTGAATAAATTATATATATATATTTCCGGTGACATGTACGTATATATCGTATAACTTTTTATGTCCGATCATCATAATTTATCAAATATAAATTATTTTTCTTGTAAATTAAAATTTCTCCGTTAATTCCTAATGCTATTTTCAAAAATAATAAAATAATTTTACAGTATTATAGGAGTCATATACTTGAATCAGATAAATTAAAGAATGATGATTTAAATGGAATGGGAGTCTCGTTAAGACGTGACTGTTTAATAACACAAACGAGTTGAGATAGGTACACTAATGATATTTAGTGTAATTGTGGCTCATTTAGAGCATCCAAATTATGTCGACCATGTATGGAACAAAACACTAAGATAACGAAAATGAAATGTAGGTTTTTTTATTGTATGTGTAATATATTGTTCGTATTAAATTAAACGATCTATACTGAACAAAGCATTTTACGTAAGCATCCTTTTTTAAATGACATAGTTACTTTCTAAAAATTATTGTGATAGTATCGCATTATTTAGTAAGTCAGTATTAAAAATGAAAGGTTTTAAATTAATCACCTAGCTAAAAAGAAAAACTAAATTTATTGAAAAATAGTGTCCTGCATACTATGAAAGTTTATCCAATATGACACGCCACATGATTCGTGTGCAATATTTTCATAGATGTATATTTTTCTTTGAAACTTTTTAGTCTTGACAC
Organism: Therioaphis trifolii; assembly: GCA_027580255.1. NCBI lineage: Eukaryota > Metazoa > Arthropoda > Insecta > Hemiptera > Aphididae > Therioaphis > Therioaphis trifolii. The sequence goes on along the minus strand of CM050404.1, from coordinate 79,518,962 downwards.
GTTTAAAAGTTTCAATTACGCAAACGATTTTTAATGTTAAAAAATAAAGAAAAAGTATTTGATAAAATACCAGTTGGTGTCTTATGCGCACAGGAATACAATATATTAACGAGAACAGTATAGAATATAGAAGTATAAACATTAAACGTGTAAGTGAATCATTTTTAAACGTTCTCATATAAGGATCCACCGGATAGTGCAATATTATTAGAAGATTCTCATAAGATTTTTCGAACAGTATAGTCGGTTGGAGATAGCCTATTCGGTAGGTGATTAAATTTTTACCTGTGTTGCAGTGTAATAAGGAACGCCTCCAAGTCGGTCCCTAAAATGAGTGATCGATAATCCGTTGTCATTTGTTTGTCGACCGACTGGAAGCTGAATCGTGTCTGTTACCGGCCTGAATTTTGGTAGCTGATAGTTGTTCATGAATGAAGGTATTGAGATCTTGTACGTAGTCTCCACTTCGTTTTCAGCCTCATACTTTCCTTCCGAAGGGATATACCTAAATTAAATAAAAAATATTCGATTACCAAAATCAAATTGCCAATATTATATTATGGCACCGTAATTATATGTCGCTATTTAAGAAAATTGAAAAATCACGTGTAACAAAACTTGTATATATTTTGATTTCTTGTAAAAATTTAAAACTATTAATTTTTTTAATTAAAAATAAAAACAAAACTGTTACCTGGAAAAACAATTATTCAATGATTCAAAGTTATATTCGTACTAATGCATGGAAAAAAAATATTTTCTGTAAATTGCGTGTGACGAATGTCGTAACTTACCTGCTGTCGGGTGTATGGATCATTTTCAGTATTGAGTTAGAGAGACTCGGATCGTTTCGTGGACTTTGGTGGTACGACTCTTTGGGCCTGGCTTCAAACAAAACGCCGTCAGGTACAGATATCCCTTCTTTGTTCAACATGTTGAGCGCTAATCGGTCTGCCCGGAATGCGGAATCTGGTATTTTACCACCAAAGTATGGCAACAAATTTTCATGGAATAACTGACGCTTTTGCTGTGAAGAAATTATTTTAATTAAAACTTGAAAACTTTGGAAACAATATTTATAGTAATTAATACGTATTCAAACCATATTTATACTGGGTGTTCTACTAGGATTTGCACATTGTGATCTCGTCAGAGATAATGGATATATCGAATTCTGTGTTGTTTGTATGACTCGTTGGGATAAGGATTACATATGTTCATGATTTAATTAAATTTTATGTTTCGGAAAAAAAATGTTTATTTTAATATTTTTTTACATGGAATGCTACTAGTCTTTAAGCGTTGGGACAACTATTATCTTAATCATAATTCAAAAATAAATTAGCCGACCGCAGTTACTCTGCGCTCACTAAGTCCAAACTATCGTATGCCTCCGTTGTTTCCGATTCCAATTGTATCAACGGTCCCTGCAATAACTACTGTATAAATGATCCTTCTCTATCAAAATTTCTGTCTGAGCTATCTTCATTAATTAACTCCCTTCTCTCTTTTCTTACTGCTGTACTACAAAATCTTAATATCTCACAGATTAGTTTTGTACAATTTAGTCGTTTAAGTATTCATAGTGTCATTCAATTATCGTTATTATCATACATTTTCATAGTTATAATTTTTCTATATTTATTGTATTCATTAAGTTGATATTGTTATTTTGTTATTGATATTTCACAGAGTTTCAATTAAGGAAAATATATTTTCAAAAATTGTACATAAAGCCATTTTTAGTTTATTTTCTGAAATTTAAAATTGTGTGAAAAATATTAATTTGTTTTATATTGTTCAACTAAAAAATATTTTATCTATTGTAATGAAATAAAAACTGTTGTTTTTAGCCTAATGAGCCATAAAGAAAAATCAGAATGTGATCACCTTTATTATCATGAGGGATATTTTTTAGGAGATAGTGAAAAGTGAACTTTCTTGTGGAACACTCTGTACAATTCTCAAATACATATTCTATAATTCAGTGACAAAGACATACATTTTTAACAGAAAGGACTACGCGAAGAACCCATGGAGCTAAAAAAAAGTTGTTGCAATTTAACAAATCATTAAATGCATTGAAATTCACTTTGTTAAATGATAGTAGTCAATACGTTTTCATCCTAAGATTTTTATTTTTTCATTTGATTCAAAATGTTTCTTTCAACACATTTCTCAATTGTAAATAAAAAAAAAAAAAAAAAAAAAATGTTATTCCTTTTTATAAATTTTAACATCTAAGGTAATTATTGAAGCGTTAATAATATTTCATGTTGATAAAATAGTTATTAATCATATTGTCAGTGTCATTGTAACACCATAATAATAAAGCAATGTAAAAATATAATTTTTGAAAAGGACGACTGAAGTGGAATATGATAAATTTAATTGTTTTTGTATTATTTAATTGCATTAATAAATGCGTTACTAGGTTACATAGTAACGCTAGGAAAAACATGATGACGCTTTGTTTTTAACTTAATATAATTTTTGATTGCTATTGAAGGATTTGTATCTGAAAGTCAAATATCATGAACGATTAACCTATACTAGAAGTTAAAATAAACTCGGGTTTTATTTAATTTGATATTTAATTAAGTTCGTACCTAATTGTAATAATTATAATGGACATATTCGGTTAAAAATAGTTGAGGATAAATGCACAGGGCACAATACCAATTTAAAACGTTAATCCGTACTGAAAATCGTAGAAGTGACATGACATAACATGATAAATTAAATCTTATGTCCAATTTAGTTGGGTAATAACAGCTACGTGTCATTATGTATTTTTTTAAATGTGACGGTGGAATTGTTCGTGATAAAAAAATAGAGCTGTTGCTCCAACTAACGCTTTAAATCTTGAGTACGACTTTTTTCCGGCCATTATTGTTATTTCTAATTATTTACCTATTGAAATTCAATAAACCTATTGATCTTGAGTACAGATCTGTCATGTAGACTATGAAACGTAGAAATAAATACGTGAGACCAATAATTTTGACTCGAAAAACCTATATTTTATCAACGGCGAGTTACCTAACGAATCGGTTCAAAGGAATTTCAAATATTTATTGTTCGATAATCATCACGTATATCTCGACGACGCGACAGTGTGTACCAATTCGCATTGTAAGACACCGCCTACCGCCGATGACTATAAGCCGTGTACACATTCGTTATTATCCTCACCATCCACACCAGATGTAGGTCTTCTATATAATTAGATAGGAGTCTTCAAGAATGTGGAATCAAATTTGTAACAGTGTCTCAAGAGCTGCAAACTACACACGTGATGTGAAGAAAAAAAAATTAGGTGAAATAATTTACCATGATATGTTTCGGCCGTTTTCCTTACACAGTGATGTTCGCAGAAAATCAATAAATTATAGATATGCAAAATAAAAAATAAAAGTATTTCTCAAGATTACAGCTTACATTGATATTTTAGACATTTTATAGGGGACTATGGACAAAGGTTGGCAAAACACATGCGGCTCGTGGGCTAGTCATATTGTTGACTTCAAGACCACACAGTACGCGAGTATTAAAACGAATGACGATTTACGACCAACACAATTAGCTGCCGAATTATTTTGATCCTAAAATACCAAAGATTAGTATGGTGCATTAGAGGTGATGGTAATTGGAGAGTAAATGTGTAAATTAACAATGTCCACCATTGAGAATCTGAAATAACGACACAGTGTGTGGTAATAGTGTAATAGAGATATAACGCAGAATCAACGTGAGTTGATAAACACTCCGACACTACTATTGTGGTTTGACAGGTTGCTACGTTTACACAATCGATTCACGCGTGATCGTATTTTTGGGCAGTGCCATGTTATACATGGAAGACGTTTTTAAGGAGCTTTAACTACTCCCCTGGGAACGTAAAACATTCTAAAGCAGTGATCGTTTGAGACATTCGCATGGACGAAGTTAGGTTTAAAACAGTTTTAACAAAATAATTGATTGTGATAGTGTATGTTTACAATAATCGATAAAACACGTTTCTCAGAAAAGACTTTATCTATTCGCTTTTATCCTAACATTTTATTTTATAAGACCAAAGATTAAATTATTAATTCAATTTTACGCTCAGATATTTTTTAAGAACATCTTCTTAGTAAATTATTATCATCAAATATTTTTCGATGTTAATATTGATAAACGTTAAAATCTATCATTTTTCACTATGCTTCCAATCAAATTATTCCCAAAGATTATAAAAACTGCAATCACGTATAAATACGTATATATATTTAATATTTATATATAAACGAAAATTTAAACAGAAACAGTTGGGTTTCATTCAAATTTAGAATTTAATATTTTTATAAGTAGGGGTTACAGCCCTAACAGGCACACAGTATATTATGTCCGTGGCCAAGTGAAGCTGTTTAGTTAATGATTATGGGTTAAACAATTATAATTCAAATTTTAAATTCCTTATTTACACGCCATGCATTACTCATACCGTATAGTCTAGTTCAGTGCTTCTCAACGAGGGCGGTGAAAGAGTACTGATGGGCGGTGAGCTCGTTTTGGGTGGTGGGGGGGCGGTGAGCTCGTTTTGGGTGATAGGGGGGTGGTGAACTTTTTTTGTGTTCAAAGCAACGCACCAAGATTTATCTTGGTAAATTTTTTCGTTTTTATCGATTGAAAATATTGAATCAGCAAAACTACAGTATCAAGAAGAATTGATCGAAATTTCCACTAACGAGATGTTAAAAGCAAGTTTTAAGAATGGTGAAAACCTCACAGAATTTTGGCTCCAGTCTACTATCAGTCGAATTTATCCTGGGCTGTGGACTGTCGTACAAAAATTATTAATTGCTTTCCCTTTCTCTTACTTCGTTGAACGAGGATTTAGTGCGGTAACGAATCTAATAACTAAAAAGAGAAATCGACTCGACATTGTCAAAAGAGGAGACTTACGCCTTCATCTCACAAACTTTGAACCAAACGTAAAAAAATTGGCTTTGGATCACCAAGCACAACCATCTCACTGATCAATACATTTAAAAATATTTTAATTATCCTCTTAAATTATATTGAAACATAAATTTTACATTTTATTTTCATTATATTCACATTTGTATATATATATATATATATATATATATATATATATATATATATATATATATATATATATATATTATATTTATTAATTATTCAATATTAAACTTTTCATGTATATTATTTTAATTTTAATTTTAATGAAGTGAGGGGGGGTGTTAAAAAATATTTTGCTTCTTAGGGGGGCGGCCGTTATAAAAAGGTTGAGAAGCACTGGTCTAGTTCAATCCTTCTTTAGACTGTAAATAATAGGCTGAGTAATAATGATAGTTATACACATATAACCGATTTTTTTTTGCATACAAATTAAAAAAATATATATACTGTATTAGTATTCCTTGAACTTACAATTTCGGGAGAGAGGTTCGAATACTTCCCTCTGTATATGGCTCTGGTGGATGGTTGCTTATTATTGAAAATCAGTAAATTATGATTTATCACGTATTTTGCATATCACGGTGAAATAGTGTCGTGAGAGCGCCTTTAAAGTGTGTTCACCATCCAGCAAAATAACACACGATAACCGAGGTAATACAGTAATAACTATTGTTGTTTGCGAACGTTCGAGGTTAAGGGTGGAGAAATGAACAATATACAGTCTTGTATGAACGTCGTGTGCCGTCAAACGACTTAATATCATACACATTTAAAACCTTGCGTATGGCTCTAAGAGTTGACGAGTCAATAGGCTTGTTTAAAAAATGAATTCGACGATCATGGCTCGCAAGACTCGTAAATGAGGGTGTACAACCGATCGTTACAGGTTTAACTGTAAACGTTGATTCGCAAAAATTTTAATATAATAATTTTATTTATGGACGTCAACAAACTCTGACTGAGATGGTGCAAAAAGGTATAGTCTGAGTGCCTGAAAATGTAAATTGCCGTCAATAGTTGGTATATTCAAATGCGATGTAATCAGCACAGAGGTATACGCTCAAGAAGAATCTTTCGGTTTGTTATCTTAGCACGTGCTAAAGTGCAAGCCGAGAGACGTAAAGGAGGGAAATGTCAATCTCAGTTTAAAATAGAATAAAAAAACTTCCTTAAAACTAAAATAAGCTCACTCTTCAAACGTTGATCATCGATAAATGCTAATATCATCACGTACTTTATTTGACTAAAAACTAGTTTATTTAATCAAGAGATCATTTTAACTTTTACACGGCAATTTTAAATTGTGAAACATACCCTCTTATCTGGATTTTGTTTGATTGACGTCCTCGATGGCACATATTCATCGATGTGCATGTTTACTTCTCGCGCCCGTCACATGGCGTAAAATATTATTACAATATCATGAACCAATTCGTTTCTAATAAGTATTAACACACGATTGTGTTTTTTTTTCATGTTTTCAAATCATTCGACAGTTAATTGGCTACGGTGTGCGTAACACGGTGATACGGCGAGTTAAAAACTATTTGTGTTCTGTGTACGTTGAATTCCACATTACGACTGTACTGATCATTAGCTAATGGCCACGGATAGTTACTGTTCGACCGTTAGGATGTAAGTGCACACGACGGTGGTCGACAGGCGGAGGCAGACCTTAATACGCGGGCACTTTTCTAATGATTTTCAATATGCTCCGCCGATAAGCACGTCAAATACTCCAAATCGATAATTGTGTTTCAGACATTTCGTATAGATATATTAAAAACTACTCGTATATTAAACACTAATATTGACAAAAAAAAAAATATATATTTATATTAATAAACAAATAAATAAATATTAATTAATATATCATTAATTATATTTCTAGTTTTATCTTGAACAAACCAAAGGATTCATTACAGTAATGTTGATAAAAATAAGCGTTCGTATTTTCTTTTAGCTGTTTATTAGTGAAACATTAGAGGACGGATATTCCATCAGTCATTTTACTCAATATTTCCTTCCTAAAGGTAATTCGTTTTTAGGCTTGAGGCATCGAGCCAAAAAGAAAATTCACTTTTATAAAATATTAATTAAATATACTGTAGAAATATATTTTAAAATGATATGAACGTGATGTATACAACTAGAAATAAATATTTCAATTCATATTATTTTATTTTGATCTATTTGACAAAGCAGAACAAGGTATATTTTTTATCGGATGTGCTATATTTTGAACGATTTTCGTGTAATGTAAAACACAAAAAGTTCAATATTGATAGTTTGTTTTTGTTTTCAGATATTTTCTCAATGTATTCATACGATTACTTATGTTAATGTAAAAGTTGAAACTTACAGTAGACGTCACCATCTGAAGGCTTTTAACAAATATTCAATTATATGGTTTCTTTGTTCAAATCATTCAAGTACGTAAGGAAAGATTAAACTTCAATGAAATCTATTAATTATTTATAGTATTTAGTTTTGTACTAAGTAATTAGTGTGAGTAATAATATATAGCATATATTTCCTTTGGCAATATTTTTCGTTCAATTTCAAGTTTTGTTTTGGAAAATATATTCCATTACTTGATTGAAATATTGGTAAAGCTGTACCGAAACCGATTTTCCTGTATAATAGTTATACATTTATGATTTTGTTCAATTATTTCATTTCATTCAGGACAAAATGTGTTCGAACTGTATGAAATTCAGCAAAAGAAAAATATCTATGTTCTTATATTTTCAGTATTAAAATTTTGTTATGATTCTCTGATTGATGCTGATGTTTACCCATAGTTTTTTTTGCACGAAATTACTGGAATTTTCATAAAATACATTTTAAAAACAAATATGTTTATTAATATTCTTTTAAATGCAATCTGATGATTTAACACTACCATGAGATAAACACTGTTTCATAAATTGTGTTGAAATAAGTAAGGGTAGATGAGAACCCAAAAACAAGTATTGCATCTTTTAAATTTCTTCTTCTTCTTCATTCGCCAGTTTTGACAACTATACGACTAACAACGCAATTAGTTAAAGTTTTTAGCACCATGTTGAATTCAATTACGTTAACAGAGATTGTTAAGTTTAAAGAAAAATAAACTAAGTGGATAACCCAAGATTAATGGTCTACCTAACTATACTGTAAACGGATTATACCACTTTACTATATTATACGCGTATGGACTTTCAAAACTTTTATGGACGCAAAGGCATTAACTTGCGGATTTGATTTTGAACAAATTGAAAATTTATTCGTCTATACAGTTAATTATAAAAGGTATTAGAAATTAGTTACAAGTTTTTCATCGCTCCTTGCCTCGCGCTGGATTCAATCAATAAAACCGGTGGTAATTTACACGGGACATGGATATTAAGCAATTATGATGTAGATCACTGCGTTTGAAAACATATTCATTGAGTAATATTTATATGATTTTTTAGTGAACATTTTGTAAGTTTCACAGACACTCGTTTGGCGAAAATAAGTTATCTCATGTCTGTCCTTCGACAGCTTTCATTGAAATTGAGTGCTTGAATAAGTCGTTAAAAAGCTTAAATTATGTTGATTCATTGACCAGAATAATACTAGTAACATCATTTCTAATGTTTGTTTATTTTACTTGGTCAAATTCAAGTGAAAACATAGAATTTTTATTTCGACATAATATGGTTTTTTTAAATTGTCATATTTATTTTACGTCATATTCGAAATTTTTAAGTATACTTGAAAAATGTACCGTTGAAATCAATAATACGATACAATGTCTGTTTGGGCGATATAAAACTTAATAAATCTTATATCTACTTCAAGAGTATGATTAGGTAAAAAATTCAGTCATACTTTTTTTTTCAACATAGAAAATATACCTTTTTAAAATTATTTTAACTGTAGGTACCAAGATAGTTTTTCAACGATTGTCAATTATTGTTTATACTCCTTTTACAAACTGAATAAATACGTGTTATTTCAATTTTCAACAGTTATATTATTTAATTAAGAACAACTATAATGTCAAATCAAAAATATTAATAATAATGATTGTATTATATTTATTTTATTCGTACGAATACGCTGTTATTTCAAACGAATAAAACTCCGTTTATTGTACAAACCGTTATACTAAAGTATTAATTGTTTAAACAGATAACTAGAGCGTATTATATACATATTCGTGTATACAATGTACATAATATTGTATCAATATTCCGGAAGCTTTCCTATAATAGAAAATAATGTATGTATTATGTCGATCACTACTGATAATACCGTACCGTCCGTACTTATCATTATTCTAGACCATGTTCGACATAATAATTTACAAAACATGACTATCCAATGTTTGTAAAAGCTGGTAGTGGCTATTTGTTGGAGGGTTATGTGTACGTCTAAAATGAGCCGAATTTTGAATTTACGAATTTTCGATAACCAAAAATATTCGTACATATCGTTATTACGAGTAATACCCATAATGCTAAACCAACAGTAACGCAGTGGCCACATATACAGAAGACTATCAATTTACATTATTCTATTTTAACGTTGATGTGTGCTTTTTCGGACGAGTTTTTGTGATAACTGATACCAAAGCTCATTACTAAAATGTCTTAATTGTTGTTTTAATAATAGTTGCAAATCAGCTGTGCATAAATCAAATATTTATATTATAAAATTTATATTTTCAATCACCATATCAGAATATTGTAAAACAAAATATTATTTTCATATGTTATTGATCGAAATGAAGAAAAAAATGAAATACAAAATATTCTAAAATCATATACTATACTCAATACGGTTGTTAATAAGATAGTATAGTGTTATTTTACTACATCCAACATTGTTGGCGTGATGTAAAAATACTAAAAAGAATCTGTTTACGATGAACTTTAATACTTTTGGAAGGTCTTAATTTAAAGTATTAAAATAAATACTTATCGTTAATAACAATACTTATATAAGTTTAATGATATCTAAATAATAAAAAAAAAAAGTGATGAAGTCAGGGCTCTGAGACGATTGTGTCGTCAACGTATGCATTAAAACGAAAAAAAGCTCGTTGTACATCTACGTGTAAGATTTACCAATATGATGTAAAAAATATGGAAATCGAAAGTCCAGCTCCGAGCTGGCGTTTAATTCAAATCATCAAATCACGGCCGTAGAATTTCCTCAATCGATTTTCGCCTGATGATCAACACGAATTAATAATACAATGATTATATTCACCCTGGTTTTTTTCGTCGTACTCTCGACGCCAGCGAGTATTAGCGAGACTAACGCGGCCAAGCAAACAGCCGCAAAAAGTCGGTCGGATCGCATGGTAGTCCCCGCGGCGGCGTGTCGTCGATCTCGTTCGGCTCAGTCGGTTTTTTCCTTTTTTTTTTTTTTTTTTTTTTTACTCGCACGTGGCCGAACACTGAAACGAAAACCTGGCGGCAGGTCAGGCGCACGCGTACGTTTTACCGTGCGTCAACGTTCGAACCGTCGGAGAACACACCGTATTCGTCATTTTCGTCGTCGTCACGATGTATTATACGAACCGGAGTTTGGATCGGACTCACACGAACTTTCTGGCGGGCCGCACTCTTGTCTTTCCCGGACCGAGCACACCGTTTTCTGGAGACGTGTGCGGGAAAATTGACACTGTCGCCCGGCCATGGTCTCGTCGGATTTTCGTCAAGGATCGTCCGGAACGGACAACGCGGAGAAAGGTGGTGGGGGTGGCAGCGACGACGGGAAGGGGACGACGACGACGGCCCGACGAGCATTCGTTCAACTGAACCGCGACAGCCGCCGTGAGTCGGTGAAAATGCGTTCCGAAGACCGGTTGCGTCGTGTTATTGCTCGTGAACTCATCATCGTTTTCTGTCATCGTGAACGAGAACGGGCGTATTGTGTACGGTGAACAGAGAGAAACACAGAGAATTAAAAGAGAGAGATGGAGAGATAGATAGATAGAGAGAAAGAGAGAGGGGGGTATATAACGTTGGCTATCCTTCATTTAATATACCATAGCTTCTTTAACCCTTTCTAAAGAGAACTTATCATGACGACTACCTCCGAATGTTGTAATTTGTTTTACACGATGAGAGGATTTTTTTCATAACTAATTCATCTTAGATAGACCGAAGATTGTCTGGGAAAAAGGGGTTTTTACCAATTTTTTAATTGTCTTTTCATGCGAATAGGATAAATGATTAACTGATTGCGTAAAAACCATGCAATTAGGGGATATATCATGAAATCAATTTTAGCTATTTACTGATAACTCTAAAAATAATATTAACCACGAATATTTATAGAATTTTAGTTTTCAGGTTTCAATATTTTATATTAGCTTGAAGCTCCCTCACTTATTTTGTATGATCTATTTATGTTGTTGTAAAAAAAACAAAAATATGTATTATTTGTTGTGAAAATTGATATAATATACAAGTTTTTGTATAACATGTATTACTAAGCATGCTTAACATTCACTTGAAAAAGTTTATCAAAACGAGTGCTTGGCGTATCATATTCTTGAAATGTGTGAATCCAAATGTTATGGCTAATAACATTTTTGACACTAAATTAATAAAAAAAAATGTTTTAAGTTTTAAATATTTTGTTCTTAAACAGTTTGATAATTAGTAAACGCATTGTTGCATTGTAAACCTTAATCTTTTTTTTTTTTTTTAATACTTACGTATTCATAAAATATATTGAAATAGTAAGAAATTATCACTGAAGAGTTTTTCAATGAATCGGTAAAAACCATTAGTGTTCTAACAGGTAACAATAATTGAATAAAATTGTGTATTTATGTGCGTGTGTGGGTGCATGCGCACACATTCAAGCGAGTAATGTGTAATTATTTTGGCTCAAGTTTCAGAAATACGGGCCAAGAGCTAGTACCTTTTACACAGAAGTTGTCACTAGTTTCCGTTCAACTTTCGAGTACTGATCATTAAATACGCCCCTAGATACGTGAAATCCACGTGAAGTCAGTAGTTTCCGCTCAAAGAGTGAATTTAATTTCGCTTATTGAAAAAATTTGTTCCTTGTCCCTATCCAGGGTAGATTAAAATAATAACCGATTTAGTTGGCATACACTAATAACACAATAAATTCCGATTTTTCCAATACCGTCTAATTTGTAGTACGATATAAGTTTTGCTATTCAAAGATAATTTTTTTGTCATAAAATTATCGTTAGTTTATAAAAACGAAGAGTAAATTATACTTCATAAATTAAGGCCAAAGAAAAAAATTTCGACTCGTCAAAAGTGTTTGTAATGTCAATGACACCATACGTCTCAGAAAAAAGTTTGACAATCACGAGTCATTATTTTTGTATCCAAAAGAATCAAATTGTATGGTCATGACAAATGGTCATGCCTGGTTAAAGTAGACTTCACGAATTAATTTTATATTTTTGGCTTATACTTTTTCATTTTAAATGAAAATTGCAATTAGATTAAGTTAAACCAGGTCAATCAGGATGTTGTTGAATGTTTTTCTTCGGACATGATGTATATATAATGAATTATAATATTCAATTAATGAAAGAGAAAGATCATTAAAATGCATTTGAATTCAATGGCATTCTGGTTGTAATTTAATAATGACAATAAATATTACTATGAATTTGTTAAAATATTTTAAAATTCTAACATAGTAAAGTATATCAACGGATTAGTTAATTCGGGTGTATTAAAATTCGTATTAAAAATAATAAAACAACGGCATTTTAAACGATAGAAATGAAACGTTTGAAAAACATTATAATAACTGGAGAACAGTTACATATATTTAATCATATTGGTTATATATACAGATAAAAATCACGATACTGAACTCATAAATAACCTAAATATTAAGAATAAAAAGGACGTACTTCGCACCGTTGGATATTCTTCGCTCTTTGGACAAGATAATGTTAATGGTTGTATTGCATTTGAAGAAATAATAGATCAATTTTTTGGTTAAACGGTTCTAAGCAAAGCTTCATGTATGTATAGTATACGTTTACATATTTTAATCTCATTATTGGTAGGTTTTTTCTTACCAAAACTCTTTATTGTTTTCTCGATTGACTAAAGAGAATTTTTTCATCAAAAGAATCAAAACATGTTGATTAATCTGCATGCAAAATATCATAATGATTGAAAAGGACAACAATTCGTTAAAAACATTTAATAGTTGAAAATTGATATAAAACAGTATATTCCGTAAAATCATATAATAATTTATTTATAAGCTTATGAAAAATAATCCTGTATCATGACTTTTGAAATTTTTCAATACGTCAGTTTAATAAATTAGTATGGTTATATTAAATTTTCAGAACTTTTTATTTTAAATTTTATTAGAGATAAATTTTAAACATCGTTGAGAAATCAGCCATCCAGGTGCCCAGTGGCCAGCAGGACGGGGCTGATCGTCTCCACACTGGCCACCGACGGGCTACCGCGTTAGCGTAACAGCCGTCCATGTGGCTCCACCTCGTTGCCCATCCGTGGCTTACCGTCAGATTGGTCAGGGGCCACAGCTCGAGACGGCACGTCGTGCGGAGCGGCAGTGCGGCGACCCGAGTCTTGATGCATTCTTTTGTGGCCAGTTCCTGTGAAAAAAAGAATAAAATAGAAGGTTAAAAGTCATCGAGTTTTGTCAACGCTACGTGGAATTTCCGGCAGTGACGGATTTTCACGCCCGCATCGCCAGTATATATATATATATATATATATATATATACTCAAAAAAGTGCTTCGTAGAAGTAAAAAAAGGCTTTTTGTGCGTAAGTTGAAGAGGTTGGGAGAAAAGATAGAACTTTGCTGTTAATAAAGAAATGAAATCAATTTCGAATTTCTGTGTCGAAAAAGCCCATGGTTGAAAAAATAGAATTTGAAGCTTAGTAAAGATGTGAAATCAATACCCAAATTCTGTGTCTCAACTTGAAAAAATATCTTATTCAAAATAATTTCAAGATGTTCAACTGTACAGACATTGGAAAAAAAATAACACAGCACGGCGCGAATTACAGATTGTAAAAAAAAAAAAATTCGAGTCAGATAGATTAACTCGTAAACAAATCAACAACTCAAATTTATGGCTTATTCATCATTTATGATTTTTGGGATTGATTTCACTTCTTTATTAAGCTATTAATTCTATTTTTTAACAATGGGTATTTTTAACACAGGACTTTGAGATTTATTTCACTTCTTTATTAACATCAAAGTTCTATCTTTTCTCCCAATCTCTTCAACTTACGCACATTAAGCCTTTTTTACTTCTACAAAGTCCTTTTTTGAGGATTTCAATTATTTTTCCAAAGCACATTTTACTGTGATATAATAATAATAATAATAATAATAATATTAACAATATTTATTAATTCTCCAACAAACAATATTTACAAGTAATCTAAATAACAAATATTTTTTTTTGTTGGATCACCTCCAAAGCTAAAGTCTGTGCTGGAGGTGAGAGTTCATATGATTAAAATAATAAATAAAAATAAAAAAAATAATAATAGTTACTATTTTATATAAAAAAAAAACATAAACAAAAAAAAAAACTCCAGACAATGTAATTATTTTGCTTCAAATATTAAAATGTGAGAGTTTTTGGAATTCTGGGGCCACTTATGTATTTTTGTGATTTTGTTTTTTATGTGTACACTGTACCCTGTTGATTTTGTTTTCCCTGATCATTATGCTGCATCTGCCAGTTTTAAGATTGTTCTCGTAGAAAATTCGACTGTGTAACTTATTAGGAGCGATTGTGAATTTTCAGTACAGACGTTGGCAAAGTCTTTATTTTGTAATTATAGAATATATAATCCCCGGGGTTGCTATTATAGGAGTTTCCCAACTGTAATTGAATAATCAAAACTTTATTAGTAATTTTTGGACCAACCTGAACATTATGAGTTTTATCCTTGTTACCACATAAACATCTAGTCCAGGTTTTTTTAATTGAGTGCTCAAAATTCATAAGTTATTTTTGGGCCATTTTCTATGGGTACTCGCAACATATTTGATTGGAATTTTTGGACATTTTTACAGGAACATACAGTGCAAGTTTTAATATAAACACTCTTGAACGTAACGATATCATTAATTTGATTACTTTTATGCAAAATTGATTGTAAGAAGTTGGGTATTGCTATGTTATTATTTGTTGCAAACGTAAATTCGTGTCCGGTGAAAAGCATAAATTCTTGCAAATCTTGCAGTCTGTTTGCCTAGTAATAATTGATCATCACGTTCAAGAGGTTTTGAAAAAAACATTATGTAATCAACGTGAAGAGCCATAATAGAACTTAGTATCTCGCGAGCGAGTATCTCTTTCGAGAAAATGATATCCATATTTGATTTTTAATATTCTATTTTATTTTATTAGGCTGTAATTGCGTGAAGATACTAACGAAAGTTCTCTTATTACAGCGTTGAAAACACTCCGAAATAGTTCACAATTGTCAAAATCAAAAATATAAGTATACATTTATTATATTATATTATTAATTTATATTAATAATAAAATAATAGTTATAATTATTTAATAACAATAATTATTACTATAGTACTTAAATAGTAATAATAAATTTAGTCCCCTGTGACATAAGGCGGTGCACCACACATAGGGCACAGGTGCAACTGCTCGTCCACCACTACGTACACCGTCGAGGTCACGAGGCCCCGGGTGTCGGCGGGCATAGCCGTTCTAAGGGGGAACAATATGAGGCAAGTGCCACAGGACGTCCAAAGTATTATGAACTTAGAAGGCGTTATGAAAATGAATGAAAAAAAAATTAAAATTAAAAAAAAAAATGGTGTTTCATACATAGACATATTAATACACATATGGACTGCGCTTAGAGAGAGAAACTAAAAGCAGACATTGATAGAGAGATATAGTTATACCAGAGGGGCAAATCACGGATAAGAAAGATAAAATTAATACATTATTATACATATCAAAGTATGTTATCAATAAACAACAATTTTACGCATGGGCAAAAACACGTAAAAACTATTACCTGCCCCTCTGATATATCTTTCTCTCTTGCACTATATTGACTTTTATATCCGTGGGCTAGCGGTGAGGAGTGCGCAGTCCATATATTAATATGTCTATGGTTTCATATTACAATTCTTCTTGTATACTGTAGTATCAAATATGAGCATCTATCAAATTGTATATGATGTACTATTAAATATTAAATTATGTAAATAACGAGTAAAACTACCGTGTTACATAACTACAATAATGTATTAATACATAATAGCATTGGTGTCAATTTAAAATACAATTATCAAAACAAAATAAGTACCTACATTTATATGAATTACAATAAGGTAACAATAATAATTAATATACAGGTACCTTTGATTAATAAGTATTAAGCATACTTAAGGAATAATTTATTACGTGCTAAACATGTAAAATCAGTTTCAAATTTTTTAGGGGGGGGGGTCAAATATTGTTGACTTGGGGTGGTAAACGGTGGTTAGGACGGCACTGCTGGCAGGGTGAGTGACTGCCACCACGTCATACCGTACAACGGTCGAGATGGCACCGCGTGGCCGCACGGCTATTGCAACGCCACGACAAATGCCTGTTGCCAGCCAGACGTGGTCGTGAAGAGCCCTGCGTCCTGGCGGCCACCCTACCACCGTCATGGAATCGTCTACACGGGCCACGGCTTCGAGTATCTTGGTGGCTACGGACCGCAAAAACCCGTAAACATAACTGAAAATACTGTTGCGGCGGCGGCGCTGGTGGTTTAAAGCCTGAGAGTAACGATATCTTGGAAAATCTCCGACGAATTTTTTGAGGTAGCCGATCAGCGTGTTGTGTAATAATATTATAGTAGTTACTGTGCTAAAACAAAACCGTATAGCAATTTAATTTAATTTTTATTTTTGGAACTCGAATTATAAAATTAACAATTTTATTTTACCAATTATAAAATCAAGATGGCCATTTTGCTAACACGATTTTTTGAAAAATTGTGGCATTAAAAATATCTTATTAGAGTTGAATCATTCATTTATCATGCATTTTTAAAATTTTAGAAATTGGGAATTTAGTAATTTAAATTGGTGTGTGTGTTCTATCAAGTTTAAGTGATGTAAAGTTTATGTATTGTAAAACCAATATAACCTTCGTTTCACTCAGAAACTAAAACTAATAAATACAATTATGTTATGAGATAATTTTTTGCATGTACTTATGTATAAAATAATACATACACATAATCTATATTATAAAAATATTGCAACGTAATAACCTTTTTTAAGAGTATATACTATATATAGTGGCGATGATGACGAACAATAGCCTCTTTGTGTAAAAACCGTATGCTGTATAACGAGCTAACTTACTATATTGATATCATAAACAGTTCTATGAATAATATGATGCAACTATTACACGAGCGATTCCAATTTAAAAATTCAATTTTGTTATTTGATTTGTAATAAATAAAAATCTTATTGTTGGCTGAATTTATTACTATTCAGTCTGATCAACTTAGTATATGTCTATATTATGATACGATTTTTTCATATACAGAACGCTGGATTCAAACAATTCGAATATACTTGCTTAACAATTATTATTGAATAATTTTTCCCGATGCATAACGGTATATCTGTTGTTAGATATTAGGTAATAAATTATTACTGATAATGAAGTAGCGTTACTCGATTGATGATGAACAAATCACTTCTCGGTTAGGTATCCCTTGCAACATAATAATATACTCATATATAGATCCTTTACTGTTACAGTAACTGTGACTGCAAAATACGACAGTCTAAAATTTAATGTGTTTTATAATATGAGCTTATGGCTTTTATGTGATAACAGACATGTTTTTATGCGAGTAGAGTAAGGGAATATAGTAATCAAAAGACAAAGATAAAAGATGACCGGACATATTTCTTTGGCGAAGAAAATTGTACGTATAACGCAAGAATGCGCATTAAAGTTACAAATAGTGTTGATTACAAAACGTATTTATTCAGTTGAATGCAACAGTTTCTAGTTGAGTCAATATTAGTTTGGTAATTCGATTCAATAACTCATAGGTACCTAATATTCGTAAGATAGATTTTGTCTGGAGCGTGTAGATTGTGTACTATATCTGCATTTAAATCGACTTCAGTAAGAAATGCATAGCGTTACAATGAAAATAAACAAATATCACAGTTCACTCAATCATCAATTATAAGTAAATTTTTACGTTTTTGAACCAACAACTTCTATGATTGCGGTTTTTTTGGTTGAATTCGTGATAATTATGGAGAATATAAACTTAACCAATAAAAAAATAATAAGAAAATGAAGATCCATATAAAAATATTATTGTAATTGAATAGGTATTTCTGTATATAAAAATATGCAAAAACTAAAAATGTTTTCGTTTAATTGAGAATTTTTTGAAACGAATCTAACAATTATTACTCTTGATATTGGTAAACTGTGCATAATAAAAAAATGTTAATTAATTTTAACCAATAAATTATAGTAACAATAGCAAGATTACTTTCCGTGGATTATGTCTTCGTACGTCAATGTATGTTAGTTATTTGTTAAATCTAAAATCAATGGATCCAACTTTTAGACAATAACGATGTTTAAACCCCTGAATTTCGTCTCTATCGTTTTTCTTATAAATAAAACTTAACCTCCATAAAACATATATAATGTATATGATATTATATACGATATATATATATATATATATATATATATATATATATATATATATATATATATATATATATATATATATATATATATATATATATATATATATATATATATTATATTTATAATTCATATACAGAAATAAAATTCATTAAAAATGTATGTACAAATTATAATTCATCAATAATAACTTTTATAGATCTCATAAAAATGATTTTATCAATAGTTATTATCGACTATTATTAAACTTAAATACATAACAGAATAAATATAATTCCGATGTTGTATCTAATTACATATTTTGAAGGAAAACGACCATTTTAATATTAAAACTTGTATTTTGTATATCATGAAATTATAACTATCTTTGAGTTAAATTAAAATGTAATGCTATCAAAAATAATTTTTCAATTTCATCATTTTAAAGACATACATGAAAAAAAAAACAAAATAGAACGCTTGGAACAAATGTCAAAGTCTAAGGAAATGTTCGTTTTAAATAATACAAAATATACATAAAAATATTTAAAATCAAAAACGATAAAATTTTATTTAATTAATATACACATATAACATATAATAATATATAACATTTACCTTGTAAAATACATCGTAATTGACGATTTCACTTAAACTCGGGTAAAAATGCTTTAATTATCTTATACTATAAAACGAGCAAGGAATTGTAACATATGTACCTATTTCCAGTCATGCCATCTCGAAAACGGCTCTAACGATTTTTCTTATATTCCATATATTAAGAGTTTTCGACCTCAGGAATCCAATGGACTTAGTCAAAATTTCAAGAAAATTTCATTTCTATGAGTTTTCATGAAAAATCTTTATACAGTAAAATTATCTGTGGGTGAGGTTCGCGTTACGGCAACGGACGGCGGCTAGACGTGGCCGCCCAAACTTCCCCTTCCATATCACCGTCGTGCGACGTGATAGTTCATATCTTTATACGTTTCTGGGGACCGCGATGATGACAACGCGACGTTCTGGGTTCTGGTAACCTACAATTCGATTCTCCCTGCATGTAGCGTTCTCCCTGCATCGGACCTCCAGATCATCCCTGCATCGGACCCCCAGCGTGTCCGACGGCCAGTCGTTGAGTGATAAAAAAAAAAATACACATTTAACTATTTAAATGATACAAATAATACTTTAAAAAATTCAAAAAATTAATTTTTTAAATAATATTCACAAATTGAATGTTAAATATCTTTTAATTTTACATTTAATGAAACATTTTATAAAACATTACTTCTGCAAAAAGAACAAATTCAAAACTCAAATTCAAACTTCCGTGTATATACTTATCAAGTAAATATTAATATTTTTTATTAAATGCAGTTTACAAATTAAAAAATAAAACATTAAAATTAAATTTGAATTTAAATTAAATTAAAATTAAAAAAAATATTTAAAGTAAATAATTAGCTGTTAATTATTTAAATATTTTTAAGAATGTTAAAAACGAATCTTAAAAGTAAACGATTTTTATTTTTAAAAAGATTAAATTTTTACATAAATATAATCTACTTTTAAGATTAAAAAAAAATGTATTCTTCAAAATAAAAGGAATTTTTAAGAGATTTTAGTTTCGTTTAATTAGTCTAGACAATAATTGTCTATTCAAAATTGTTTAGTTTTGTTTTAAACTTAGAAGGGTCAGGTTCAACAAAATACATTCAAAGTAGCCTTAGTTTACTGTTTTTTATAATTAAAACATTTTTCTAAAAATGTATAAAAAACTATTTAAGTGCGATCGGAGATCGACCTTCCTGGTACTTTTTATAATAAGTACAACTCATATAATAAAATTATTAAAATAAAATAAGATTTGTTAAAAATATTTGATATTTTGCTATTGATTAAAAGCGGAACTGCAAGTCATTTTATTTTATTCATCTTTGTATAATATTTTTCCCATAGATTGAAAACTATAAAAATAAAATTAAATATCAGGGCACTCATTGCATTGTCGTGTTCATCAATGATAAATCATTGTTTTTGAAGAGTGATTCTGAGCGAAATTGAGCTAGTTAAGTTTTTAATAAAATGAAACGCCATAAATGATAAATAATTGAAAGAAAAAATCATATTGATTTAATAGGAATAATATTCGTAAAAATGCTCTATTTTGTCGTATTCTGACACTTAAAAAATACTTGAAATTAAAAATCAACGCAACCGATTACAATAAAAATGTAAATACAGGAGCTTAAGTTACTCACAAAGAAACTCGTAAAAACATTTTAGATGTTAAAAACGTAAATTTATGAAAAATTAGTAAAATTCATTCCAAAAAGAAAATTAAAAAAAAAAAAATTAAAATTAATTTTATTTCACGTTAAATAAATGTGAAATATTATGTAAATAAAGTTATTTGAGCAGTAATTGTAACCTTAAAAGCAAGTAAAATTAATTTATTGTGTTAATATTTATAAATCTCAAAATATAGATAGAAATATTATATAGAGAATTTTACCGTTTTTACTTAAATGTTAAGGATTTTTTCCTTACGCTTGAAAAAACTATCATGAATTGAAAAAAATGATTCCTTTAAAGTACCAACTTGATCAAAATATCAATATAGAATTATAGAATTTCTGATCTATAGAGATGCTGAATAAAACTTATGTAGCATTATCAAACCTAAAAAATACATTTTTTGTTTCACTCAGAATCTATTATGTTACGAAAAATGAATGTATTTCATGATAAAATGGGTAAATAGTTACACTATAATTTGATATTTTTTGGGTTCAATGCTTTGTATTTTCGAATTCAAACCAAACATTTATTGAAATTGTATAGTTCATAAATACTAATTATTATTATTAACCATTATTTGGTGTAACATAATGATATGAGAACAATTTTATCTTACATGATATCTATGTATGTAGGAATATCCTTATCCTGTACCTTAATAATACTGATTTACACAACGATATTTCATGTTTAAAATTTAAATACGTCATAGAATCAATTGCATATGATTCAGAAATCACAGAAGCATTAAAATTACTTCTAACATTGATTATCCTAGTAAATACATTTCCTAGTAATTGAACTCTTCCAAAATGTTAGCATCGATGAAAAGAGTGGTCGGTATTCTCGGGTTTTTAGTTCTTTAAATATTGATAGATAGATATATGTATGTATAAATATTGATATTGATAGATTTGTTTCATAACCTCTCAAGGATCTATGGAATCCACAGCGTTTTCCACGTGATTTAATTTCACCAGACTATTTTTACGGTAATATTTATAAAAGTCCATGATTTTGATCCGTATATGTCACTTTGAAAAAGAATAGCGTTTTCATCTGATATGTCTGTGTTTTTTTTTATATCTTGTCTTGCTATATCTGAGACATTTAAGTAATTGCTGTCTTAGTCGCATAACAAAGGTACGTGTTCAAAAAGTCGCTTTTAGTGGAATGAACGAGTAAAAAATTGTGTTCCATTTAGACGTGACACGTAATTGGTATGATGAGTAATCATTGATGTTTTTTATGTGCAGAGACTATAATTGGAAAACAAATTTGAATCATAAATAGAGTGAATGTTTCTTTTTTAACACTATTCATATACTATTTAACAGTAATATTTTACGGATTCTATCTCGTGTGCGTTGTAAATACGAATATCAACAATATGCAATCAATTCATTTCTATAGTTATGTAAGGTTATTGTCTAGGTTTCTAAGTATATGTAGAAATATAAAATTTCATAACTTACTATGATATAGCACGCGTAAATTAACAATATTTTATGAGGAATGTATGACTAAAAAACTTAGTAGACCCGGATGACGAGTATGTCAAAAATATGGACCGTCCATTAATAAGGTTATTTATTAGAGTCAAATGTTGATGATATACGTATTATACTGTATGCGTGTGTAGAGCAAATAAATACCTGCTACTATATGACATGTATAAAACGTAATGACGGCGATCTATTCTACAATGTTTACGGTATGCAATTCTAACTGTGGATGGAAGACGGAAGTAAACTATCATGTAACAGAGACATTACTACGAGTTCCACGTCAGTCGAAAAAGATTAAGACACAGTTAATATGATGAAAAGAAAATGGTCATGTTGTAGTTTAGAATATTTAGAATAATGATAATCGGTCTTTACAATACGCCGGGTAAATGACGTAATACCGAAGATTAACAACACTGAAAAACAGCTCGACTTGATATTATAAACAGTTATGAGTTATGACTAAATAATAAACAACAACTATTTAATTTAATACTCACTCATTAAATACAAAACTTGACAAATCAGTCTTGTTGCAGTGACACTAGACCCTCTAGAAGATCAACAGGAGAAGTACCAGGTGAGTTGCATGATTTCGACCGATCCAAAATTACTTCGTTTTGAATAGAAATGGACCAAATACGACGGAACATAAACAATGAAAACAAAAAGTTAAAATCTTAATATAGTGGAAGTGGAGAAGTACACCAAAAGAAATAGACATTATCCTGTCTATGACAATACTTAATAAACCGAGATTTTGCTCGGCCAAAGTCCCACCTAGTTTAATCTAGAAAAAATGAACGAACGTTAGGTTACCTAACGTGGTCATTTGGGTACGATGACACGCAAACTCGTCCGTTTAGACACAAGAACATTCAGACACTTGAAAAAAAAATTATTTAAAATTGTACATAAAATATATTTCAAGTTCATATTTTTAATTTACAGACTCAGCATGTTTGTGTATGATTTAAAACCGAAATGAAGATTTTTCTATCTAAACGAATACTTCCAAATCCTTACCAGTAACTTTTATATCGTATTCTATGATATAACTATTTTTATTATTACCAGTAGCGTAGCCAGGAATATTGTATGGGGGGGGGGGACTAAGTCACAATTGTTCACTTAAAAATTTTAGTAAAACCATGTTTTGATTGGTGATGCATATAAATTACTTACAAAAAAAAAAAAAAAAACCCCATAATAACAGCCATAATAATTATATCTTAATAGTCAATAGTTCTAAAAATTATAAATTACGTTTTTATTAATAAGAAGCTCCAATTTTGTAACTGCATTATTCTTAGACATTTTTGTGTAAAAACTTGTATAACTTTTTCCGAATAGACTTCTTGACATTTTTTTATTTTTTATACTAAAAATATAAAATACATTTTCTCGTTTGTCATTCATGTTTTAAAATAACGCACAGACCAACCATGACTAGCGTAGACTAGTATAATAAATATAACAAGTACCGTACAAGCAACTTCTCTTGAGAAGAATTATTCTATTACTGTAAGAGGAATAGTAGAGTTTAATTTATTTATTTATTCACTATTGATAAATATTCATCGACAATTATTAATAATAATAGAATTACAAAAATATTTCAATTGTAATAACTGTCAATTGGAGTCAAAAATTAAAAAAAAAAAAAAAAAAAAATTAAAAATTAAAAAAATAAACATTATTTATAATCATGTACCTGAAACCCCTCTCAGAACGAAATTCTATCGAATTTAAAGAATTTTTACAAAAAAAATGACGTCATATTGGGCCCGCCATCTTGAATTTTGAAAAACTGAAAAAAGATTCGAAATCAGCACCCTCGAAAACCCCTTACTACCCTTCGAGACTTGAAATTATATATGAAATTTATATTGCGAGCATAAAAAAGTCAGTTTTTTACAGATAAAAAACAAACCGCTGGACCGATTTTTTCCAGACTCCTTTCAGATCTAAGTCAGGACGTGGCGTATTGATTGATATGGTCATTAGAAAATTCTGTCCAGTAGTTATTGAGGAATCGAAAGCCAAAATATGTCTACATACATACATACATACATACGTACACACACACACACACACACACACACACACACACACACACACACACACACACACACACACACACACACACACACACACACACACACAGACATCACTCTAAAAATACTTGTAAACGATTGCCGAGGTCTTGAAACGTAAAGAAAACACAAAATTACCTATTTCGATTTTCAGACCTATTATAATAACTTCTCAAGAGAAGTTAAAAACTATTCCAATAAACTTTATTGCTTTTCAAGTAACTACATTTTACACAATGCAAAACATTTATCAATTTATCAATTTATATAATTAAATATTTATTAAATTTAACTGTGAATTCATGGATATTGCTTTATTATACATTAGTACTTGATACTCAATGCCTGTTGGAATGAGGTAAGCTTAGAGAACCATATCACAATTAATGAAATATCAATTATATGTGTATATTTAATCAATTGTAACACCAGCCTATTATCCACGTGTGTTGAACTAAACCTGCAGTCTGTTAATATGTACTTTCTGTATTGAACATACGTGGTTCCACAAAAAACTCATGGCTTGTATTAGGGATGTAATGTATATTCGAATAATCGAATTATTCGAATATTCGATTTCGAATAGTTCTATCGTAAATAATTCGAACTTTCAAATATCAGTGTTCGATGCTACAACACCTAATTTGTTATATCCATTTTTCCATGATAAGCCTTTTATATTATTCATTTAATTCTAGTATTAAGTCTCTAAATTTTTCAAACCGAAAGATCCCCAAAAAAGTGGCATATTTCCCTGTCTAATAGTCAATGTACTGGAGTTGTCAATATCGCTGGCAATAAAGCCACTTCCCGTAGGCCTTTATGTATCACAAGCCACATATTATATTATTATTAGACGTTTTATAAATAAAATGCTAAAACAAACGAATAATTTTCGTTACGTATTGTACTGTAGTATCGAATACTGATATTCGAGTATTCTAATTTTCGAATTATTTACGATAGAACTATTCGAATATTCGAATAACTCCCATCACTAGCTTGTATTTTATATCAATTATTTGATTAAAACGTCGAGTTGTACAAAAATTGCACTTGACAGACGTAACAATATGTTTTGTGTTCTTCAAAGATTTCTCAACCAAAGCTTTAAATTATTCTTCGTACAAAACTTTCATTATTCAAAACAGTTTTTAATAAAACAACATGAACAATAGAAAAACTGCCTTTAAATCTGAGAATACGTATAAGTTAAATTTAAATAAAATACTAGTGAACATATAAGCATCGTGATATTTAGTAAAATGTTTTACTAGAGCGTAAATCAAAAAAAAAAAAAAAAAAACATTGCGAAAATATATCTGGAAGGAGGATTTCACGTTTCTTTGACGTCTTTTAAACACGTCACTACAGAGTGGTAAATCCGAGAATAAGGGCCAACCGTCACGATATCTCATGTCCCGGACTATCCTCAATCCTTCTCCATCGTTCTCGATCGATACACGAGTGATGTATTAATATGCGGCCGTTTCATGACATAAAAACGTGGTGAAATATTATTGCACATTTTAATTTGTACCAACTGTATTGCAAATCGTGATTCGTTACCCAAAAACGAATCCATTGCTAATACACGTAAGTAATAGGGAAATAGAGAAGAAAGAGAAAGCTTTGCGTGAGAACCGCCGTGTACATTTCAACACCTGTTAAAGATTCAGGATCGGGGTGATACGTTGCACCATTTTCCTAAACACACACACACACACACACACACACACACACACACACACACACACACACACACACACACACACACACACACACACACACGCACGCACGCACGCACGCATACACAAACATTTGAACACTTCAGATACTCATAAGTATTATGCATTATACACGTATTGATTGATAGTTATCAAGTGTTAATCTGTATTATCTACAGTCCACACGTTGTCAATATTAGTCAAAGCGATAACCATTTTGACACGGTCTTGATTAATATTTCTATGAGGCAGAAGACGACTGCTATTAAAACATGCGAAAATAAATAACTCCAATGTTTTAATGGTTTCGAAATGAAAAATTCATAAGGACCGTAAGTTGTCTGATGTAATTTGGTACGGCAATCAAATGCGCTTTTGAACATGAACGAAACTCTTCAAAGGTTTCAAAAGTATACTGAAAATGTTTTTCACTCTAAGCCGTATAATGCAAAAGTGTTTTCGCTTAACATAGCTAAGTTAAAAGTGTAATTTTATCATAATTGCATAGTTACTCAGAAAATGTTTTCTTTACGTCTAATCGAAAATATTTTAAAACTCTTCACTGAAACGCTTCTTGAAAAATTTTTTGTTTATAATATTTTTATAATTTTTGATAGTATTTAAAATATGAAATGCTAATACCACAAAAATATTTGAAAGTTATCAATGTTTACAAATTAATAATTAAAGAAATATATTTTCAGGATAGAATCGCAAAGAAAATGACTATAATCTTTTTATAAGAGTAAGTAAATTGTGAAAGCTTCAAATAGCCCGTTTGTTGGTTGTAAATAGTATATTTATGTATGTATATTTTAATATATGTATATATTTTGTGGTTGAACACAAGTGCAAATCATTCCAATAGTTTTCGTGGTTTATTAACAGGTTTTGATGAGAGTCAGTTTCAAACAAATTTTTATTATATACAAGTAATTGAAATTCATTTTTTCAATTTAATTTTAATTTTGAAAAAATATAAGTAATTTTCTATACATAATTTATTTATAAATAGTAAATAAATCAATGGAAAATAAAATTAGAATGCTGTAAAAACGACAAAATACTACAAAAGTAGGATATTGGAGTCAGTACTGTACATCTTCATTTATAGTATTTATACTCATTTTAAGATTATCTGCTAATATGCCAATCCGTTAGTCCATAAAATACGTTAGACACTTTTTTTTTTAAAGATAAACTAAACTGCTGAGACATTAGCGTTTTAATATTTGTCGTGATAAATGCTAAATTAAACACGTATCCATTAATCATCATTCTAATACATACATGTATAGTAAGTAGGTACTTCAGATATTTATATTTTGTTTTTATTGAAAGGAAAAAAAAGGCTTCAACATCGAATGGTTATTAGTCTTGTGTACATGTTATAAATGAGTGAGTTACATTGACATTTGGGCATACATATATAGGTTGTGTATACATGAGGTTAGAGATTGTTTATAAAGTTATTTTATTTTTTAAGAAACTTAAGATTTTAGTGGAGTTATCTTTGTTTAGAGCTTCATCTAGGTTATTTGGTATTAATAGAGTGTTCCGAATGTTTTGAAAGAAAGGACAGTATTGAATGATGTGTTGAATGGTGATGTCTGCTTGACATGTGTCACATATGGATGGTGGACCTTTACTAATTAAAAATGCGTGGGTCAAAAAAGAGTGTCCGATTCTCGCTCTGTTTGGACTGACTTCTTGTGACTTCTTGTCATTTGTTTAGGTTTTTGGGAATGTGCCACTTTAGGGTGCATTTTTTAACTAAATATTTTATATTGCATTAAACAATATTAAATTCAGATGTTGTTCATTTATATGCCGATATATTATAGTGGTTTTATAATTATTATAGCGCCAGATTATATAAAATGTTAATGTATTAATATTGAATACCAGAAAAAATAAAAACGAAAACGTTTTTCTTGAATGATATTTTATATCAAATAAATGTTGAAAAGACTAGCTGTATGATGATTATTATATATTTAGTGAATTCACTAACGTGTAAAGTTCATTTTTTCTGCCTTTTGTAACAAATCATCAAATGTGGTTTTAATTGTTACTAACGATGACATGTCTTGATATATTTGCGAAGGAATAAATATCAATTTAAATTTAATTAATAGAGGAATAGAGAGTACACGTCTTATATTCCATTTTGTGTTCAATTACTCGGAATCATAAAATATTACTGAATATACAAGATTTTTAAATTCATAATGATAAAAATTATGTTCTTCTAAGAATTCGAAAAGTCTGATTTTTTTTCGTTTATTTTTACATTAGGTACCTATTTTAATTAATCCTAAAATATACTTGTTGCCCGTGTGAATGACTTTGTGTTCAGTAGTAAAATACTTTGCCGACGTGTTCACTGTTCATATATGATTTAAATCATTGAGTAAATTAACTACTATCATGGAATCTTAATTACGAACTAGCTAGTTAAACTTAAAACAACAATACCTTAGACAGCAATTTCTATGAGAATTGTTTTTTTCATTTTCATTCAAGAAAGTGTATTCTAATTGATTTAAATTTAAAACGTAAACATCGTTAAACTGATAAAATGTTTTCTAATAAAATTTTTCTTATCCTTTGTGACAATGTTTATTTTCATTATGCACTGATATTGTTCATAAATTTTAGGATTTTTTTAATGGTATTTTTACACAAATTTTGATAAATTATAAATTACTTATCAGAGTCAAATCTCAGTGTGTAAAATTAGAGCATTAAAAAAATGAAAATACAATAAAATAAAGTACACGAATCGTTTGAAATCATGGTCACGATTCGTAAAGAGCAATAAATTAAAAGTTCTAAAGTAATATTGATCAATGATCACGATATATTATGACAAATGTACAACTGAATACTCATAAAATATAATAATGATGCTTTTTTTGTTCGTACAATATAATATCCCGATCATACGTTAGTTAATAATTCATGAAACAAGTCATGCATCATATACCAGTACTGGTTTTTTCAAAACAATTTACTGCAATGTTGGATAATTCGTAACATAATTTGGTAACACCGATGTTTCGCATTTCAATCTTGGAATATTTACAATCATATGTTCGAGATAAATATCTATTTATGTTCACCGAGAAATTATACATAACCTTGATGCATGGTATGGAAATTGATAGCATTTGTAAGAGGGCTCTCAAATTCAATCCGATGTTTATTGATTTCAATTGAAATAACGTGTTTTCGTAACTTATTCATACAGCCGAAGAAATAGGTAATTTGTTTTCAATAAAATAATACATTGATGAGCAAGCCACGTTACGAAATATATGTAATAACAATAAAAATAAAAAAATTTCAATCGTCCAGCGTATATTTGTATTAATATTAAGTAAAGATTTTAAGTTTTAGCTCTATTATTTTTGGAGTTTCGACAAAATAACTAAAAAATAAATGAATGCGTGAATTACTTTGTGAAATACGCTTATACGACGAACGTCATTTTACCAATTTATTTGGTAGTTTTTCCTAGCTCTAGGAAAAAACTTTGAAAAACCACATAATCATATTTTAGAGTATCGAATTAATTAAATGTACGATATTATGATCCTATATAAAGCCTGAACTCTGAATAAGATTTGTAAACAATTTCTACAAAATTTCCGTTATTACGCAAATAACTAAATAAAAAGAAACATTTGTTGCGAAACCAATATATTTCCCGTTCCACTTGTAAAAAACATAATTCTCTTTTCAAACGAATGTCAGATAAAATACGGGAAGTAGGTATTAAAAACATTTTGCCAAATTTAATAAAAATCATTTTATTGCTGGGTATATCCGTACGGCTGCATTTGAATTGCGTCCAAGGAAAATGAAATGACCAATAAAAATTGTATACTGCCCGGTTGCGTTCGCGATTTATTGTCTCCATCAATTTCGTAAATAATACGTTTTTATGGATATACCTATATTATAACTACTATGACTCGGCCACCGATAATAGCCTTTTATCGATGCTTTACGAGAAAAGTAATGATTTATCAATAACTCGTGTTCTAATTAAGACGTACATCAAAATGTGCATAACGTGTAATTTCAATGAATCAATAACATAACGGGAGAAGAAAGAGTTTATCATCAACGAGGAAACAGATCGTAGTTTAGAAAACAAAACATAAAACTTTTGAGCTTATTGAAGTATAATTATAAATAATAACCTTATGAGAATCGCTCAACAATTACATATTTTTTGATAACAACATAATGTGACGTATCATTTAAAATTTGGTGCATTCAGTATGAATTAATAATAATAAAAAAAAAAAAAAAAATTGATTAGGAATTGATTTTGTACTATACTGATCAATAAAATTCTCAAAAACCGTTTGCCCTTATTTAGGCTTAAAGTCAAAGTTTCAATTTCATTGAAATAGAACGTTAATTCCACGATTAAAACGCATTTATTTCAAATCAAAACTTAGAAAAATGTTTAGTCCATGTTCATTCGGTACAAATAGAACTTTCTCTGCTAATACTCGTTGGGTTTCTTTGCTTACTTAACAACTTTTTGACTGATTCCAATCACTTTGAATTTCGGGAAACTCACGCAAACACCAATTGTGATTTCTCGCTTTATAAAATAATAATATTATCAATGAAGTACCTTTTTTATGGACGTAATATGCTTTACTTTTTTATTATACACCCATGATATATTTATGTGCGTGTACGTATTTTATAAACCATTACTTTATCAAGTCACACATAATCACAAAGTGCCGTCCTCACATGAAAATATTTTATTCGTTTTTTCACTTTTGATAAATGAAAAAGACGTTTTGTTATAAACAAAAATTACAACAACTGCAATCATAGGTTTGTATATTGGAACAATAATTAATTATTATGAAAAATATAAAACAACGGGAAACTCATATTTAGATGGAATCTAGTATCATTAGAAAACTTATGTTACGTTCCACGTGGATCGTGCATCGTAGATCACCATAAAAATATTATCGCTACGAAATATCACCCTGATACAACACTAGTGTACATTTCATACGGTAAATTCGATAAACGATGAATTACCAGAAAATATACGTTATACCTTATTGATTACGCTTCGTCGTTGGTTGTCGTACACACTAACGGACCGCACCACAAACAGTATACTTGTATATTACGTGTACGTGATGCGATCGCCCCGAGTCGGACGTGGCGAAATCAAATCCAAGTAAATAATCAAAAAAAAGTGACCATTAAAAATATACTGAAAAAAATTTCCTTCGGGCCGGATTTGAACCAGCGACCTATGGATATCTATGATTTATGCACCACTACAGTCCACCGCTCTACCAACTGAGCTACCGAAGGATGGCGATGGTCGAGCTTATTTGTGCACTTGAACGGATCTGTTCCGACTTTCACTCGGATTGGGTGGGTTTGCCAGCGCACAGGCGTCGTCCGAAAGTGAAATACTTCTTCGACATGCGGTAGCGCCGGGTTTCAGTGTGGTGTAGGCAATTTAGACGACGTCACGCCGCCACGCTACACGCAGGTAGACCTGTTAAACGTACTTTATTTTTATGTTTGTTAAGTTTGTAGCATTGATATATCGGGGACATTTTTAGAATATAACTACATTACTTGTGGAGTTGTGACTAAATAACTAAATTCGACTTAGTGAAAGTGTCATTTAGATACGACAAATTTTGCCGTATTTACCCGGTTATACTCCAGATTTTCTTCATATCTGGAAAATCTACTAAGAGGAGAAACAAATGAACTCTCAAAGTACCATCTGCATGCGATTTATAATCTGTAGAGTGGCTGAGTGAAACTTTTGACCAAGTTAAGTGTACCAAAGAGTGTCTTCAGGAAAAAAAAAGTAATGAAGATCATTGTAAAAATAATAGATCATTCACTTCATCCAAAAACTGAAATGTGGTAATACATGTGCATACATGTAGCCCGATTCAACAGCTTGAACAATGGTGATTAGTGAGTAACTTAAAGTGGGCGAAACAGTTGATATAATTATAATAATAAAAAAACATCAGAGAATTTTGAAAAGTTACCACTTAAATAAATAGATGTCAACTATATGAAATATTTTACTAAATTTTACTAGTGATATTGTCAAAATAATTAGCACGAAATAACTCTTTGTAATCCATATTATATTTTTGAATCTATATTATAAAAATACAAGGCCAAATTCGTGATCTCAAAAAATATGAATTTAAACTCTTGGAAATTTGAAAAAAATTGTTGAATGAAGCCCATACTGAATAATTTTGGAATAAGCAACTCTTTTAGAGGGTGCAGTAAACTACAAAACACATTTTATTAAAAAAAAAGTGATAGGCTACCATCATAAAGGACAGTATTGCTCGACAGGGTTTCGGGATGATAATTCAGCTATTATTATCCAAGTTTAAATAATTTAAATAATTCAATTCACCCTTAAATATTATTAATAAAAGCCTTGAACAGGATCAAAATTACTTGAATTCAAAATGTAATGTTCGGGACTATATAGTAGTGTACATAAGAAATCTCTTCTAAAGAAGCCATTTTCAATAATGTTTAAAAGAATAGGTTTGTAAAACGTCGAGCACGACTTTAATAGACAAGTTCACTCTTTTGTATGGCGTATACATACTACATAGGTCCGAAGTTTAAAAGACAAAACGGTTGCTATGAAAACAATAAAATTAAATTCATTGAGGTTTAAAAATCAACAGTGAGTCTTAAAAACAATTTATTTATTTTGTAAACAAATGTTTCAAATGCTTATTGTATTAAACTGGTTACACACTAGGCGGTTTATCCGCGCGCGGACGCGATTAAAAATCGCCTATCGACTGTAATTACACACTATAAAAAATAGTCGGTGTGTTCGCTCGTAAACATGATTTTTCATCGCCTGCGCCTGCGAAAAAACCGTGCCAATATAATGATGAAATAAAGAGCTTACCATTACCTCGTGGTTACTCGTGGTGAACAGTCATTTTCTTATTATTCAAAATTAATTTTTAATTAATTTTTGGAAAACAGTATTTTTCAATATTATTTATAATTATAATTAACCACCAAACATTCTGATGTGGCCTTTAAATTTTGATCTTGCGCCGGGTGGGATTGTATATAGCGGGCACGCTTGAACATGATTCGCTACTTAAATATTTAATAGGTGCTTACTTGTGTTCCAAATACTATTTTCCTCCGATATTTCTATTATAAAATGTTCTAGATCAAACATTTTCATGCAAATATATACAAATTTACAAATAAAAATTGAATAATTAATAATTGGAATGGTCTACCACCAAAAATAAAATTGAAATGGTACATAAAAATCGCCTGATATGGCGAACAAAACGCTAGGTGTGAATAGTTTCAGTCTTAAGTCAATTGCTTGAGGTAAAAAAAAAAAAGGAATTGTATAAACTGTGTTCGAGTTGATTGGTTCCCGTTGTAGAATATAAAATTTACGAACTCAAAGAACGGACATCGAAATTTTAAGCACGAATCGGTGGTCCGGCAAGTCCCGATAAAAGTTAGATTATGTTACATAGTTTTGAAGGCCTATTAGATCATCAAAATTATATACAAGTGATACACAATTTAAAATTTAAAATACAAAAATCTACGTCTTTAATAAATGTAGAATATAAAAGTTTTTAATTAGATTAAACCTATTTAATTGTTCAATTGGATTTAATGTTTACTTTTTTTTTTGGTAATTTTGGTAGGTATTGATATTTTCTTCTGATAGACGACAACAATCGACTATGATATTAACATATCATCTGATTGATAACAGTAATAACAACTGTTATATTATGACACAAGGCTGTCAGTCGTCGTGTACGTCCATAACACATATTAAGTTTTTTGACTTTCATACACATTATGTAAAGGATATTTTGAATTAAATTTCACATCACATTTGAATGTCAATTCAATTTTAATAACCAAAGTATTTTATAGAACCTACTGAGAATACCCATGTTTGTGATTTGTGAGTCGTGGGTACTCAAAGAATTACAGAAAGTAAGATTACAACACGTGTCAAAATTAGAAAAATGTATAACTTAAAATTATGTTGTAATGTTATGTTATAATATGATCAAGCATTGAAATAGTGTAATTAAGCGTAGTTTCACATGATTTACTGTTGTAATTATTGTAATTTACTGTTGTAACTGATTGTTATTTAAATACGTTTTGCATGTTTCATATACAAAAAATATACTCGTATTATGCATTTGAAGTATAGAAAAATCATTTATTTTTATGTTTTAATTTCAACACACCACATACAGTCAGTGGTTGTGATAAATGACGTTTGACAAGTGCAGACGCAAAAATATGTGGATGGATATCATCATATCTGTCGTAAGGTATTGCTTATCCGTTTATGACACTTCAATTTATCATAATATCTATGCCCATTGATATAATATTTGTATAGTAACAAAAAAAGGTAATCAGTGGTTTCTTCTTTACAAAATAGGTACTTTGTATTACGTTTTTCAATAAATAATATTATGATATCACTCCTTGATCGTAACATCAAAACTGATTCATCAAATTATGTCAAAAAATTAATTAGTGAAAATATATGAGTATATTTGTATTATTGTATTTACTTTATTGCAAACACTTTATTTCATACATGAAAATGAGGTGTCTTCGTATGGCGGTGTTATGGGCATAATTAGCTCATAATTTGCACATTTATTTCAATTTTGGATCTATTGTAAAAATAAAAATAAAAATATATAAAATAAAAATAAAGATAAAGATTAAAAGAACTGACATTAACTCTATAATTACACACGCTTTAAAATAAAACATTCATGTGATATGTCACTGTTTTGACTTGAAAAAACGAAGACTTGTCAATTTTAAAAATGTTGTAGGGTAGGCAAACACCTTAGTGCTCTTCTCTCAAATAATTTTTTTGGACGAGTCAATTGTATACCCATCGACGGGTTACTCATATAATTTATAAACTAATGGCACAATGTATATACGTATATGTATTTATGTATAAAGAATGAGTCGGATCTATTTGTCAAATACATTTTTTCTATTTATTAACTAATTTTTTGACTTATTTTTGAGTTGACTAACTGACTCATTGGTTCAATCTTAAGCCATGCGCTATAACAAAAGCGGATTTGAAGATTTTACAATTCTTAGAACTCAAATTCAAAAATGTTGAATTTTAT
This sequence comes from Therioaphis trifolii, assembly GCA_027580255.1. Taxonomy (NCBI): domain Eukaryota; kingdom Metazoa; phylum Arthropoda; class Insecta; order Hemiptera; family Aphididae; genus Therioaphis; species Therioaphis trifolii. The sequence continues at coordinate 79,483,425 of CM050404.1, read as the reverse complement.
CGTACCATTTAGTAAAAAAATTAAAATAACTATTTCGAGAAATCAATTTAAAAAGAAATGTTGGTACTTACATTTCACTCAAAGGTTAATTCGTTAATTTTCTACGATTTTTCTAAGTTGAGAAGAAGTCAACAATAATATTGTGATCTCATTATTTTATTATTGTATATCACAATTAATTCACTAAATGGCTTATCGAAATTCAATTTATTCCAAAATTGTTGTTATCGTTTGTAATTATTATCCTAAAATAACTAATTTAACTTAACATGATACATGAATCATGGAAAGATTAATCAAAATTATTTAAACTTGATACAACTTACAATAATTTAAATTATTTAACTCACATTGTCTAAAAGTTTAAAAATTCATAAAACATTCATTACTAAAATTTAATAAGATACTTTAACATCATCATTTTTCAAAAAATTTGGTTTACAAAATAAAATTTTGATTTTATTTTTTAAATGATAAAATTAAAACTTTTAAAATATAAATTTCCGAAAATCAAAACATTTTTAAATATAGCCCAGTATTATACTATTCATTTTTTTTAAAAAGTTAAAAATAATAAATAGAAAAAAAGTTATTGCATTTGTCAAATATATCTTACTCAATCTCTCTATCGTTAGGTTAGTACTACTATAATTTCCCTGAAGTTTACCCTATTATTAGTAAATTCTTTTAAATTTAGAGTTGATTGAAAATGTACTCGTGTTCATGAGTGCAACTAGATGGTGGCAAATTTCTGGCCTTTCTACTCAGTTTTAAAAGTTAATGTAATTTGTCTACCTTTTTTTTATGTATGATGATAAATGTAATAATGATAAATGAAAATAATTTTTTGAACCCTATTTGTTAAGGAATAATGGAATATAAATTTTTTTCAAAATTTTGCGTGGAGGACGGCTAGCTTCGAAGTTTTCGAGGAAGTTTGATCATTGAGAAATAATCTTCTAATTGTATCAATAGGCGTGTTTTCAATATTCAGCTGCCTTTCTCTCACAAAAATGTTGGCTAAGCTTATGTTTCATTGGTCAATTTTATTGAAGGAAGGAATGCAAAAAAATAAAATTCTGACATAGATCGCACACCAGAATTTCATATCATAATATTATTTTACGTATACTCGGTACAATCACCCACTGTGACGTGTGAATTAAAATGTTTTGATAGTGTAACATACGTTTCATAGATATAAGACGATCGTCACTATAAATAATAACTACTATATTAAGCCGTCATACAGAAAGATTCAAACGTATAACGTACAAACCACTTGGGCTAGGTTGAAAATTTGTTTTAAAGTATACCGAATGCACTGTGCACGAGTAGATATAATATTTATATTTGTGTCTGTGTTGCTGTGTATTATGTACCATAGGCCTCCAAATGTTAAATAAACATTTTAGTTGAAAACGAGAGCACATTGTTATTTACATTTAAAATCATGACTGTTTTCAAGAACTCTTCTAAACAAAGGAAACCACTAGAGTCTCATAGTGAATAGATAAAAGAACACTTTTGTAACTTATTCACTTAAGAAAGCTATATTCCAAAACATCACTGTCTGCACTTTGATCTCGACAGAACGCATTTACTTTTATTATTATTGTGAAATATTTATTGTGCCTCAAAGGCAGAGTAGTATTATAATAGAACGAAAATAATTTAATGGAAGAGGGCATAAGAACAATAACAATAGTAAAACTAAATAATGGGGGGAAAACAATTCAGCTTTTCAGCAAATGTATAAATAATGACTAGAGTAAAAACGTCTGGACTATTTTATAATATGTTATTTTGAACCTCACTAGAGAAATAATAAATTTTGAAAAACTATAATATAACATTAAGACCACAATTTTGAATTATAAATTAATGTAATAAAAAAAAAAATAAAATAACGATATCTCTGTTTTGAATGATGTTCAAGCGATTCATAAAGAGAATATAGGTTTCATATAATAATGGGGTTTGTTTATGTGTTTTCCCTAGGTCGTAATGTATTTAACGCAAGTTAACAAAACCTTTTCAAATAAATACTACGCACATTAACCGTTCATTTATCTAACTTTAAATTTAATGAAGTAAAACTAATCTCCGGTGATGAATGTGCATGTTGTGCGTACATAATTTTACCGTTTTACTGGATAAAGTATGAGTATGGAAACAGGTATTATCTAGAAGACAGTTCTCAGTCATAACGTTGAATTTTCACGTTTACGTATAACACGACAATAAACCGCTATATTGTACCTATGCATTGTGTCGTGAAAGTGTAGTCCTAGTTCTAGTCATCAGAATATCGTGCTAGATGAAAAACTGATGAATAACTGCGATGCATATTAACATTATTAATAAACTGGGAATAAGTTAATTTCTTTGTGAGTGTGAGTGGAAAAATATATTTGGCACTTAGTTTGTCAAAAATGATTATGCTGTAGAGATTATATGACACGCTACTTACTCCAAAGACATCAACTTGAATTTTAAAATATGGATAAAATATGTCACCTGGTCTGAATACAAATGTGCGATTTAAAAGCTGGTAACTGAGATGATGGTGGTACAAGTTCATCCTTTGTCCCTTCGGTCCTCGGACAAGATATTGGTGAAGAGTGTATTAAGTTTTAAAGAAATTATGACTCATTTACCAAAAGATTCGAAACATGTTTTTATATCTATATTCCAAGTTTCATTGTGATCGGACACACCAAAAAAGATTTATACAGATTTTAAGTTGAAAATTAACGTAAAAACAGTCGATATTCATATACGAATTTATATGAATTTGTTAAAACGTGTATAAAAAAAAATCCTGACTAAGGATTTTTGAATTATTGTTAGGATAGTTAGGTAGGTATATGAGTAAGGTCATATTACATTTTCAGAACTTTTTGTCAAATATTTAAAATTATATTACATAAAAACTTTCAAACAATTTGGTAAATTAAAAGTTCTATATTTAAGTCAAAAGTGCTTTAATTGTTCTGAAAATGTTGTCCAATATAAAAAAGTATATATTTGATATTGGATAAAATTTTCAAGTTTCTAGCTTCAATACTTTTCGACTTATGACTAAATACCTAAAATCTGAACAGTGAAAATCTCATTTACGGTGGATTTTTACCGATTTTACCGTTTTTACTCAGTTTTTCGATGGTTATTCTTGATTACTGAAAAAACTATGGAGATTTTGGAAAAATGACCTCTCTAAAGTACCATCTCAGTTCAATTTCAAATCTAAAAAGTTGCTGGACGAAACTTTTGGACAAGGATTTCTATACGAAAAAGTGTTTACAGAAAAAAAAAAGAAAAAAAATAAAAAAGAAACATCATTGCAAAACCATAAGATCCTTCGCTTCACTCAGAATCTGAAATAGATGAGATTGTATGAATGAGTTAAGTGGAATAAATACATTTTTGTTCAAAAAGTAATATATTGTCCCATACTCTATCGAACGCTTGAGACATGCTGAATAAAACACCAAGATAGCATTTTTTCTGTTTCGTAATCGAAGGATTCCACAGTATATAAATCTATGAATTTATTGGCTGGTAAAATAATTTAAATCTAAAACCTAATTGAGTTGAATGAACGTTATTTTGCGTCATTGACCTGGTTGTACTGAGTAAAATTTTTTCGCATATTTTTTCTTAAAGGAGGTAGAAAAAAATGTATAGATTGATATGATGAAACTTTATATTTGATTTTTTCAGCTTATATAATATAAGAATATTATCATTGAAAATTTCCAGATAAGCAGAAAATGAGAAAATTCGAACATTTATACTTTATACAATTTAAAAAGATTCCGGTTGGTGAATGTATGAATGATCGGTAAACGTAATCAAACTCCCCGAAAATTCATTGATCGAAAATTATCGTTAATTACGATTGTACGTCGTTGTCGTCGCTGTCGCCATCGTCATACCTCGTACCACACGCATAGTCTTCATTAGTCATTTTTATCAATTATCGTGTCTATTTCGGAGTGGTAATTTTCACGTGAACAGTGTACAAATAATATAATTTTGTAGTATATGATTTTAAAATATTTTTCGACAGCTTATATTCTAAAATCATGAAAAATTATAAAATAATACATCATAGTATAGATTGGTACATGTTTTTCAGCAGACCAAAAAGTACCAGTGGAGTATTTAAGGAAGTTGGGGTCCGAGCCTAAAATTGAGTGAGAGTGGGTGAGTAGTGGCGCCACCACTTCTGATTATTGGTAGTGGGAATAACCGTAGGAACACGACGAGTTTTCGTCCGCCACCCGGTGTCTTCTTAAATTGGATAGAGTATAGTTGGGTAAATAGGTTAGACGCATTATAGATTTATTTGTGAAGCGTTGTAGTATTTACTGTTATTTAAGTCATAACTGGATGATTTATTATGCTAATAATTGAATTTCAGATTTTTAGATTCTGAGTGAAGCGAAGGATCTTATGGTTTTACAATGATGTTTCTTTTTCTTTTTTTCTGTAAACACTTTTTCGTATAGAAATCCTTGTCCAAAAGTTTTCATCCAGCAACTTTTTAGATTCGAAATTAAACTGAGATGGTACTTTAGAGAGGTCATTTTTCCAAAATCTCCATAGTTTTTCCAGTAATCAAGAATAACCATCGAAAAACTGAGTAAAAACGGTAAAATCGGTAAAAATCCACCGTAAACGAGATTTTCACTGTTCAGATTTTAAGTATTTAGTCATAAATCGAAAAGTATTGAAGCTAGAAACTTGAAAATTTTATCCAATATCAAATACATACTTTTTTATATTGGACAACATTTTCAGAACAATTATAGCACTTTTGACTTAAATATAGAACTTTTAATTTACCAAATTGTTTGAAAGTTTTTATGTAATATAATTTTAAATATTTGACAAAAAGTTCTGAAAATTTAATATGACCTTACTCATATACCTACCTACTTATCCTAACAAAAATTCAAAAATCGTAACTCAGGATTTTTTTTTATACACACTTTAATAAATTATTATAACTCACCAAAAATTATACAAATAACCGTAAAATACGTAAACAGTATTTAAATAATAATATATTATATTATACTGAAGCTTTGCTCAAAATCGTTTTATACTAAAAAAATGAGTCATCATTTCTTTAAAACTTAATACATTCATCACCAATATCTTGTCCGAGGACCGAATTTAACTTTACATTGAATTATTTTTCACGAAATACCCCGAAATTTCTGTAACGAAAACAAAAAATATCTACGAGAAAAACTGTTCAGCCTGGTGCCAAATAGATGACGTGATAATCGTTTCTTATCGAAAACTTGTCGAAGTCATTTTCGTAGAGTTTTTATTTAAAATGATCGACGTCGGTTTTAATGCAAAAATAATAGGTAGGGTGTAAGCGTTTTCGAAACACCCTTTAAGTTAAAACTGGGATGATTTTAAATCTGTTGAGGTATTTACGATGGTACTTGAAATATAACTAAGTACGTGTCATGGGAAATTAATGAAATAAAACCGTTAAATACCTGCACTTTAATTTACACAAATATTAATTGAGACAACTTATAGTAAAAAAAAGAGTAAAAAAAAAGTCTGACGATTAAAAATGCAATATACATATTTGAGAGGGATGGTATGTGCATAGAAAACCGAGCAAGTAAAATGATCGTATATCACCATAAGATTGACATCAAAGTCAACTCGAAACCTTGTGAATGAACCAGTTCAGAAAATATTCGAGTGACAAAGAATCGTCGTCCTCGTGAATCGATTGGGACTAACAACCGAACGGAATGTGATGTCATGAACACGGAAAACTTTTTTATCTGGAGAGACATAGCTGCGTTACATGTTGTATACTCATATTCCGGAAGTGATGCTAATGTACCATTCACACCTGGTGTGTATTTGCACGTTAATCAAGTGATAATTCGCAGTGACGGCCGGCATCGTAAGTTAAGTGCTCGAATTCTACGCCATGGAGTATAATGGTCTGTAGTCTGTGTAAATCTGTTGGCATCCCGTCGCGTGAATGACGCGCGGACATATCGAGTTCGTTAAACGACTCAACACAAACGTCTTGATGTTATTATACGAGTACGAAGTTTCTCCAGAAGTGCGAGACGTGTACACGAGTAAGTTACGATTATTTAGAAAGACGGATGTTTCATGCGCGTTCTACAAACAAGATTATCTTATGGATGGTTTCAAACGTATCTCAGCCAGTTATAATGCCAAGCAAGACTTACGCTACTTCCTCGCTACTTAAATCTGTGACATTGGCGATTAAAAAAATACAATAGGAATGCATATGCCATATACCTATTCGTCGTAGTAATCGAATTTTTCCAATATATCAGAGAATAATAATATTAATGCATTTTCTTCGAAAAATCAGTATTTATAAACCCTAACGGAAGATTGCTTTTGTTAACGTAATCAATATAAATTATAAATTACAATGACACACGCATTGTGTTAACTTGGTCAATATTTCAATTGAATTTTAAAAATTAATTTTCATTTTGATTTTAAATCTTAAAATAGAATTTCAAAAAAAATATGTCAAATAGAAGTTAGATATAATTAAAAATTTAAATACGTCGTCTTGGCATAGTAAATTTAATGTCATTTTTTCTTTTCCTTGGCTTGCATTTTAATATTATATTATTTAATTATTGTTGACGCATCATATTATTATTATTTAGTCTACTTATATTTATTATAATTTTAATCTTCCTGTATACTAAATGATGTTTTGTGGAAGAAATGTATTTATATCTGCAAAATAATATGCATTATAATAAATGGGAAAATAGGTTTTCTTCCTCATTTTAAATTCTGAGTGAAACGAAGAATGAATTAGTTTTAAAATTATGTATTTTTTTTCTTTTGTATATAATAACTTATTCAGGTAGTAATGTTGATTGAACAATTTCATACAGTATCTCTATAGATCAGAAATTTTTTCTAGTTGGTACTTTAAACAGGTTATTTTTCTCTATTTTCAATAGTTATTCCAAGCGTATCGAAAAACTACATAAAAATTAAGTTAAAACGGTACAATTTTGCGTAGACGAGTTTTATAAAATGTATTTGTGATATTCAACCAAAAATCCAAAAATAATGTTAATAGACATTTAAAATTTTCACCAGATATCAACATGTCCTTTACGCAGACTTGACTTAGGTTTCAACTTATGACAAAATTTTACCATTTCTGGGCTGTAGAACTTATTATTCAATTTATTGAAAACATCTTGTTTTTGGAAATTTTTATTTGAACATTTTTTAATACTTGATGTAAAAACTTAAAAATGTGATTACATCTTATTTGTATGCTAAACTAACAGTACCAAAACAATTCAAAAATTTTTTGGCTGAATTATTTTTATACACAAATAAAAGTACAAATTTTGACGAAAATAATTAATTACACATAAATGAGTGATATTATTGAGTAAAAACCTAATTTAATTTGGAATTATTCATTCTAGACATATTTTTTTTTTTTTTTTTACCAATAAATTTTTCACATAAACTTCTATCTAATGGTTTAAATTTCATATAGATTAATTGAATAAATTATTTTTTACATGAACTTTAAGTAGAATTTACGGCTGAAAGAACTCTTTTCACGTAAGTATCAAAAATCAATTTTATTTTTATTTCAGAAAATTTGTTATTTTTTATTATTAGATCAGACATTTTTATACGCGCTTTATTATTAGTAGCCTTTGATATAATTACTTTTTTTATAGTAATCAATTTATTTTTTTTTTTGTATAAGAAAGAAATGTCTAAATACGTTGAAATGGATTATATTGTTTGATATTATCCCAGAACTTTTTTTACCCGAAACTTGAAAATGGCATCAAATTTGTATCATAAAGTTTTCATTTTTACGAAAATTTTATCAGTCGATACTAAAATTATTACTTAAGTTTCTGTTAGAATCATTTTCCGAAAATAATGATTTTTCAATGATTTCGAATGTATAAAAATATTGTACTTACACGTTACATTCACGAATCTTAAAAGGGCTTATCTAAGGTTCTTCACATCAAACACCATTAATTTATCCAAGTACCGAAGAATTCCCATTGTGCAATGCATGTCCAATTTTTTTACTATTAATGTAGGCATTGTCATTATAACCAAAAAAAATAATAATAATAATAAAAAATAAATAAAAAAACAATAATTGATGGAAAAATATAAAATGTAAATCGTGCCAAACACGTGACGAACAATATCAAATTGAATTATTTATCATACCTACATACGAAACTGAAAAATTAAGAGTACATAGAAAATTTTTAATATAGGAATGCAATATTTAAATATGAGGAGGTAATATAATTGTACTTTAATATCTACTTTTTGTAAATTTAATTGAAATGTAAATAAGTAATTAGAATAGTTATAATACTATAGCTACGTTGAACATAATATCAATAATATCATCATAATTTACAATTATTTTACTGTCACAGAACTAATTCATTTATATTTTACATTCTGATAGAATAGTAAATATTATTCCGATCGTATATGTATGAATTCAATACCATCATCAATAAGCCGATGCACTCAACAAAATCACCATAAATACCTATTTTATAATAGCCAGCATAAATTATATTACAGAGCAATACATTTATAGTTGGGATTATTGTAGGTATTCAATATGATGGGTTTTTTCGACGAACAGTTTTTAATACATTTAACGAGAATTTTTCTCTTCGATATTCTTCTTTGACAACTTTTACGCGAGTACACTTGAACAAACTTTCAATGCGCTTAGAGATTTCTATTTGGGAAGTGCTATACGTATACGATTTCCCCGGTATCGTTTCAACCTCTACGCTGACTTTAAACTTTTCACAACTGCAATGGAATAAAAATATCGTATCAAATTTCCATATTATTCAGACGACAAGTATGATAACGCACAGTAGAGTGAAAAAATCAATGCCATTCACGGTTATGTGTTGAAACACTCAAATGATAGGTAAACAAAACGATAAAATATACAAAAAAAAAAAAAAACACGTTTGGTTTTGAAAAATATTTCATACGTCGAGTACGAGATTTGTTCAAACGCGTATCAAAAGCTTTTTTAAACGGTTCGCATTCACACGGCAATTGCGTGTTTCATTTCTCGAGCTTGTATGACGATATATCATTATTGCCATACAAATATTATGTAATTCTTAGAAACACGCTCAGACCCGAGGGACGGGTGACTCAAACTAACGATAAGTATGCGACGCAATCGATTTCCCAGCATTGTGTAGTAGTTTGATATTAAGCTAAAACGGGTTTTACATAATAAAATATAGTGTCATACCGTTTACACCAACGTTTCTCAACATTTTTTATCCAACACCCCTTGAGATTTTCGAAAATCTCGCACAAATCCCTCCCTAATAAATTAAAATAAACTGACAGTTTATTTTGTATAATCGGCTACTTAATTAAAATATACAAATTTAATTTAACATCAGAGACAATTTTTACTTTTAAATGTTAATTTGTAAAATATCTTCAAACAGTAAAAAGTATAGTGGAAATATGATATCGAATTCGGTATTGTAAAATAATTATAAATCGAATACTTATGTGGCAAGAGATTACCTCTAAAAAAAAATAATAATAATAATTTCCTGAAATAAAATGATTTGTGATTCAATGCATGACAGCATTAGTCTTAAATCCCTTATTTCAAACATTTAAAATCATCGATTTACTAATTTTTTGAGAAGTTGTTGAATTATTCTAAAACCTATTCCGATTAAGTATGTCGACGGAAAATCCATAATTAGTAAATCCGCCTTTTTCCAAAGTTGTGGTTCCATAGATTTTTATTTGAGCCAAAACAACTCACATATATTATATTTAAAACTGATTTTAGCTATATCACTGTGCTTCACTCCGAATAATTCTTCTTGAATCGCTGATTGGATATTTTGTATATCTGCTAAAAATGGATGCATTATTCATTTTGATAGTGCATTCAAATCATTTATACCCTTAAATTTAATTTTCTGCTGTATTTGTAGGATTGTACAATATGTTCTAAGTCAAAATCTAAAATTTGTTTTGAATCTGATAATTTAGAGACAAGGTTAAATTTTCAACTAAATTCAATATTATTTTCTAAATAAACTTTATTTTAAAATAAATTCTCTTACAAGTACTTCTTTAACTTAGATTAGATAAAGTTAATATAACGTTGTAAAGTTTTTTTTTTATTAGCTTCTTGTAAAAACAATTATACCGTAACAATTATAATTCAATAAAGCATTGTAAAGTTGTATAGACATACGTAATTATTTTTCATAAACACCTGCAAGGTATGCGATATCCGTTTCTGTTTTTCATAATTAATCGTGAAGTTGACATCAAGTGGTTATACAGTTTCTAGTATAGTTTGAAATGGATTTTAAAAGCGTGACGAACAATTTTTTTAAAAGCCATCTCTGATGTAAAAAATAAGGTGTTCAAAGTCTTCATTATCAATATAGCGTGATTTTAGAAACAAACGACTAACAAGTGACAAACGAACGCTTTGATTTTATTAACACCAATTATGACTAGCTGCATAGTATCATGTAGCTTATGAATTAAATATATGTGCATTAAATGATGACGCGAATAACGTTACGAAGTTACGCTATGAAGTTTTAAAATACCAAATAATGAATTTTTTAATGCACCACCATTGTTCGAGAACTGAAAGGAATAGGATGAAACTCTACCAATACTATATTACCGGCTTTTTAAAATACGTAATTGTGTGACATTTAAAATTGTGCTCACATCATTAATAAAAATAATTATAATCGTACAAATTTTAGTCAAAACTGTTTATAGTACACGTTAGTGTGATTGTATTTTCGTATCAGTTTAATGTTTAATTGTGATATAGAAATAAATAAAATTAATGTGATATAAAAATAAAACAAATCAACGGTACCATACATTTTATATGATATAATGGATAAGCATGCTTGAAAATTATTTAAACGTATGTACACGTTTTTGAGATTATTTTGGTGACAAAAAATACATTTCAACGGCAGTGCTCAGGTTCCATAACACACTAATAAAAATGCGTGAGCATATTTTTCTGGGAAAATTTTGTTACCGTTGTAGCGAAAAATCGATATTATAAAAGTTCAGTAAGGTTACGGTCGCCAATTCACTGTGACGAAAAAAAAACGCGGAAACGATTATCTCGATGGCTATTAAAAGTTGTGTGTGTGTGCTGTTGTTTTTTTTTTTTTTAAACAAGAAGTTAATTAAAACTAGAAACTTCTTCGAGTAAAATCCTGGATCAGAACAAAACGTACCTATACAAACTTAGATCTACACTTATACCTTAAAAAAATAATAAGAAACAAACAATTAAACAAAATTAATAGATATTCTACGATTATTTATAAAGTATAGAATTATATTTTGGTTTTTTCATCTGGTCCGATGAAGTGAATAACTTGGTTAGGTTACCGATGCAGTACCTAACGCATTAGGTTACTATAATTTTCATCGCTGTATAATTTTTTTGTCATGATAACAGGGATGCCAACTACCATATTTGTATGAAGGAAAAACAAATTTTATTTGTCTGTTATATTAAATATTTTATCAAAATTAATTTGTTGACCATTTACGGTGCAGTCAGATGTCTACCAATAAATAATCTGTGATCACTAGGAGCACACTAAACGTTTTTTGTTGTGTAGATTTAATAATAATTTTTAGTTGATTTCCATCGGTAGATTGCAGTCATTTTTGTTCATAACCAATTGGTTAGTTTAGAATATTTTATCTTCTATTCATCAAGCACAAATCATTTTCAGAAGAACTTTAGCAACTAAGTTCCATACGAAAACACGCAATTACTTTCTGAAATATTCACTGAATGACTCAAGTTTATTGTTTTTATTTATTTATTTTTTTTTTAAACGATAAGGAGAGTAGGGCCAAAAGTCTAATTTGTATTTAAAGCCAAGTTACTTTAATTAAAACTTATGGTTTTTGTGATGTTGTTGACTTGTATTTTTCGATTTATTAAAAATAAAACTTAAATAATTTAAGTATTTAGAAACTTTTTATATTGCAAATTATTCTTCAGAGAAAAAAATTCTTTAAGTTGATTTAATGAATAAATAAGAAAGTGTATCCCATAAAGCTCTTTCGTAAGCGAGATTTCTAAAGATTTTTCCGACATTACCGGAGGTATATACTGTAAGATCTAGATTGATTCCCAGTAAACATTATATAAATAAAAGAATTCTGGACTTTTTTTTTCAAGGTAAGGGGTATGGATGGCAATATTTTTTCGCTTGTATGTTAATATCGTTTACAGAATCAGAAGTTGTTCTAGAATACATCGATTGTAGTTTGATATCCAAACAAATAGACATTTTTCCAAGTCTGAAATGGATTTAAACAGTTCATACTATTTTATATAATCATATTCACCTGTGAAAATAATTTGAACTCATTACAATGTTTCAATCAATGACGTTTAATGATCTGCATTCTTTTTTGTGAATTGGAAGAGAAAATCACATCAAAATCTGAAATGGCTATTTTGCATGAAATATATTTTGATGAATACAATTTGAGTTGTTGTACGTGAAAATGTCAATGATATTAAAAAAATTTAACGGTATAGGTTGATTACGTGTTAACTACTGTAATTACAAAGATATAATATTTCACAACTGTATGTTTCTAAAAAAAAAAAAAAGATGAGTTATTAAGGACTTGATGAAGATGGCTTTCACTTTAAAAGACATCAGTTTTTATCATCACATTTTTCGTAAAAAATCAAACACATTATGGTATTTACAATACTGTTTGTCGTCGTGCATGCTACATCTTCAAAACAAAACGCATCAGCTTTCGTTAAATATTCTACAAAGATTTTACTTATATCTTAATTTTATGAGCATATTTTACAAACAATTATTTTATAGTCAAGCTATTTTTTTTTTGTATACTGATTGTGTGGGTGACCGCTTTAAGATCGCTTTAAATACTAATATTTTGTATTAAATTCAATGATTTCATTTATATAATTCAAAAATAAATATTTTAATGGTACATTTTTTTTTTTTGAGTAGGTCATGATAAAGAAAACATTTTTAATCTACCAATATGGATCGGAAAAACTAGTGATGACATTATTTTTCCAGTGTTTTAAATGTTTTTCTTAATTCTTACTGTTCTAATGCATTTGGATATATTTATATACATATGATTCGTATGTAATTTGGTATGTAGTTTTATTTTATGATTTAGATATTTAGTAAAAAGGATTTTTCAAAATGCAACCTCGAAAGGGATTAAAAGGGTTGTTGAAGAGGCAAAAACATTATATTTGATAGGATTTTTTTGAATAATTTTCAAGCCATTACTATTGAAGCTATTAGTATTAAATTTAGACACTAATTTATAATATATTACGATGATTCAGATATTTGCTGAGAAGAATTGTTTTTTCGAAACTTGGCATTTTTTACTGTTATGAAATATTGAAAACCAAATTTTTAAATTCAACAATAAAGTGATGAGATGAGCGAATGTTTCACATTACGGATACAACACTAATTTTAAATGGCAGCCCTTAAATTCTACAAAAAAAAAAAAAATTTGTTTAAAAAGAAATACCAGAAAGTCAATAAATTTAAATATTTAAAATTTGCCAACTTAAAAATATGTACACCCCAACTCGGGAGAATCTATGAAAAAATAAAAAATAAAAAATTTAAACTCTAACAAAAACAATTGTATTTTATAGTTGGCATTTTTCAGTTTGAAACAAATGAAATTTTATGGGAACAAAGTCTCAAAATTCCCTCATAATAGGTGACACTATTGATTTTTTGTACGATTTTATCTGGCGCGAGCGAAGCCGACTAATTCAAATAGTACCTATATATTATATAAATGGTCATTGATCAGCATAATAATTACAGCTATGTTAACGAACATTCGGATTGAGAAAAAATGTGATCGTGTTTTGATAAAGTCATTATATTATTAATTTTTCTACGTCCCGTTTAGTGACATATTATTATGACTCATGTAGGAGACTTAACGTCGTACCTTTTCCATTGTACAATAAAACTACACACTGCAGTACTCGCGTGCAGGGTATTTTGTAAAATGTACCGCGAACACGTACATTTTACGATATTATTCTCTACTCATCCCGATCCTCACCGTTGATTTTATATACCATACACCGTACAAAAATATGCCGTTTCTAGCGTAATTGCGCCGGAGTAACTCGGCACGGTATATCGTTGAAATTGTGTTCATATAACGGTCGAGTGTATTCGGTTCGAACGAGCCCGGCGTGTTTGCGATTTTCGACCGATTAACTTTATGCGTATGAAAAATTATTTGAACGCGTAATAAATGCCTAAGAATTTATTGCTAGACCGTACGACCGAACGCACTTTATTGCAAAATCAATAGATTCCTATCCACACTCGGCATAAATAACCTTACCGTAAAATACCCTCGGTTACATACCGTGTAATACCCTAGGTATTACAGTTATTTTTATCTTTGCGTACACAGAGCAATTATATTTACAACGTATCGTCGAATCGATCCCGCTCACGATCAGAACGGACTACCGGTATCGTCTTTAAATATTTTAATTTTTTTCGTACTATTGTTGTTATCCTTTCAAAAGTTCTTGATAGACGCGTTTATATCGGACTTGATTATTTTCTGTATGCATGATTCCGTCGCATCAACAGATGATCTAACCCGTACGTAATATTGTGTATCGTTTAGAAAACATAAATAATACAGTGTTCGTATTGTGTATCATATAATCATATAGATATTCAGTTGACATGTCGACTCGCAAAGACTGAAGCATTTTGAACTCAAACATTTAGATAAAAAAAAAAAGCTGATAGGCTATGGTCGTACCGAGTTTTTGAAATGTTTTAATTTGTGCGTAAACTATTATCAAACAATAATTTACTTGTTGATGCATAAAGGTCGATTCTAATTTTATTAAACAAAATCGATTCTATTTTAGTTGAATCTAAACAATATATTGAGATCTGTAAAGTGCCAAAGAATGTTGAATTCCTATATAGTAATAGTAAAGGCTAGGTTAGCCAATTTATTTTTTTCCTTTTTAAGTTAATGTAGAATGATATAAATTAAGTTAAAAGTAACTAATATTTTTTTTCTCACATGATTAAGTTAAAAGTAAACTTAGGAAAAAATATATATAATTGTTATAATAAAAATTAGCTAATAGAAGTTAAAATTTTCTTATTAGAAATTTAAAAAAAGAAATTAAAAAATACCTCCTACATCTACGGGCTAATATTTTTAGACATATATTTTTTTGTATACTTACATTGATGTTAATCTCAAACAGACAATACAGTTATTCTAATAAGTATTGATTAATAAATAGTAGATTTGTTATTTATCGTTATATGACTTAAAGCAAGGATACTTTAAAATATTAAAACAATAAAAAACAATTCGTGTAATTTTGAACGAATATAAACATTTGGCATTATTTGTTGTTTAGTTATAAACTTAAACATTCATGAAATATAATATAAGCGTAGTTTGAAAAGTTCATTTTTTATTTCCTAACATATTTGTTTGGAATCATCTCGGAATTAGTCATTGCTTTTATTTCCAGAAGGGAATACTAAGTCCCACTATCTTAATCATATTCGCATACATTTATCATTGCTCTGTATTTGTGTTGATTAATGTAAGCATGCTTTTTATCTGCACATATAAGAATTTGGGTTTGATTAAGTCTCATTCAAGTTCTGTTAAGTCTTATTTGATCATTTCAGTCGATTTGTTTATTATAATCTCCTTTACGTCTAATTTTACCGTTTTTACTAGTTTTTTCAGCAATATTTTCTTATACTTGAAAAACCATTAAGAAGAGAGTAAATTAACTGTATGACTACCATCTACATTTGATTTCTGATCCAATGATTTGCTGGATAAAACCTTTTGACAAATTTCACTACTCCAAAAAGTGCCTCCACAATGAAAAAAAAAAAATACGATTGAAAACCTATAGATACTTTACTTCACTTAGAATCTTAAAAACTTAAAAAGTGAAAATTGATTTAAAGTAAACCTCGGTACGTTTGAAATGTGATTTTAACTATATTTCAGAAAGTAACCGAATAAATGACATTGACAAGCGTGTGCAAACGCTGGAGGATTCCTAACACATGTACACTCAATTATAATTATTAAAATATCTGACACACACACACACTCACAGACACAATCACACATGCACACATACATGCACACACACTGCGTGATGAGTAAAAGTTATTAAATTGGCTAAATATAAAACTCATTAATGAAAAGTCGTTTTAAATCACTTAAAGGAAGAGTTGTTATTTAAAATGTATGAAAAAAATGTAGTGCTTTTAAAATTATAACATTTAACTACTTTTAGGATTAATTTTGAGTATTTGTTCGATGCGCATAGATCGGATCTTAGAGAAATTAAATGTTTCGTCGATGGGACCCTGGACCGGCACACGCATTATGTGGCGATGCGTTCATGAGATTGGACCGTGTCGTTCCGATCGGTGTGAGTTGAGTGTAATACTAATAGTTATAAAGACGCACTTCATACCATACAGTATTATTCGCTTCCTGGACCAGATAATTGTGATAGATGTATTACATTTTATAGAAATAATGGATAATTTCTTTAGTTAAACGATTCTAGGCATAATTCAGTGTAAAGAAAAATATATACCGTTTATATATATATGGTGTATATATTTCACCGTTTTAGTTTGATTGTGAGCATGATTTTTTTTTATTAAATCTGTTTTCAGTTTTGTTGATTGACAAAGAAGAAATAATTTTTTGTCAAACGATTCAAAACTTATTTTTCCATCTGTATTCAAAGTTGCATAATGATTAGATGGACTAATTTTCTTTTTAATAAACGATTTACAAAAAGTTGAAATTTGACGTAAAAACTGTCACTTTCGTAATAATCGTATAATATTTTACTTAAACGCTTACAGAAAAAATTCCGAATAACAATTTTTGAAATTTGTTCAGTCTCGTTATTTATGTGTATGAGTATGATCATAATAAATGGTCAAACGTTTTCCAAATATTAAAAACTTTATTAGAGATATACTTTTAAAAAAACAAGGTATTTCCAGAGTTTTATTTCATTCCAAAAGTTGTGCAATGTTTTTGAAACTTTCGTGAAACATATAGTATCAATATGCCATTGATATATGGTGAACATTTCAAATTTTTTGCAATATTAACTTCCGAATTATGAATAAATAACTTCAATAGATATCGTTTAAGGCAATTTTTTATATTTTTACTTGGTTTTTTGGAAGTTTTTTCTCACGTCTGAAAAATTAATTAAGATGAGAGAGAAATAACCTCTTCAAAGTACAATGTACGTGTTATTTTGAATCAATAAAGTTGTTGAATGAATCTTTTGGATCACTTTCACTATCCTAAAAAAGGTTTACAGAATAAAAACGAAAAAACATAATAAACACCACAGTAAAACCAATAGATCCTTCGGTTCACTCAGAATACGAGTATAAACATTTTGATATTTCAAACTTAAAAACTGTATCCCGCCATGGCCAAGGGGGGTTGGTGGCGGTGGCGACGACGGCCGGATGGCTTTTCAAAAGTATTTCTCTTCCCGAATTCACGCGCGTTCGCGATCTTATCGCCTGGTTTATTATACTTTTCCGGGCGCGACACATTTCTCGAATCGGGAGAAATACGGCCCCGACGGCGGTAAATTATCGCTAGACGTTTATCGTCCGCCGACGTCGGAGCCATTATTTAGCAACAACGGCCCCGCGTCCCGCTGGCGGTCGCCGTGAACGCGTGGGGTGAATAATTATCATTTCGACACGACGTTTTCGGATGTCGTCCTTACGCATTTGAACACGCGACAAACGAAAGAAAGTGTAAAAATCTGCCGACGTGTTTTTTATTCCACGCCGATTTCCGGTCCGGAGATCAGACCAATCAGTTCGGCGGTCTCGACTTCAGCACTACGTCGACAAAGACAAAGACGACGGCGTTTTGGTCGACGGAAATCCATTCGATTGGCGTGTAAATACCGTGCACGAGCACACGCGACGGACGCAGTCGGAACGGTCACCTTACCCCTTATCCTGTGCGTGTTCGGCACGTCCGGGTTGCTACCGGAAACGTTCACTGGGTCGTGATTTCGTTCTCCAGATGACCCGCGCGATAATCGTCCCAGGGTCTTTAACGAACAGTATCCGGGGCCATGAGGGTCGATAGACCCGTGGCTGAAATATTACGATAAACGCATTGTGTAGTAGGCACCTGATCTATACAAATAACCTTATTTTACAAGGTGTCTTAGTGCGATCATTTTTGACATATTAACTACCGTGATATAACTTTGTATAACGCGTATATTGGGTTTTTTTTTCGTGTTAGTATAACTGTTTAAAACAATTCGTAGTCATTTAAGTTAATTTTACGAAGTAATTATTTTTATATTTTATTTATACATTTATTATTTATATTTTATTGTCATCTATGACTATTAAAGTTTTTCAATTTTCTCATGTACCACCTGTTAATTGTTATACCTAATGGGCACAAAATCATTTTTCTTGGAAATAATAAATTTATAAGAAATTGTATAAATATGTTCATTATCAAAAATATAAATATCTATAATTTAAGTTCTATACATTTTATCGATAAGTGCAATATTTATTTGATAAAACTCAAAATACGACAAAAAACCCCTATTTTTCATTTTTTAGCCCCCTTGGGGCACTCGAAAGGGGGTGAACAATCATGATAAAATTTAACAAAAATTACTTTTTTATAGTAATGAACAAAATGAGGGGGTGAGAAATTAAAAATTCGCGAGTTCAAAAATAAGGTCCACCTTAGGGCACATACATGTATAATAACAAAGCCATTCTTATTTTTCTGTCGGTAGTTCAAGGGATATGAACGCTTCAAGTTTTAAAAGAAAAAACGTCGGCGCAGAGGTACTGCGCAAAAATATACAAATGCTACGCTAATTTAAATTTTAAATGCATTCATATCTCAGGCAATTTGATAATAAGAATTTAAATAACACCATCTTGAAAAATACGTATTATCTTTTAGAATATGAAGACGTAAGTAGTATTTAGATGTTATTTAGTTGCATTATTAGTGTTACAATACAATTATTCAAGTAGATTTCTTTTTTTTTTTTTTAATTTAAATTTTTGCTCAATACAGGATTCAGTTGTTTCTAGTAAATTTTAGCAGGACGATTTGTATCGCACTTTATTTAATACCGGTACGCACACCAGAATGTGTATGTTTATTTTATCAGCTCATGGTATTGATTCAGACCTTCTTTTAGCTAAGCCTTTGGGTCCGGGCGTATCAATAGTGTTGGCTCGACTTCAGAAATGTTTATCATCTGCACGTGGACCCTAGGTGCTGTTAGTACAATAGTCAAAGGCAGTTAATATTATTAATTTACATCACGATTTCTGCGATACTTTTAGTTTGCTCATAAATACTTTTATGCGTGAGGGAAGAACAAAAAAAAAAAAAAAAAAAAATCGATCCATGCTCATTGGAATAAATCTATAAATCAAATATCTCATGCGCGGTGTGGTAAAATAGATTTACAGTGGTATAGCGGAGTATTGATATATGTAACAAATGAACCAAATGTGTTAAACATATTTTGATACGCCATCCTCGTTAACGGGTCTTATGTTGTATTGACCACTCGATCGCTTTTCTTTTTGCCCGTTTTGATTATTATTTGAGTGTTAGTTCACTGTCGGGGTTCCGAGTGTGAGATAAATTTCGTATGGAGTTTTCAGCGTTCACTCATGACGTATTTATCGAGTGGACTATTGTGTTTGTTTGAAGAGCCATCAATCACAGGAATAAAATGTACGAAATGATGAGAACTCTGTTGCTTATGATTTGATGAGAGGGAAAGAAAAATTATAACACCACAACAGAATGAATAAACGAAAAGACATATTATTCAAAAATAAAAACCAAACAGAGTTATAGCAGTGGATACATCTCGATATCTAATTTCAAATATACGTACATTGTATTTATATTAAACATTTTTGCCAAAAATCATTTCGTTTGCGTCCAAACAAGGACGGCGAAAAATATATTTATAAATAATGCAAAATATATTATACAATTTGTGTTATATTTGATAGTTTTAAATGGAATGATATTTTTTTTTTCTATTATCTAAATTAAGTATTGCACTTTAATTAAAATAAAAATAAACCATTGAAAATAAATGTATATAAAATAAAAACCCTGATGAGAAACCATTTTTATTCGAGCATATACATCGTAATTCATAACGTTACAACTGATATGAAGTATAATTAATTTGTCAATATTTTCTATACACATCAACACAAATGTCAAGGAATCAAGTTTCTGTGTCTGTTCAGTGTAAAACGTACGTGTTGTTTCGCATAAAATATGTTATGATTGAATAGGATTATTATCAGAGGCAGGTGAATTTTTTCGTTAAACGATTAAAAACGTGTTGTTCTATCTGCATCCAATGTTTTACAATGAACGGATGGAACGAAAATATTTATACTCAATCAAAATTTCAAATCAATTTAAAAACAATTGATCCTTTAAAAAACAATGTGAAATTAGTTAAATGCTTACAACAATTTTTTTCTGCGTATACACTTTAAAAAAGTTTCAAAAATTTGACCTAAAAATATAAATTTGGAAATAACTTTTTTTTAAAGTTTATCCCTAATAAAGTTTTAAATATTTAAAAAAAAACTTTACAAAATTTAATATGACCTTACTTATACATATTTATTTAACGATATTTAAAAAAAAAAAAAAAATTAAAAAATCGTGGCATTTTTTTATAAACGTTTAAGTAAATTATTTTAACGGTATTTATTTGTAAACGATTTGCACCCAATAAACAGTTTTTACGTCAATTTTCAACTTTAAATATTTATTTAAAGAAATCGTTCCGTCTAAACGCTATACCTATTTTAATTCTGAAACTTTGCTTAGAATCGTTTACCTAAGCAATGACATATCATTACATTTAAATTCAATACACCCATCCCCATAAACTCGTCTGAGGAACGAAGAATACTCCATGGAGCGAAGTATGTACCTACCTACTTTTTGTTATTAAGTTTGTATATCTAAATACAGAATTTTGTTTTGTGATGAACTCGTGGCCTTAATTATTAAATGAATGAATAAACAAATACATAATTCCACTGTAAAGCAATGCAATGAAAGTGCACGCGAGAACGTACATTAACTATAATTAATTATTTAATTAAAAAACAATATGCAACGGTAACACGTGACGGTGACGGTCGTCGCGTTCGTCCCGATCTCTGGACGACTACGATGTACGACTCGAGCCGTAGCGGGCGGGCATTCCGATGACGCATCCCGATAGCGGCGTCGATCCGGCTCCGCATACCGGCCAGCATGAAGCGATTTCGTAATTTTATGGAGAACAACAAGCAGGGAAACTTGTTCTCTTTTCGTCGTGTCAGAGACGAATATCAAGTTGTTCCTTTGTGGCAACAGTGCAGGCGTCTGAATATTCTAAAATAAAGAAGAAATGATGTACAGAACGCAACGCATAAACCAAACTACTAAACGATTCACGAAATGTTTAAAAAATTGTTTTGATTTTTTACAAATTTGTGTGTATTTATTTTATTCATTTTTATTCATAATTCAAAAAATACAAAATACTAGTAATTATTAATATCAATAGTAGGTATTTTTTTCCCAAACGAGTTATGGTACTTAAATTTTCCTCAAACGTACCATCGTAATAATTGATCCACATTATATTAACTATACAATAGGACAGTATTTTTTTTTTTTTTGTTGTCGGACCGTTAATATGAGCCATACGACTTGTATACACACAACTGACTCCGGTCGAGAAACGGTGACGATTTCAAGTCGTGATGAGGAGAAGTTATATGCCATTTTATAATATTACTGGCTGAATTACCTATCATTGTCGGGTTTAAGTATAAAAAGTACGTACTTCGCACCGTGTTGTATTTTTTGCACCTTGTCCAAGTTAATGGAAATGAGTGTGTTGAATTTAAAAGAAATGATAGGTCATTTCTTTCGTTAAACGATTCTGAGCAAAGTTTCAGAATTAAAATATACCGTTTGGACGGAGCGTATTCTTTAAACGAATAATACTATAAATAAATGTATAAGTAAGGTCATATTAAATTTCCAGATGTTTTTATCGAAAATTAAAAATATGTTATTCATATACAACAATTTTCACCAAATTTTCTGAAGATTGGATGGACCTATTTCTGCAAATAAATATTTATATTTGAAAATTGACGTACAAAATATAGTTTATTAGATAACATTCGTACAATAATTAACTTGATCGCTTATAAAAAAAAAAAAAAAAAAAACCCTAAAACTAAACTGTTAAAATTTGTTCAGTATTGTTAGATGAGTATACGAGTAGTGTTATATTACATTTTCAGAAGTTTTCACCAAATATTAAAAACTTTATTGGAAATCTACTAATAGATATATAAGAAATGTGATATTTTCAAAGTTCTATTTTTAACTCAATATTTTTTTTTTTTTAAATCATAAAGTAATACATCAATAATAGGTATATGATGAAAATGTCAAGCTTCTAGCAACATTACTTTTGGAGTGATGACGAAATTATTGAAGTTGATAAAAGTGTCGTTTACAACGAATCTCACCGATTTTGGTCCATCTTAGCCTGTTGTTCCGCTCGCCCGGAAAAACTATTAAATCCTATGAGAGCCTAATAGACCCTCAAAGTACCATCTACATCGAAATTTCGATCTATATTCTATAGAGTTGCTTAATGAATCTTTTGGACAGTGTTGAGGTGAGCAAAAAAATCTCGAAAAAAAAAATTTAAAAAAACATCACTGTAAAACCATAAGAACCTTAGGATTGTATTATAGAAAATACTTTTTAAGAGAGTCACTATATCATAACACACAACTACTGACCAAATTTCATACTCATAGCTTCAGTGGTTAGACATTTTCCCAATTTTTACCCCTTTAAACTCTTTTAACCCTCTCAGGGGTTGATTATTCAAAATGTTTTTCTTAGCAGATACCTAAATCACGATAGCTATTTGTACGCCAATTTTCAGCCCGATTCATCTGGTGGTTTGAGCAGTGCGTTGATAAATCAAGTCAGCTTTATCTTTTATATATTCAGATCTGATACCTAAAAATAGTGTTTAATGTCATCGTGCGCATGGTTAATACCTGTCGTTTGGTTGGATAACGTGGTCATCTGATTACGTGAGATTTGGAGAACAGTTATCTTCAATGGGTATGCGGTAACCTTATGTACGTGATCACCAGGGCTCGGGACTTGAAGCGTTTGCTTATTTTTTTGGCTTGTCTTAAAATCCAGCAGAGTGCTATGAAAATTCATGAAATACAACAACGACTTTAAATTTTAAATTTGAAAGTGCTTATTTTTGCTTATTTCGTTGGTTTTAGAAAAAATTGCTTTTAACTAGTTTTTCCTGTTTTTCTTGCATATTTTCTAATCAATGATGGAATGAAGACGTGGGTTGACGAAAATGTATGTTTTTTTCAATGTATACTTGTATTACAACTCCAACTAGAAATATTGGTTTACCTTTTTATTCTATTTCCTCGTATTTAATAAACAAAATTCGTATTTTTGTTTGTTTTTGTTATCTATTTGTCGTGTCGATTGTAGCTGCAAGCTATGATTTCAACGTAACGCATTGGCATGGGCATTCCCAAAACTGTTGTGGTTTTAATAATATTATATTATGATTTATATTCTTATAATTTTTTGATATTTTAAATAATAAAATGAAGATGACTTTTAAAAAAATCGTTCTGTGTTCGTGGCTTAAAAAGTCTAAAAATATATCACAAGGGCACACATACCTATATTTTAATACAAATTATTGGAAGACTTTGAGGCAACGGATTATATATATATTTTTTAAAGGGGGTAAACATTTTTGATTTTGCTTATTTAAATGTTTTTAAGTGCTTATTTACGTGCTTATAATGAAGTATTTAAGTGCTTTTTTAAACACTTATTTTGATGATTTCAAGTGCTCTAAGTGTCGAGCCCTGGTGATCAATATGCCCGTGCCCGAGTTAAAAGAGAAAAAATAAATAATGGAAATCATTGGAAGGTTTACATCATTCGTGACTTGTTGTTGTACTATTTGACCACTTTATGCAGACACTCGTCCACAATACTAACGAGAGATTATTTATTTTAGCGCCGTAGATCGAAAGGAGGGAACCGCTCAAAACGACACGGAACATGAATATTGTCTGAGAATCATTTTCATGGAATTTTATCGTACGAATTCATATTATGTTGTTTCGAAGAGCAGTGTTGGGAATAGATAACTAATAATTTATCTAGATAAAGATGAAGATGATTATAAACATTTTTATCTAGATACAGATAAAGATGATTATAATCATTTTTATCTAGATACAGATAAAGATAATTATAATAAATTTTATCTAGATATAGATAAAATTTAGTATATTTTTATCTAGATAAATTTGAGACAATTTCATGTTTAATTTTGAAAATACTCAGGATCTACATCCTACAGGTATAAGGTAAAAAATAAAAATACATAATTTAAAACATTTAAAAATACATGTACTTTTTTAAATAAACTTCATAAAAGATGACAAATCATTCTCTGACTTAAAATTAAAATAATAATACATTTCTGCATTTTTTAAGAAATTTTTGAGTATGGCTACTTCACTTCCATGATAGTACATATCATAATCTCCTTTCCTGGGCCTCCACACGAGTTTTTCTCAGTAATCTTTTCGATTAATTAAAAAAAAAAAGAATAATTAAAAAAATAATATATTTTACATTTCCTTTTTTTTTTCAGGCCATTTAAATAAATTATCTATCTAGATAGGTACTCATAGACAACTAAAATTTTATCTAGATAAAGATATAGATAACTGAAAATAAATTTATCTAGATAAGATAAAAGATAAATAATTAATCTAGATATTTCCCAATGCTTTCGAAGAGAGACACTTTTTTGTTGTGCTGAACACCGTATGAATTTGTCGAAAAACGCGATTACCTACCCCTTCCAACCTGCCGGGTCGAGTGTCAGCGAGAACGTTTTCACAACCCCTCTCCCCCGCCCGTCATCGTTGTATTTTTACTAACCGGCGGTAAAGTCACGTTCGAACGTTCGTTTTTCGATCGCGCGGGCGCGGCACGATCTTCGCTCGGACCGCAAGCGCGCCGCGCGTGTTCCGCAATACGCACACGATCGGTGGGTCCGTGGTGGCGACCGAACGACGGCTTGAAGACCGCGACCACGGCGTCCGTTCGTGCGCGGCCGCGGCGCGGCGTCTCGCGGCGTTCGTGGGCGCGATCTTTCGCAGACCGATCGACAACCACCGCGAACCGCGCTCCGTCATGTATCGCGACGACCGTTCCGACGCCTGTCGTTCCGTCGTGGCCGCACCGCTGCGACTCTCTCCGGCCACCGTGCAACCGCCGCCGTCGTCCGCATAGTCGCACGTGGTCCGACCGCACTCCGTGGATTTCCCGTGGCCGGCCCCGGGGCTCTCGGCGGTGCCCGGCAGCGGCGGCTCTCGGCGAAACGTGCGTAAGCGTTCCACCCAGTTCTCCGCCGTGGACGGACGGTCGTACCGCGCGGTACCGCCGTCGTCCGTGTCGCATCCGGACGCGGTCGCCGTGGTACCGGTCGGAACGCAAAACGTGCGCATCCGTTCGAGCCAGTTTTCCGTCGTGGACTGCGCGGTACTGCTGTGCTCCGGGACGCGTTGGACCGTGGTCGGTCGGCACTCTTCCTCGGCGGTGGTTCTGCGGGTGGTTCTGCATGTGGTTCTGCATGTAGTCCTGTAGGTGGTGGTTCTGCAGATGGTCGGCCAGGTGCTGGTACTCGGCACCGTGGCGGCCGGCCCGCACTCGTTGGTCGTCCCACGTCTCGGCACCGTGGACGGCCGCAAGACGTCCGCGAGCCAATTCCTGAACTCGTCGACGGCGGACGACGGCCAGTCGTGCGGGATCAGCGAAAACGGGCTTCGCGAGCTCCTGTCCGTAGTCGGCGGGCCGCACGTGGAGGTCGGCGGGCCGCACGTGGAGGTCGACGGCCGGTCGCACGGAAAGGCCAGGGCGCGATCGTTGTCGGCGGTGGCGGCTCGTCCGCGCGACGGTCCCTTCGGCCTGATGACGATGACGACGGCGGCGGCGGCGGCGGCTGCCTTGCCGTCCACCGAGAAACTTCGGCTGCTGCTGCTGCTGCTGCTGTAGCGGTGATCCGACTCCAACGCCGGGACGCCACGAGAGCGCCGCCGGCCTGGTCCGATGACTCGTCTCGCGGTAGAACCGGAAATCGCGTCGACGGCGGCTAGACTCGGGAACACCGTTCCGGCGGAGCGAGCCGGACGGAAGCGAGACGGAGAGACCGCCGGACGTACGTGCCGAGAAGCCGCGGTGCCCGTCGACGCGGCCGAGTCCACGGACCACAGCAGCGCGACCGACAACAGCGCGGTCGCGGACATGACGAGATTTCGCGTCGTCCGTAATTGGTCCGCGGCGACCGACATGGTGCACGGTCGCCGAAACGCGCGTTGATATTGTTCGTGCCACGTGGACGGTATGTCGGACGAGTCACGAGAATCGCAGAGATAACGGACGAAAAATCGATTCGAAAGAACAATTATTGTTCACGATTGTTCCCGCGGTCGTGACGACAACACGGATAAACGATATTATCGTATTGTGCACACGACCAGCTCATTTTGTTGTTATAAATCGTTTTCGTACATCACCTGCTGAGCCTTAAGAACGCGTAATCACATTGTACACATCGAACGTTTCGCAGAAAACCACCCCGAAGCAGGGCCGTAGACACGGGGGGGTTTAGGGGGTTCAAACCCCTCCCATTCACATTGTATATCGTGGAAAATATAGGTACCAATGTCTAACCAGGTACTTTATTTCGAAGTACTGAGGTTTTTTTTTTTTTTAGTATTAGATAATATTATAAAATATACAGTCATTCCAAATATCATAGCAAAATAGCTGACAAGACATGTCATATATTATAAAATAATTACAGAAAAGACAAATATGTTGCCTGTAATCAGCTGCGATTGCATTAATTAGATAAGTGTTAAGCGTTATCCATTGAACTATATGATAACTAACTATATGATACAAATTCATCAAATAATGCAGATTTTGAGTCTTTAATTAATTTTTATCTCCCTCATATTGATATTACCACAGCTACCTGTGAGCTACAAATTCGGAAAGAAAAAATGAAGCGCATGGTAACCAAGGATGATGAAATGTTGCCATCAAATGCATTACATGCTATCAAGCATTGTGATCCAGTTATATTTCCTAATATATTTGTTTTATTAAAAGTTCTATGTACTACACTTCCCGTATCGACTGCAACACCAGAGAGATCCTTTTCTAGTTTAAAAAGAGTAAAATCATATCTCAGAAATAGTATGAAAGAGGTAGATTATAATTAATTAAATACGTTGGTTTATGTTATAATTATTTATTAGACTTTTTGTTGAACAGGATTGTCTTAATGGATTGGTGCTCCTGAGTTATTATAGGAATATTGAAATCACACCAGAAGAAATATTAGATGAAATGGCCAAAAAGCCGAGAAAAAAAGATCTTCTGTCATAGTTAAATTATGCTATAGCCATTTTCAGTAGTAGTAGTAGTAGTAAATATATCGTGTTAACATATAATGTTTTAAATATTACTTCAATATAATTATGAACCCCCCTCCCCATTAAAAAATTATGTCTACGGCACTGCACCGAAGAGATGCCGTCAAGTATTTTGTCATTTATCGCGCCGCGAGTGCGACTATTTAATACTCGGTTAGATGTTTCGTCCGAGGAGCTGAACAAATAACGAGCGAAGAGTGTTGAAAATGTTCACTACTAAAATTAAGAAAGGCACGGACATGATATTTTGCACTATCGTGGGGGTGTTCATCGCTTCTCGGACGATATAAGAGTGATGTATTCAAAGAACTCTAGACGAATTACTTTCGAGATTATTCGACGTATAGTGTGATATTATTTAAATTTGAAATCAGTGATAAGTTATTGTTTTTGGAAATCGATTCCCGTGTAAAACCAAAGTAATAATTTCAACATTTTATATCAAATATTCAATATTTTATTGGATAAAAACTTCCAAACACGAGATATATTCAATTATTAAAAATTTCTATATATAGCCCTAAAATCATACAATGTTTTCGAAACTTTCTTCAAGCTTTTTAGGGTCATGTTGATATTTGATGAAAATTTCAAGTGTTTAGCACCATTATTTTTGGATGTGTGGCTAACTTACAAAAAGTTAATTTTATTTACATTTCGTACACAATAAAGTTACTCAATTTTTAGATTGTTTTTCCTTACGCCAAGAAAAACTATCGAGAATGAGACAAATTGTAAAACCAATTCGTTTCACTCAGAATCTAAAAACATATATTAAGTGCATTCATATTAGAATAGGCTAATTTTTAGAACATATTTCCATACCAATAATGATTTTTCTAAAGTCCTTGAGTTTTGTACACCTCTAAATACCCAGTTATCGATTGTTCATAGTTTATAAAATATCACGGAAAAACAATTTTTCTTCTGTTCGCGTCTAAAATCAATATCACACCATATGGATTTGTTACAAAAAATATCCGGTTTCACGTGGCTATCAAATGTAATTGTAATAGAACAGCAAAATCTTATGGCACATGCAAGTTGTTTTTATTTTATAAATGTAGACTGAATACCACCATTCTGCCAGCAAAACCACTTGTGTCAAATATCTTCGTTATTATTTTGCAGAACAAACTCATGTCACACAATGAACAAACAGAGGCGTAAAAAGCGATTTTATTCAGTAATTTATATTTTTTTATTTTTAAATTAAACAATAAAATAATAATTAATTTTAAATTAATTTATCTCATAAATAATTTATTACAATTCATGGATTGCTCATGAACGGTATGTGTCATCGTCTATGATAAAGGTAATAAACATTAACAAAACAGCCATGTATTAATCTAGTATGATATTCGCGTGTTTAAACAGGGCGTCATGTACCACAATCTGCATTCATGCAACATTGGATCGTATCGCGTTCCTTGTGGACAGATGAACGTCTCTTTGAAACCATCGTAATGGCATAAGTGAAAAACCTGAAAACACACGTGAGCAATATCATTATCAGTCTGATAGTATACGAATAATTTTTAGCGTAGTGTCGGCGCCATTATTTTATACGCGAGGCGTGTGTGAACTATTATATACTTCAAAGTCTCCACCACAAACCTTAAGATTAAAAATTTTGTAATCAGTACACTGTGTATGTACTGTATTCGTAGACGTTTAGTGGTTTACCGCTTGTATATAAAACTTTAAATGCAGTGATCTTAATATATATATATATATATATATATATATATATATATATATATATATATATATATATATATATATATATATATATATTATATATCATACTTGATTAGAGTTATCTCAAATAAGAAGAATTGTTTTTTGGTTTTTATATTACATTGTGATAAATTAATTTTTATGGTAGCATCATAAACATGATAAAATTATAAAATTAAAAACAATAAGACACATTTACACATTCAAACTAATAACAATTTATTAATTAAATTAATATAATAATAATATAATAAAAAATATTATTTTAATTTGGAATTAAACAAAACTAATTAAGTTACGGTATGTATTGAAATCACATTTGTATGGATATATAAAAAGCCTATATTTTGAAATATAATCCTACACGATCAATAATTACATTGAAATTATTTTGTCGCAATTTAAATATTAGTTGAAGAGAAAAATTAAATGAAACCTCTTTCAAAAGATATAACGTAGCGTCCGTATCATTATTCCAACAATACGTTACACAGATAAATTACGAATGATACTTTCAAAAAACACAATGAAATATCCTGAGACTAGGTTCGAGTATGAAAGAAAATACACACCAGGACTCAAATCATACCGTCTGTGGAATGTGCACCCCAACTCGAAGTTATTTATAAATCGGATTAAAACAACATCGGTTAAAACGACATACCCTTTCGAATCACCAAAGTATTATGGTCTTAACAATTTTACATACCTATTTTATATGAGAATTTGCTAATATATCGATTGAAAAGTCTAATTTTTAATAGTATTTTCATTGTCATTAAAACCAGCATCTATTGCGGTAACTATATTTTAACAATGATACGGTACAAAAACTACTATAAGCGTTATACAATATACTTACAGCCTTAAATTTGCTTGCAATGTCATGTTTCTCAATGTAACTTAAATGATTACCTATTTTCAAAGTATCGCTCACAAAGTCAAGAGTAGAAACACGTTTGAATAATTAGCAAATGATTTGGAATTAAAAATAAACAAAGGAAATATTGAAAACTCAGTTGGAATCTTAAACTTTATTGATTTGAGAAAATAATTAATAAATACGCAATTCCTCTGCTTCAAAATCAGAAATAATTTGTCATACAGTTACGTTCATCCTTGATTTCAAATGTAATGATGTCGTACTTGTATAATCATATATATTGATCAATGTTAATACACCAACCATAAAATTATTAAGTAAAGAATTTGACAATGAAAATATTTTTGTATTTTCATACATGGTTTTAAAATCATAATACTACAAAGAAGGTGAATAATTCAATGTTATTATATATACTTTACAAATATATACATATTATCTTACATAATAATGTCATTTGAGACAATTTCATACACAATATCGTATATTGATAAACGCCAAAATAAATTCAGAATAAATATATGATATATTTTTGCTTCTTAAACGCCTTGAGTTCGTTAAGTGAAAAGAATTACAATAAAAAATGAAATAAATAATATGCTTGAAAAAGTTAAATATGAGGTTTGTGTTATTATTATTATTCAAATGGATTTATCACTTCATCCTGAAATCATTTTAAAATGTACATAGTGTGATTGGTAACAAAATATATATTATTGGGAGACACATATATGATGACAGCTTCCTATGTATTGAACTATTTATTTAAAAATAATTTTAGTTACAAAAGTTGATTTTTAGGAAAAATATACGTCGTAAAGTAACAATAATCTAAATAATTTTCACATGTTTTTTAAGATACAAAATAAATTTGATAAGTATAAGACATATTGTTTTACATATAGTTGAGAAACATTAAAAACGATTAAAATGTTTATATAGTTCTATATTTAAGTATTATTTAAAGTTATATCACATTAAAATTATATATATATATATATATATATATATATATATATATATATATATATATATATATATATATATATATATTGATTGACTTATATCCACCGCAAACTATTTACTAAAATTTCATAAATATTTTAATATAAAAATGATTTAAGACAAACTGAACAGATAGAAATAATGTTCCCCACAAATTAAAACGATTAAATAGTTGTTTTATACCTACAGAAGTATTTAGTTTTTTGTTCGTGCTGAAAATGGAATTAGTTTAATGAATTTAGTTTTTAAGCGTGTGAAACAATAAATATTATAATGGTAAACTTTTTCAAGACATGCATATGAATTTTAATTTAACAAAAATAGACTTAATTTGCATTTTAAATATTTCAGAAAAAACTTTAAAGATTATGAAATATCATTGCAAATTCTTTACTAAAGCTTACGAGGTTTAAAGCTTAGGTACGTGTTTGACAAAATACTATCTGATGCTATCAACACTAAAACAATGTATCAAATACTGTTATGAATAATGAATGCCAATCTTCTGTTTTTTGTTTTATCGTATAAAACTATCGTAAAAATGTTAGCTGCGCATCATATTTAAATTTCAAATAAAATGACGGGGAAAAAAGCACCAAAAGTAGCGAAAGCTCGTAAATCCACGGTGACTTTGTTTTAAAAACGGCTCTTTATGTATCTTTCAGACGCAAAGGAAACATTTTAAACACTCAAATAGTTCGGACTACAGCCAACAACATTTCGGGTTTTACCCCTAAAAGCAAGTCTCCAGAGACCAGGGTTCTTTATCATATTTCTTTTCGAGAGAATGGCGACGTTCCAAAACAACGACACTGTGGATAGGTTTTAAATGAAATAAATTCGAACGGGATGGTTTCTAATTTAATTCTCTGACGAAGAAAACGGAGTTAAACTGAATCCGTGACGTGGACCGTTTCAATGATTGTGACGTTATTGAATCCGTATTTTTGTAGGTGATTTTATGACGTCAGCAGTGGTTTATAAAATCGGTAGTAATCTAGTAAATTATCATGGTGCCATGTTTAACCGTCCAATCCATCCTTAAACAATATACATTCTATATACAACGTAATGTACTATGAACAATAAATAAAATAATTTCATAATTGAAACAAATAGATTGGTCTGTCAATAATAAAGCCTGGTATCTGAAATAGTTAATCACAGTGATGAATCCAGAATTGAAGTTGGAAGGGAGGAGGAAGAACCTATATTTCCACCTGTACATGACACCATTGATTAGTCATCGAGAAATGCAAACATAATTTAAATTGTAAAATTCCTATGTATATAAATATATATATACACATATAAATGAAAAAACTTTCGATGTAAATAAAACATTGTATGATTGAACAATCGTAATGCCAATAAAATATCTGTTAGATTACAGATCGAGTTTATTAAATGTATAATAAATAACGGTTTAAAAAATTATTTCCGACAAAGCCAATACAAACTATATTATGGATCAATATTGGACCATTCTCGAATGCAAAAAATATTACTCAGTAAGAGTTTTGGTACACGCTTCATTTTGAAATGGTATCCAATTGATTAATAGTTTGAAGCTAATAATTTAATAGATGATATTTCGTATTTGCCACATTATGTCAATATTAGTTCTTGTAAAATACACTTTCTCCCCTTTATGATAAATTTTTTTTATTGTGTAATGTATAATAAAATATTTTATTCCTCTAGAGATGCCCAACGATATTGTAAGAATAAATAGATTGAATCAAATTGCAATAATATGAGTTTGCATAAGAGTTACAAAACGAAAAAAAAAATTTAAATCCCGTTATTATATTAATTCAATTCAATGTGCGTGGTAGAATTGAAAAATCCCATTATACAGAGCATGTACTCTTAAATTGAACTCTGTACCTATCTGCGTAGACCATATGCATTGCATTGAAAATACTCCTGAGCTAACTATGAATATTATGTCACCAAACTGAAATATCTTTTTGTAGCGTTTAAAGTAATACATAGCTGTAATAACATTCAATATTCAAATACGTTTCACTAGTGTGAATGAAAACACATTTATTCCGTAACATGCTGAGGTGTTCTATTTTGTAGTTTAGCGTATATAAAAATGATTATTAGAACCTAGCGCGAGCATTAATTACGTAAGTAGATCGTAAAAAATTAAATAGAAAAAAATACTAACCTTTATATTATAAAACAAATCAAACTTACTTATGTGTATTTTTAATTAACTAATTAAGATACTTTACCCGTTATTAGAATTTATGGCCATATAAATCCCTATACTCAGTGAAGGATCGTTACGTATTAATACTAGCGATAAAACTTGGTAAGATAAGAGTGGTGGATTGTCGATTCGCTCCTCGGACAAAATATTCATTGTATAGCAAATTTATTGTACACATATTTCGCTTGTTTTACCTACAATTTTTCGTGTGTCGTTTCACGTCTCATAACAACGATAAATCATTGAATTTGCATAAAGATTTTGATCAGAAAACAGTAAAACATTTCAAAATTGATTAAGAACTTTAGAGAATACAAAATCCTGAGTGAAATGATAAGAAAAAATTTCTAATGTTAAGCACGATTTTTTTTATAACTTGAAACAAAGTTATGATATTACATTAATTATAAAAGTGAGCCATTTTGTCATTTTTATTATTTAGATATTTTTGAGACTCCAGTGCCAAAGACAAAAAAAATAATAAAAATAATAATAATAATAATAATAATAACTCTGACCATTTTTTATGAGAAAATAAATTAGGCAAGGGTTATGACTAAAAAAACTTTGATAAAATGTTTAGTTTTATCATTAAAAATAGTTTATTATGTATAATTATAAAAAGAGGTGTGTAGTTTACTCGTTTATCGTAAATAATTGCCATTCAAGTAATAGTTTAAACTTTAAATTCATATGAAAAAAAAATTTCGATTAAGCCGATCATTTGAAAAATAAACATATATAAAACAAAATTATTTAGTTTTTCTTAAAAAAAAATATAGTAATAACCATGCTCAAAGTGTTTTAATGTTTTAAACAATAAAATATCAGTTTGTCAAAATGTTTTAGTAATAGATAGTGCGTATACATCACATTCATATTTTGTTTGTAGTTCAAATATTCAATGGTACATGAAATAAATATTATAATCATTTTTTAAGTATTCACCCATACGCGTTAGTACATATTGATATGTTTTTGATTTGTAATAGCTAAGGTAGAAAAGTCAAAACATAACAATACATATTACATACATAACAACAATAAAAATACTAGAAAAATAATGGCACTGAAAAAGCATAACAAGATTGTTTTTTATAATATGGTATATATGCACCGATAAGTGTCAAGTAATATTTTTTACCATCAGATTTCGAAGTTTTGCGTTCTCTTAAGTTAATCCGTTTCGTAATGATTAAAATGAAATAATATTTAAAAAATTGATCTACACGGGAGAAGCTATTCTTCTTGGTCAAAAGATGCAAAAAGTATAGCGTTGTAAAAAAATAAAATCTTAAACTCTCGCCGTTATAGGATGTATTTTGATTGAAATCCGAGGGATTGGACAATTTTCAATATTGTACTAAATTTAAAGTTTACAGAATATTTATTTAATGCAGTCAATTGTGATTTCATCAAGTTTGTTCAGAATATATTTTAATTAACTAACTAACTCGAGTATTGTTTGGACTTTCAACAGGCGAAGTATTACCTACTATTATAATTTAAAAAATCATACTGTATTATCATACATTCGCATTTTTTTTTTCAAAAAAATTTTTAAAATTATTTATGACATTATAATAAAAACGAATAAACTGTAACGAATAATCATACTACAGTTCATTTAAATTTTTTACGTTTTGACGTTTTTTTTTAATTCGTAAAAGAATATTTTAAAATCTGTACACCCTAAAGACTGATATTCTCAATTATTGACAGTTTATTTAAATTAGCCAATTTTGATAAAACTCTATGAGAAATTAATTGTAATTTAAAAAAAACCTTTTGAAAATCAAGGAGTCTCCGTTAAATGCATTGGACAGAACCTAATAAGGAAGAATATTCATATATCTTATTTTTAACTAGCTTTCTCGTTTTTCATTTAAATGTGTTGTTATTCCGACAATAGTTAACTGGGATAAATTAAGTTCCATTTTTGTTCCCCATTTCGCATAAATATAATACATAAATTTGCACCTTGTTATTAACTTTTTTTTATCTAAGAGAAAAATGTTTTTTTTTTTTAATTAACACGAAATTGCCATCAATGTACGGTGAAATCTGATATTTTCAACGGAGACTAGTCTTTACGTAAGTGATTTAATGTATCTTATACATCAATAATTTCTCACGAGAAAAAGATAAACAATAAATAATCAATTAACAGTTAAAAACATTCGTTTGCTTAAAGACCTTAATCCAAACTCGCGGGAAATGTGTGTTGAGTGTTGATTGCTCACGGATTTCGACGCTTTGAACTGCACGAGAGGTATATTTAATTATACTTTTTACTCGACACGTGGACAGATGAGTTGCTGGATGAAACGTTTGGAAAAAGTAAAGGTGAAAAAAGTGTCTCTAGAGAAAAAAGTTATTACGCTAAAATCAGAATCTAAAAAAAAAAATAATAATAATAATAATAATAATTAACATAATAGTAAAATCATGATATCTTTCGCTTCACTCAGAATCTAAAAATCTAAAGTTGTCGAGCAATAAAAAATATGAGTAGGATTCAATGTTATGTAAATATGATGTCATACAATTATGATGCTCCAAATTATTCATACATGTTGTAATAAAACTAAAATAGAATATACTTTAATGGTAAGTATTTATTTTTACGAATATTTTACTCAACTGAAAATTATTTTTGGGAGTTAGTGAAACCAATCTCACCGTAGTACCATCAACATTTTAAATGCTAATTTTTGACTACTAAAATAAAAAAGGTATTTAAAAAAAAGAATCGCGCAATTTACTTTATAGCAATTCATATTTCTTGCCTTTTAAGGTTCTGGGAACATTTCGCCGCCTCCAACGAAAAAGGCAGTGCTTGCATTGCATTATTGTAACAACTTCTCAGGAGAGTCAAAGTTTCAAATTCGAATTCTTAATTTGTTTTTTTATGATTGTTACAATATTGTTTATTGTAAATTTACATACTGTTACAAAAATTAGCATCCTCTGTTAACAGTATCTTTGAATTTTCAGAAAATCAAATTAATTCATTTCTTTTCGCGAGAAAACTCAATTGCTTATGGTGTAAATAAATTATAAAATAATATTTTAAATATATAGACATTTTTGGCAAACATTGAACACACTACACTTTTCGTGGGAACATAAAACCAAATAAAATATAAGCTATATCAGAATATTGCATAATCAGTAAAATGATAAAAAGGGGGGCTTACGAATTCAACGTATAATTTTTTACTCAACACGTTTTCACTCTCTTCGTCGGACTCAATTCACGTTCCCCCAAAACTGCATCTGAGTGGTTATTTTTCTCAATTTATTTGTTTGTATTCTTTTCGTGTTCGCCCTTACACTGGAGCTGTGTGAAACCCATTAATACAAATCGCACGTGTCCATTAATAACGCTCGTGAGTTTTAGACTTTATACGCACACGGGCTCGTCTACTATTTCCAAGCGCTTCCCGGCAAGCACGCTTCCCATTTTTGTTTAAAACGTTAGTGTGTCACGTGATACGGTGTTCCACGTCGTCCGCACGACGGCGGTCCCGAGTCGTACGTGCCTTTCGTGTTTCATTTGACGCCGGCTAAATTACCGGGATTCACCTGAGATTCCGTACGTTTGTTTCATATACTTCCAATCACACGTTTCACGTACGATTCGAGACGATGAAAAAAATAAAGTAAACCATCACGGACAATCAAACATGATGGTAAGTTTTAGAGGTGCCTTTTTTATCCGAAGTACAACAGTGCGCATGGATCGTCCGTCAAAATACACCAATAGACTAGCGCATCTCACAAAACGAGGAAAAACACGATAAAAATGTCGCGAGAATATTTTAAAATTCGGTTCGCGATCTTCGGTGCTTCAGTTGTCCATCAGATCGTAGAAACATTTCCGAGTTCAAAACGTATCCCCGCGTGGAATTCAGTGTGAATCGGATAAATAATTTTAAAAAATACAGACATTCAATTTAAATTGTACAGACGTTTGGCAATAGTACCGTATATATTCTAATTGTGTACTACGGTCGGACCTTGGCGATGAAAAGCACGTAATGAATTCGTCATATCCGCCGCCTTGACATTCGAAGTACCTTAGGGTGTCAAAGAGTATAAAGAAAGTTAATTGTAGACTACGTTCCATACAGAAAAAAAAATTAAAACTA
Organism: Therioaphis trifolii; assembly: GCA_027580255.1. Taxonomy (NCBI): domain Eukaryota; kingdom Metazoa; phylum Arthropoda; class Insecta; order Hemiptera; family Aphididae; genus Therioaphis; species Therioaphis trifolii. The sequence continues at coordinate 79,445,517 of CM050404.1, read as the reverse complement.
TAAATGATTTCTAAAAATCCTGCGCTGGACGATATTATTTGCACGCAATTTTTCTATGTTATAAACGACGTGTGACTGTACCAATTGTGCTGTAGAGGTAAAATAAATATGTATTATGCATGTTCCTTGATTTTTAATTCATCATCATGAAATATATATTTATTTTTAAGATCTCTCATCTTGGCCGAGAACAAATAAATAATGAATAAATAATATACCTACTATAAAGGTATACGGAACATTTTTTTTGAACATTTCGGATTTACATAATTTAAAATTGGATTCCTTTTATAATTTTTAATTTAATATAAATTAATTCAGTATTTTTATCTCTCGTTCTCTCAATCTCATTTTCTCCGGATTCCATAAACTCGAGGAGGTTAATAAATAATATAAGTTATTTAAACAACAAGTGAGTGAATGTACTCGTATATTAGATAAAACTTGATTCACGTTTAGAATTGAAAATTCGCAAAGGATAAAACGCTTGCGCGTGCAAATAATAATGTAATTATGTTATTAAATGATACAAAATTAACATTGAACCTGCATCAAAATATTAAATCAATAGTCACATTTGAAGTATCAGATCATTTTTGCAAATCACGAATTCGACTAATCATTTAATCGAAGGACTTCCATGTAATATGAGTTATAAAAAAATGTACTTCTTTACAGTTTTGCTCCATTTCCCAAAAAAGATTAATACCACGGTTTAACGAGATTCGGATTAAACGGTACAAAATAATACGTATTGTTATAATGATATTAAGAGCCGTGCGAATCGTCGTTAATTGGCCAATAAAGTCTCCGTGGCGAATAATTATAATTATTTAATAACAAATAAATTACCTAAGTACTTTGATACTACGTTTTACTTACTATTTTGCTAGTACGGGTACTATCAATAAAAATAACGAAAACTTTGATAAATATAATAATATACGAATCTAATATTATGAATGGAAACAATCACACTTTATCGTCAAGCCAAGTATACAATAAAATAGTATTAACGGTGAAGGTTCGATCGCTAATTTTGATTTTCGAATAGATCTATGTTTTTCGCTACCGTAGGTATATTCAACTTTAAATTTAACATATGGGAACCGCAATGTTAGGTTTATCTGTGAAATAGTTTTATTTATAAATTGATCTGAGTGAACGAAAACTAGTTTGTAAATAAACCAAGATGGTTTTTTATGTAATCGTAAAATAACGGCTATTTTACACATGTAATGTTTGTGAATATAATACTATCATCCGCGACAACAAAACGAAAAACATTTAATTATTTATTTTATATTCGATATTTTCTGGACGAAATCAAAATAAGTTCAATTAACTAATTCATTCATAAGTATTAAGTTACTCTTTTTTTTCTTTTTGGAAAGGGTTACGTGTTTTCAAAACTACAATAGTTTAACACAAAACATAGGTATTTACAAAAATAAAAGTTTTTAAGAAACTCAAATGAATTTGAAATGTAATAAGAATCAATAATTATCGTATTAGATTATTATAATTAGATTTATTAAGTTATAAGTTAACATTTTTTCACAAATGTTTTTAAATAAACCTTATGAGTGAAAATATGAGTTCATTTTTTGAACTGGCCTATGAGATGTGTTCGTGAAAATAATTATCACTAAGTGGTATAAAACGTGCGCGCGCGCTCGCACGTGTACATGTATGTAATCATGTAAAGTCGGCATAGTTTGTTTATACATTATATCCTTTTAATACATGTATATGTGCACATGATACAAAATATTGTTTTATGGTTTATAAAGATTTCTTTGAAGCCCACTGCTGAAAACGTTCGTCTCTCCTCTTGTTTTAGAGTTGTTCATTTATTTGTAAGAGCGTACCTCTATTATTAAAATTAAATTTCCCCCGGCTGCGTTTTAATTTATTCATGTTGAGAATTTGATTTGTGTTTGCCAACTGCTGGCGCATTTTAACGTACACCGTGGCCGGTCGCGAACCCTTTTGTTAGAGCTTACATAATATTCGACTCTGTGGAATTTATTAACGGCAACTCAGGATAACACTTTCACTGTCACGTTAGTACACATGATATTATGGGCTCCGTGTTACGTGGTGCCAAACAAATTTGGAGCAAGTCGTCCATCATGTGATGTAAGAACTATATAAGTAAATATCGTAGTTTCCAACTAATCTTGAATTAATGATGTATTAATGTACTTCGTGCGCAAAATAGAGAAAATCACGTATAACGAAAAAATCACCAGCTTCCGTATCCACATACGTATTCAAAAACAAAAAAAAAAGTACGTACTTCGCTCCATTGGGTGTTTTTCGCTCCGTGGAAAAATTAATGGGAGTGGGTGTATTAAGTTTTAAAGAAATTACAGATTATTTATTTAGCTTAAAAATTCTGAGCATATAATTTCACCATTTTTCGTCTATTTGTCGGCAATTTTTTTTTTCAAAATTATCTAGTTTGTTTTTACAAAGAAGACATTTTTTTATAACTAGACGATTCAAAACTTGTTGTTCTATCTGTATTCAACGTTTTATTATGATAGGATATTTCTTTAAATAAATTTTCAAAGTTTAAAATTAACGTAACAACAATTTATGACGTAAATATCGTGTAATAATTTACTCAAACGCTCATTAAAGTAAATCCTGAGACAAAGTTTTTGAGATTTTGAATATCGTTAGAAAAGTATATAAGTTATTAATATACTCATTATTAATAATAAGAGAAATACATTTTAAGAAATGTTCACCAAATATTTGAAAAAATATTGGAAATGATAAACATGGTATCTTCAAAGTCCTATTTTAAACTCAGTAACTTTCAATTTTTTTGGAGTATGTACTAATATTTCAATATCATATGGTGAAAATATCAAGTTTTTAGCAACATTACTTTTAGAGTTATGACAAAATTACTTTATCCGATTAGAAGAAAGTGTCGTTTATGGAGAATTTTACTGTTTTTACTCAGTTTTCGTCAGTTTTTTCTTACGCCTGGAAAAACTACCAAAAATATCGAAAAATGATCCTTCTAAAGTACCATTTAGATCAAATTTCTTATCTAAAGAGTTACTTGATGAAACTTTTAGATTAATTTTTTTTAGATTGTCAGAAATTCAATGTGTCGTAATAAAACATAACGTAAGTACGTGTTTTATTTGAGTTGTGAAAACATTTCAAAAATATTCAAGGTTAGCTATATTATGATTTTCTGTTAAAGATACATAATAACGTCAAATTTATCAGAATACACACACACACACACACACACACACACACACACACACACACACACACACACACACACACACACACACACACACACACACACACTAACCTAACAAATGCTAGAAAGAGATAGTAAACAAATACTTCTAAAAAAAGTAATTAAATTTAATTCGATTTATGTTATTGATTGTTTTTTGGTTTAAAGAAGCTATTTATAGATATCCATTTTATCTTCAGTAAGAACAGTATAGTACAGTCAGTACTACTAACATCATAACAAAATGTATGTGCAAGGTTTTGTATGTGTTTTTTGTGAACATACGCAAATTATATAATTAAAAACACATACGCGTAAATTTTACGCATCATTACCTATGGTGTGCTTTAAAATAACGTTACCGTTCTAGGGTTAATACTGTATAGTTATCTTCTCGGTTTTATTCATGTTACCATTATGTTGGTGTATTGTATTGATATTGAATCTTGTTCCCTCTGGAACATCTTTTCTCCACGTACCTACGTGGCCCTAGTTTTCAAAAAAAAAAAATGCACCCTGGCCTCAGTCAAATAGGGACCTAACAGAAATTTGTCAAAATACTCTGTATGTTGAAATGTTGCGTGATAAGTAAACTCCATTGTTGGTAAAACCGGAAGTTCTCTCAGTCGTCGCATTCTATTTTACGGATTTATCTCGAGCAGTTTACAGGATGTACCTATACAGACGAATCGGTTTGGACCAAATATTTTGATATTTAGGGAATATCTTTGATTAAAATGATAAAACTATGTTGAATAATCGTTTTGAATATTTAGAAATTATTTTGAAAACACCAACCAATGACAGTTTCCTTTCCATTTTCCCAGGCTTAGATTGATATTTTTAGAAGAACCATATATATTATTAAATGTATTCCTATTCGACGTATATACAGTGTTGTTCTATAGACAATTTTATCTAGATAAATTTATCTAGATTCTTCATCTAGATAACAACTTTATATAATTATCTTATCAAGATAAAAACAAAAATTGTCATCTAATTTTCATCTAGATGAAAATAATAGTGTTCTATATAAATTTATCAAGATACATTTTTTATAAAGAGCGTATTCTGCACTCAATGTAATCGGTTCACGATGGTTATAGGAATAAAATAAAATATAAATTTGGATATCAAACGCCCACCTATATTATGGAAAATAATCTATAAATATAAACATTTTTCACTCTTGGAATTAATCTGAAACAGTAAAGTATTTAATATTGTATTATAAAAGGTTGGTCATTAGCTTGACCTGATACTAGGTGAAGTACTATTGGTTATTACATTTTAAAATTTACCGAATATTAAATTACTTTATTCTAAGTATACGAAAAAAATACTTTGGAAAAGTTTATATTTATTTAAACTGTAAGAAAAAATAAATATGTGTAGTATTAGTTAGGTATATATCATTTGTATCATTTTTTTATTTATACAAGGTGCTATTAAAATTTAATTAATAATATTTAAACTAGAGACTCCAAAGTTTTTTTTAAAGAAAAAACATAAGTTTTTGTTTAAAATTTTTATTTTTATTATTTTATATTTAATATAAACATTTTCTCATTTTTGTCTAGATAAAAATAATTTTTATTTATCTATATCTAGATAAAATAAATGTTCGTACTATCTACCTTTATCTAGATATTTTTTTTTTATTTGAGTACAACACTGCGTATATCAGAGTATGAGCAACGAACTATACGGGTATATTTTGTCAATTAAATAATGATAATTTAGATATACGGGGCGTAAAAGGTATATTTGTCAAACTCAATAACTTTTGCTGTTATTTTTGACTATTTATTTGTTGAACAATTTTTTCACACTTGTTTTCCAAAATTTTACTACGAAAAAAAAATGTTTTAAATTTTTCTCTATTCTCAAAAATGTTTCCAAACATAAGAAAAAACTGCCGGGAAATTGAGTGAAAACGGTAAATCGTGCTTTAAACGTGTTTTCGTGAAATCGATATTAGTCGTTTAGTTATAATTCCAAGAATAATAGCACTAGGAACCTGAAAATTATAATAAATATATCAGTTGGAAAATATTTTTTTCAGTTACGTTGTAGTCATTAAAAAGAAAAATCACAAACATGGAATAAAACAAATATTATTGCTTTATTAAATTTGTTGAATATATACATGTTACTAATGTATAATAATATTGTTAGGTACTCAATAACAATAAAATAAATGTTTATCAAATTAAACCTTTTTCAGCCAGGTAATAAAATGAATATTATCTAATTACTTTTACACATGGAGGGACCTAAGTCGTTCGTTCGTAAGAGATCATGCCTTTCCCATTTGGATCTAATTCGTTAATTATTTTTGTATACAAGGGACCAATTATGTAGTTCCTTACGGCAGCCGTAACATGGTATGTTTGATACGAGTGGCTCAAAAAAAGACACTTACGCGATGCTGTCAATACGAGCATGTTTTATTATTTATTCGTTGGCATATCAGTGCAGTGCTGTGATCGTTACTTGTCGCACTTAGGCTAGCGACGACGGGAGAAAAGTTTAACGATTGAATTTTTCTCTCTGCCAGAAATACTCCCTCTGACAACGAATATAATATGTATATAACGTACATACGTATGAGTAGGAGTGTATATTTTTATGGAATATCTGCAACCTGTATAATATTAACCGTGATGCTATCTCGACAGTTTCTCGTTGTAATAACTTAGGAATTGCGTTTTACAGAGCGTCTAGACGAGTAATACAATTTTTCCTCGTCGTCTCCAAAGCGTGAAAGGAGCAAAACGCATTAATGGCGTTTCGATACGGTAAACCAATTACCCATCTGCGTACGTTCCATTTTCAATATCGTACGAAAAAAAAACGATACGTTACCTGACATTGAGTTTCTGGATCTGGATACATTTTCCCGGATCTATCACACGTGAAACTCGTCAAGTGTATGGTGTTGAAGTTTTGTTGGAGATTTATGATTTTATTGGCGTTGGGACTGAATTGATTGATGTAGGGTGATATGTGAGCGTCGCGTGAATTCCAACTCTATAATAATGATAAAGATAAAACTCAAATTGTATTGTGCATCTATAACAAATCTGTACTACGTTATGCACAATAATGCTATGCGTACGTTTTCCGTGACAAAATTCATTACTCGTGCTCATAGGTGTACCCACTAGAAGTAATAATGCTGACTGATGAAGACGTTATAAATTATTTTATTTTTGTGGTTTAATTCAATGAAATAAGTACAATAAATTTCATTGTGTACTTAAATTTATTTATGCATGTCAATTAATGTGACATTATAAACGTTATGTAAAAGAAGACAACGAGTAATTAATGCTATATGCTAATTGTTTACATTTAAATTCAATTAAAAATTCACAAAAGTTAAATTGTTAACTCGCTACATTTTCAATATAACTAAAGTGAAGAGATCAATTAAAATATGTATTACTCCGATTGTCATGCATGGAACTATACACGACAGTATTTTACATACAGATATAATATAAAAAGTTACAATTTAAGCACGTGCTGTATAAACTACTAAAAATCACGTTCACATGTGATTTTTTTGTAATTATTGATAGTAAGAAAAGAGAAAAAACTGTGGCGTAAAACATTCAAATCATTTACAAATCTTTAAAGAATGGAATTATTTGAATAGGTAAATCACAATTGTTCATAATTAAAGCCAAATTTAATTAAATATCTTTGATACATAATGATAGATTTATTAATACACCGATATACATATGTAGATAAACTTTATTTTAATATTTAGTACAGATACCGATAGGGAAATAAATAATTACATTCATATTCAACTAAATAGGACATTCTGTACTTTTGTTGCAAATGTAATACTGAGAATAGTATAGCACAGTGTAAAATGTATTCAAATTAGTTACAGTTATTCGTAACATCCTGTCATTTTTCCTGAAATGATAATTAACGTGATTATTTCGTAGAAACATTATGTAAAACTATGCCCCATGGTTTATCGATAATTTTAAAGAATGAAGTAGTATAACAATACTTCTATTTTCTTGGCCCTACCTAACCATCCAAATAAATATATCCTATGATCACGATCACTTGGTGTACAACAAACATTTTTTTTTAAGATAATTTGATGTTTGCTTTTTTTGTATGTTGTCCCTATTCTGTTTTAAACAAAGTTTTTAGTAATAAAGCAAAGTAATTTTTTGGGAAAATACTGAATTGATTTTTAACATAAAAAAACCTGCATTCTACCAAAAATCTTTTAATTATTATTGTATAAATCAATTCATTTTTTCATTCATTATAAACATTTTAAGACTACACAGCCTTATAATGAGTAAATTTATCTAGATAAAATTATTACATTGAATAGAATTTCATACACTTATATTTATATATTCTTAATATTATATATACAATGATTGGATGTAATAATAGGAATTTAAACGTTTTTGGTATTGTTTTAACCCTTATTCATGAATAAGAAAATAATCATTTTACCATCGATATAATTAACTTTTTAGGTTCACAGTGATTCGAAGGATCTTATGGTTTTATAATGATATTTTTTTTTCTAGAGACAATTTTTGTTGAACTTAACTTTGTCCAAATGTTTAATCCAGCTACTCTATAGATCGCGAATTTGGAGTAGATAGTACTTTGAGGTTTTACTAAGCTTTCATCATAGTAGTTTTTCCAGGCGAGCGGAAAAACAGCCTGAAATGGAACAAAAATGGCGAAGTACGCTGTAAATGACACTTTCATTAAATTTACTTTAGTAATTTTGTAATAAATCTAAAAATATTGTTGCTAGAAACATGAAATTTTCACATTATTGACATGTTAATACATATTATAAAAAAGTTTCCAACAAATTTGGCAACTATTAGGCTAAAAATATAACTATAAAAATACCTTGTTTTTAAAAAATTTATCCCTATTAAAGTTTTAAATATTTGACAAAGGCTTTTGAAAATGTAATATGAATTAACTCATACACTCCTCTAACAGTTCTAAAAAATTTCAAAAATCATAAGAAAGGGTATTTTATTAATATATTTTAATAAATTATTATACGATTATTACGTAATATACTGTTTTTACGTCAATTTTTAACTTAAAAATGTATTTAAAGAAACAGGTCTATTCAAACGGTATATTTAAATTGTGAAACTTTATTACAGAATTGTTTTACTAAAGAAACGAACTATAATTTCTTTAAAATTCAATACACCTATCCCCATTAACTCATCTGGGTAGCAAAGAATATCCCGTGGGGTGAAGTACGTACTTTTTTTAATGTTAAAACTAAATAAAATAATTATTAAAACATTGAATAACTAATGGTAGGGTGAATTAATTGCCGACAAGACTGAATTTCTCACTAAAACAATGTTATTTTAATATTTAAATTAAATACTTTTTATTATTATTCGTAAATCAGAGTTTCTGTATTTACTCGTTTGAATGTTCACTAACGATTGAAGAAGCACCTAATCAACCTTAAAACTAATTTGCTGGTAAAAATAATAAAAACATATTTTATTATTGGCAAAATTTAAATGTATTATGACGGAAATGTTGGCTGAAAGCGAAAAAAACTGGTACGTATAGAAATTAAGATTTATTGTTCAAAGATATTTGTCGTACGTTCTACGTAATTACGTAATAATATGTTGACCCAACAACATTATTTTCATTTTTTTTTTCTAATCGATGAATTTTACTGACTTGTGTTCCATTATGGAATTATAAATTATCAGCGAAGCGTAGAACACATTGGGTTTACAACAGTTTGTGTTTTGGTTGTTTTTTTTTTTTTTCATGATTTGGTGCGCACTCGTTTTTTTTTTTTATTGGAAAAAAACTTCATACCTCAATTTTTCCATTTAATCGTCAATAAAAATCAAAAGTGGTCCACTGGTGGTTTACCAGAACTCATTTGCCAATAACTCTAAAAATTTGACATTTTTATATTAAAATGTCATTATATCTTTCTAAGAAAAGTTATTTCATACCTATAAATATTAAAAACAAAAAAAATCAAAACAGTTATTTCATATTGCGTTCAAACTTCTAAAAAATATGACATCTGTCAGTTTGAATATAATATTTGATATTTGATGTTTAATGATCTGATGTTGATTTATGTATTATAGGTAATTTAAAAAAAAAATACGAGTTTAAATTCAGAACAAAATTGTCTCTATAAATAACTGAGAAATAAATAAACAAGTGGAACTTACATTTGATATTATCGTATATATTTTCAATATAAATAAACAACAATAATTGTTTCTTGAATAATTTATTTTTTAAAAGGTTTTTTATTTCAAGTAAAACCTCAACTCTTCATATTTTTAGTTTGATTTTACTGCAGTTTTCTAAACAAACCAGATTCATAAATTCTCATATTATATTAATGAAGAGAGCACTTATAGTTTCGAAAACTCATTTGTGAATACAGTTATTACAATTTTTTTTACGTAAAACACTCATTTTAGTTCAGTTCAAATAACTCAATATCATTATAACTATTATTTATGTATCGGTTTCAAATTCATCATACTATTATTTTGTATCGTCATTATCGAAATCCACTAACGTTTTGCTAAGGTTTTCAACGTATCTTATTGTTGTCGAAAATATTTGAAAAGTAATTGTTTTTTCTGAAGTTCTTTTTATAGTTATATGATCCATGTAAATGAATACAGTAGAAGAAAATCGCAATAATAGGAAAAGAAAAACTGCTACCATTTAGGCTGATCGCCGGAAATTAAATAATTTGGTTGGACAAGACATTAATGTAATATTTCAATCCAGCAAAATAAAAAGCCACAAGGTTAGGTCCACTATCTATAAATAATATAATTTATAATACATAGGTATTTGTATAACTATGTTAATATTAAGGTTATATTTATTTTTACAAAACTAAAAAAACTAATAATCCCACTCGAATTTACCAAATACTTGATGAATTTTTTTTTTGAATAACACGTTATGGAGTATAATTAATATGTTAAAATATCAAAATTATTAAGCTCAATCTGTTATATAGGTATTTCATTTTTGTTTTTTCATATTTTTAATTTTTGAAAATGATAATAAACCTAAAATTTTTTGAGAAAAAGAATGTAACATGTAAAATGAGATAGCTTATATAAATATACTGAGTCTATCATGCATAACGTAATACTAATTGCAACGTAAAATTTACGCCTGATCTGTTACACCCTATGTTCTAATATGGTTTATTATATTATAATTTAAAGAATGCATTGTAGCATCATTAATACAGCCATTATTCTTACTGTTATTATTTTTTTTTATTTTTTTATGACAATACTAACATAAATAATCGTAAACATTTATATCGAAAAATCAGTTACGTGTAAATCATACAACACAATTGAATTAGTTATTTCTATGGTTCGCATTAATCTTTATTTTTAATTAAATCTTTATTGTTGAGTAATAGATTATCGCGATTAAATTAATAACAATATTACAATAATTATCAATAATAAATTCATTTAATCAAACAGTTTTGATTCATTTTACTTATTGGTAATAAATCATATACAGAACGAATTATAATTAATGTTTTTCCATTGAACTATAATAAGAATAATACATCGAATAGAAAATGCTCAAGTAGATGAACTATTAAAATATATTTTCTGATCAATAAGTATACAAATTTATAAGAACCACGTTACAATGAAAAAAAGAAACTATACATACTTCCCAACATAGGTGTTTGTCACTCCTCAGACAAGATAATAGAGATAGGTGTATTGAAACTTAAAGAAACGATAAATCATTTCTTTAGCTAAATGATTTTGAGCAAAGCTTCCGTATAAACATATACCATTTTTTTATTAAACTGACTTTAGTTTAATCATCTGTAAATTTTTTTTTTTTTTTTATCAAAATCGTTGAAACATATTTTCTGGACAAAGGAGACATTTTTTTTTTTTTACCAAAAGATTCAAAACATGCTGTTATATCTGAATCCAAAAGTTCATAATAATTAAGTTGATTAGATAAATGGTCCAATAAAATTTTCATACACATTTAAAGTTGAAAATTGATGTAAAAACAGTATTCCGTAAAAATCATATAGTGATTTACTTAAACGCCAATGAAAAAAGTCCTGAATCATGATTTTTATATTTTTCCATTTCGTTAGTGAAATATACAAGTAAGATCATATAAAAACATTCAGAACATTTTATAAAATGTTGAAAACTTAATTAGAAATAAACTTAGAATAAACCAATTATTTTCGTCGAATTCGCGTAATAATTTAATTAAACGCTCATAAAAAAAATCCTGATTCACGATTTTCAAAGATTTTTTTAATATCGTTAGATCAGTGTATACAAAAAGCCACATTAAATTTTCAGAACCTTTTGTCAACTATCCACAATTTTACTAGAGATATACTCAAAAAAAAAAAAAAAAAAAACATGATTATTATGCAGTAGCATAATTTATAGAAAATATTAGTATACAATTACCTTGATATAGCAATCAGTCGGGTCGAAAAAGTGCAATTTTTATTTAAGTCAAATTATGTAGGATTCTTAATTTTAATTTAATTGATTTTTTTGATTGATAGCAACTATAAGTCTTAAAACACGGAAATTAAAAAAAATAATGTAGAAATATTATTATTTTTGATGTATTCATGGAAAAAATTATTAGATACGTATTGCGAACTCTCTTTCAAACCCACAAGCTTATTGGAGGGTTGAAAATTATAATATATTAAATTACTATCTGTTCCTTTACTTTAATTAGTATTCATTTTATTTATATGTATAAAATAGATACTTATTGAATAATTATGACTTTATTTGAAATAACATTAATACTAAAAAAAATTAATATAGTATTTTAAGAGTTTTTTTTTACCTTAAAGTTGTCAAATGCTTTTGAAATTTCTGTATAGTAGGTAAAAATTTAGCGTCAAAATATGGTAAAAATGTCAAGATTTTAGCAACATTAATTTTTGAATTGTGACCAACAAATTAAAATTGATTGAATGAAAGTGTCGTAAACGGCAAATTTTACTATTTTTACTCGGGTTAATGGCAGTTTTTACTCATGCTTTTAAAAACTTTTGAAAATAATGAATCTTCAAAGTCCCATACCATGCGATTTCCGATCAATAAAATAACTGAATGAATTTTTCGGACATAGTTAATTGTACAAAAAAGTGTGTTTAGAGAAGAAAAAAAGAATCGTTGTTGTAAAGCCAATAGATCTTTGACTTCACTCAAAATCTAAAACTAAAATAAAAGTTTTTTGCCTTAAAATGTGTACGACGAATCTAATACTAATCTGAATATACAATTTGACGCTGTAAAAATTATTGCATTCAAGTCATTCCTATTATATCGCAACAAAAAAAAAAAACATAAATTAAAAACAATTATTTTTTTGTGTTCAAGCGGTCTATTATAACAATAATGTAAGAGAAAACGCGAGAGAATTTTCTTTTATTGTTATTTAAATTAAAATCTAAATAGATAAAGTTTGATCAATAATGACGTACTTCTTTGAAAATTACGCTGCAAAGTGAAGAATAATAAACGAAAACAACTAGCCAATCAAATATTGCCAAGTGACTTGTAAACTAGTAGTTTCGGAGTCAACCAAAAATTACATTTCGCGTATGGTAACGGACAACGGTACACTGACTAATATGAAGATGTTGTTAACAATTTTCATTCTTAATGTTATTGTTTTTTTTTTTTTTTTAGTATGTAGGGGTAAAATTCTAGTAATTTGCAACAGCGTTTTATTTAAACTTAATTGTTTGTGATTTTCATTAAAATAATAACTGCATAACATTATTTAGAAAATGAAATTAAACAATATTATCAGTGTGACTGAAGATGGTGGAAATCGATGTTTATTTTTAAAGTTCGCTAGCATAAGATTTTATTTTCAATTATGTACATCTCGGCTGCTGATGGTTATTAATTTTGAAAATATGATTTTTCTGATGTTTTTAAAATATAAATAGGTCGAACGACCGTACGACAAATTGTATTGTCGTATCATCAAGTTAATATTTTTGGCAGCCGACGCTCTTTGGTATGACATCAGTCACAATTTTTGTAAAAACTTTCAACATAAACTATTCTTGACTTAGCTGTATTTATACTACAAACTTTTCATAATAAAAAACCAAAAAACTTTAATCCTCTAATCGTCTTGTTATATTCTCTCACCAATATCATTAACCCTATCCGTCGTCTTAAAATAAAATAGCCGAAAGCTGTTATCTCAAATCGCATTCTATTTCTTAAACCATATAAATACGTTCACTTGAAGTGCTTTTGCCAAAAATTTTTATTCTAGTGTTTTTATTTAAGAAAAATTCAAATTTGCTAATTATACCTCATTTATAAAGGGCTGTAAATAAATTGAATTTTGTTAGTAAAAAAAAATAATAATAATACAGTCATTATTATCATTATTTTAGTAAATATTTCATAAAATAAAAATATCAGCCACACCAATAATAATGTTTTTCTTTATGAAAATCTCCCTGCAAACCTTCATTTTTTATTATTATTTGCGCAATGTCAATTTCACTGTAATTTTGACGCCCCTGTAATGTGCTTATTGAATTTTACGCTCTTGATATGAATATATTTGATTAATTCGGTCGAGAAGAAGAAAACTACTCGAAATCAAATACAGACAAAATGACGACAGTTCGATATCGTTTGTGTGTTTCTTCATAATGCACTGGCGATTGACAGATATTTTCTCGTATTACACGGTCGATTTATCATGACGTAACATCAAAGCCTCAGAGAGACGTCGTGGGTGAGTGTCGCACGCTCATCATCATATACGTGAAAATTTGTTTTTGAAACTTATCGATCCTAGTGACGACCACAGTGTACGTTTTATACATCATATCCTAGGTGTGATACTGCGGATAAACACTAACAAACACCGTGGATTTTCACAGGAGTCACTCAATCCTCAGTCTCTTGGTTGTTTCGGTGTAATAATATCATTAGACGTATCGTGTGTTTTACGTAAAGGTAAAACTCGTTTACCCGTCACGAATCCAACCATCTCCTGTTGCTTTGAATAGTGTTTTGTTTTGTGTTCAACATGAAAAATACTTCACGGTTCTGAGTGAAGCGAAGAATCTATTAACCTACAATGAAGTTCATTATTTTTTTCTGGAAACACTCATTGGTACCCTTAACTTTGTCCAAAAGTTTCAACCAGCAACTTTATAGATCGTAAATTGCATGCAGATTATTCTTTAAAAGAGATAATTTCTCTCTTCTCTTAATAGTCTTTCAAGACTTGAAGGAAAATAGCCGAAAACCCGAGTAAAAATGGTAAAATTTGTCATAAACAAAACGACAATTTTACTACATACATTTTATTTATTAAGTCATAATTCAGGAAGTAATGACATTACACACTTAAATGTTCATAATATATGAATGGTATATTGATACATATCTTACAAAAGCTTCAAAAAAAATTAAAAATTTGAAAATTATTGGGCTATAAATATAACTTTAAAAATGTATCTTGTTTTGTTAAAGTTTATCTCTAATGAAATGTTTAATATTTGACAAAAGTTTTGACATTTTTTTAAGATCGTTTTCATACAATAAATTAACTATACTGATTCAAAAATTCTTTGTTAAAACTTTTTTTTATAAGTGTTTAAATAAATTATTTTACAATTTTTACGGAATTGACCGTTTTTATGTCAATTTCCTTAAAATAAACTTAAATTATAATATTTATTATTTATTATTTAATTTTAAAGTTAATCTATTTAAATATACATATTTTTTTTTTAATTGGTCAATTCAATCACAATAAAACTTTTATACAGATAAAGTAACATGCTTTGAATCTTTTGATAAAAAATAATTTCTCATTTGTCTAACATGAAATATTTAAATAAAATTGGCAAAAAACACCATACTGACAATTTAACCTGAAAACGGTGGAATATATTATTGGTATATTTATTTTTATTCTGAAGCTTAGCTGAAAATCGTCTAAGTAAAGAAATTATTATTGTTTCTTTTAAATGTAATACATCCATCACTATTATTTTGTCTGCGGATCGTAGAATATTTCATGGCACGTAGTACTTTCTTTTTTATTGACGTTTATTTTATAACTTATTGAAATAAAATAAATAATAATAGTACACACCGACGATTTTTCGCATCAATTTGTTTTGTGAATAAACAGTAATTTGTAATAAAAAACCCAAAGCTTTACCTAATTATTTTTACTTATAATTTTAAGTTTTAACGGATCGCCATTATTGTTTTTAAAAGTAGACATAATATTATTATAATATCACTGAAATACCTATGTATTTTATCGGTGGCATAATTAATGTGCTAAACTCATTGATCTAAAATTATTTTGTCTGTTCAAAACATTTTTTTTTGTTTTTCATAGATTATATTTTAACAATAAATGATTACATCTTAACAATTATGCACAAGACAAAAACAATAATATATTTAGGACTAAAGTGGTGTAAAGCCCATAGTCTTCAAGTGGAGTTTATATTTGTAGACCGGATAAAATTATTAAATATTAGATGTTATGTAATCAAACGTATATATTTTTTGATGATTACGGATATTTAATACAACAGATTAGTAATAATTTACTTGTTGGAAATGTGTAGAGTTTGATAAAATGTGTTTGGTTAATATTATTAACTCTGTACTATAATTTAAAATTTAATACACGCATTACAATGTATGTCATTACATCGAATTCTTTTGATATAAACAGTAAAATTAACATATTAAAATGTATCAAGTGTATTTAATTATTATTCACGGTTATTGGTTACAATTTGTTACGACGACGACGGTGGCGCCATTCGGTCATGGCGTGAATGAGAAAATAAAATAAATGTCCAGATGGTACGTTTGCTTTCAACTATGTGTACAATAGAGTACAGACACACCATATAGTTGAATATTTGCATTCATGTATTCGTATTATTATTCTTGTTTTACCAAAACGTCAGAACACTACGGTGTTAGAAGACCCGTGTGCAAATATACCGGCAATGGCCGACCCGTTCAAACATGATTGTGTAATATTTCAAACGATTGTTGGCTGGGATTCACTAATGATGCTTTGGCGTAATCATGACAAATTCAGGGCATCCATTTCGGGTGTGCATAAGGAGCAAAAACGTCAAGTAAACATTATTATACACTGTGAGCAGTTATATTTGTATCAATTAATTTACTATTATTGTTATTTATTTTATTTTGTTATATTGTTTTATTGATATTGCGAAATTATACGATAACTTCTGCATTTGCAATAAAATACAATTGTTCGACATTCTTCCCACAATACGTCCGTTAAAATGGCACAGTTAATTTTTCAACCATTTTTAAAAATACAAATGTTTTATTTATTTATTTATTTATTTATTTATTATTATTATTATTTTTTTTTTTAATTTTTGTTTTTATAACTTTGATATCATCAACATTCTAAGATTTAAGATACTTCTATAGAGTATTTTTAGAATCAAAACCAAACAATTGTGATTTCCCGTATTTTTTTAAAGTTTTTTCGAATACAATAATGGCAACAAGGTTTTAACATAACCTAATGTAAAATTATATTATATTTTATTTCAGAGGTATCAAGTATTAGGTGTAATTTTCATAAGATTTAATAAAATATTTATTTGAATAACTACTTTATAATTTTTATTATAAATTGTAATTTAATTTTTATTTTGATAGTTTATTATAAGTAAAACTTGTTGTAATCCAATAAGATATATTCCTAGGTCTTGAAATTAAAAACTCTAAGCTAATATATATATATATATATATATATACTTATTTATTTAATTCAAAGAAAATTTACCTGTTGGATTGGATATAATGGAATGTTCAGATGATTTCTGAAGGGAATTATTGACAATCCACTGTCTGCGTATACCTGCCGAATAGGTAGATGTAGCGATTCGGTGACGGGTCCAAACCTTTGTAGCTGGTAATTTTGAGAACTCGAAGGCACTAAAATCTTGTATGTGGACTCCACTTCGTGCTCACTTTTGTATTTTCCTTCCGAAGGAGTGTACCTGATTTTTAAACAAAATATTCGAAGAAAACAATTGGAAATAAAATGAAAAAAACACATTTTCAACAGATTGCAACCGTCTACGTAGGCAATAGAATTAATTTCTAAAGAAGAATTTCCAAAGAGGATTTATTTCATGAGCACCTTGCTTTGACCATCTAAGTTTAATTTGACTATTTTTTTTTCTAATTAAGACTCAATTTACTTAAAAAGACAGTAAGACTTAATGTAGAAAATCCACTTTTGTAATGTTCCAATTTTAAATAAATCATTTCAGAATTATTTAAAAAACATCAATCAATTTTTTTGTCATAATTAGCGAAACTATATTGTTTGAGTCTAAAAATAACGTAATAATGAACAAATTTATTAGTCCGAAAAACATAATATTAAAACAATTTGGTGGCATACTTTCAAAATGTATTGTTATAATTACAAATTATTTCTCTGTAGGATAACATGGTAATTATTTCTGATTTTCTATTTAAATATAAATATAGCTCAATATTAGGGATGATAAAAGTTGTTACTAATTTTAATAAAATGCATTACGTTCAGTATTTTATAACATCAGGCAATTTGGTATTAATTTAATTTAGTGTATCTGCTCAAAGACTTCTTAAAAAAAAATACATTAGAATTAAGAGAACTGAAAGAAATTTGATTAGTTACCATGCGAGACACACTTAACATTATTCATATACATTTATATTCTTAATATTACACACAATCATAGTGTAAACAAACTCTGTCATTTTACTATTTTATTTTACATTTTACTTGTATTTTTATAGCGATAGTATGTATGCTAATATTCGGTTCAGTACTTGCGCAATCTAATTAAAACTAATAAAAACTATATCTATCGGTAAAACACTTTTTCGTAGGTACTTATTATCATGAAAAATGATTCAAATCATTTATAGTGATATTATTGCTGTTCGGTGTTTTTAAATGAATTAAT
Organism: Therioaphis trifolii; assembly: GCA_027580255.1. NCBI lineage: Eukaryota > Metazoa > Arthropoda > Insecta > Hemiptera > Aphididae > Therioaphis > Therioaphis trifolii. The sequence continues at coordinate 79,427,125 of CM050404.1, read as the reverse complement.
CTCCGCGAAACACTAGGCTATATAATATATAATATATAATAATCAATCTATATGCATAGTCATGACTCACCTGCCGTCTGGCGTCTGTATCATTTTCACTATCGAGTTGTACAGTTCAGGGTCGTTTCGTTGACTTTGGTGAAACGACTCTTTGGGTCTGGCTTCAAACAGAATACCGTCGGGCACAGATATTCCTTCTTTGTTCAGCACGTTCAGCGCCAGACGGTCCGCTTGAAACGCGGAATCCGGTATTTTACCTCCAAAATATGGCAACACATTTTCACGGAACAGCTGACGTTTTTGCTGCAAACAAATCACACTAGAAACGTTAGGTAACGCGTCGAAAACAATCGTGATCTAACAAATAATACGTAAACAGTCCGATGATGATTTATGCGATTTGCGTGTGATTGAAAAATAAACATAAAAAAAACGAGATCGTCGAGGTAGATTGTATTACGAATTGAAAGCTAACTAGATAACTCGGAGAAGGGTGTGGGTTTCGACACGAAGAACAACAGGGACGTTAGATTAAGAACATGGATTGAAGACTAGGGCCACGACCTCGAGTTCGACGGCGCGGCGGGGTATCCGTACGAATATGTAATACAGTTGGTCTTTTTTCTCGCCTCGATTGAATTTAAACATCTCGTACGGGAGTGGTGCGATCTATTGCGATTTTTCACGTCGACACGTGGCGTTATCATCATTACCGTCGCGTTTTAATTGTCCCATGATACCGTGCGTTTTCGGCAAAGATTCGGAAACGAAGACGTGCGTCCACAAGCGTGGCTCGCTTTCTCTCGAAAATCTGTAAACCATGATTTCGAGCAAACAACAATAATAATTGCCATCGTTGAGATTCACTCCGGTTTGCGGCGGTCACGGACTCTTGGAGCACTTTATCGTCGTCGTCGCCGACGTGTCACCAACTGTCAGCATGGCGCGGTTTACCGTACAGTAACCAGTGTAATAAAAATCGCGCGGCCACGTCACGTCAGACGGAAAGTACCTGGATACTGCTAATCGATCGATGCCGTAATGATAACAATTAGTCTAGAGCTAGGGACTTAATGCCCTGAAAATCTTTAAAATATCCATGTATTGATGCGTTTAAAAATCTTTTTATACGCTATTAAAATATGCATTAAAAAAAGGTTTTATTTTATAAATTATTTCAATATTTAGATAATATTCACAAAATAATAAATTTTAATTTAAAGTAAAAGAGACTTGTAATAACTAACAAATAATTTTTTGTCTTCTTATATTGAGTTTTAGTCTAAAACAAAAAATTACATTTTTTTTTACAAAAACAACTATTAAATTGAATTTATTTGTACATTTTTTGAATTAAAACACGATACGCAGAATGTGCAACACCAACTGTCGACTTATCAAAAATAAAAATATGCACAGGACTGCTTACGGAAGTACAGGTCATAGATCCTTAGAAAGTTATTTTGGTATCATTATCACCAAATGGAATCATGAGAGTGTACCGATAAATAATAATGCGAGTAATTGTCGAGGAAAACACAAACACTAATATATATATTTATGTAATACCATCAAACAAATATCTCTGGTCTATGAAATCTATTTGAAATTAAATTTGTTGTGTACAATTCTGATTCTTGCTATTTTATGCACGGTCTGCGATATAAAAATCGCTCGACGCTGCAAAGCGGGCATATAATCTAGTGCTCTCATTGGCCGATCGTAGGTGATAGATAATACGTACATTATCATTATATATTAATACGTAAATAAATAAACTGAGTAAATACATTGTTTAGTGTTTAAATAATGGAATGATATTAAATAAAATATGTAATTTCATGAAAATAAAGTAATAAAAATGAAAATTCAACGCTATAACAATTGATGTGATATAATATAAAATATGTAAATAGATATAAATTAATAGTTAAAATGCCATGTGTTACCTTTGAAATGTTTGAAGGTAGGTACTTACAAATTTAACTTTGATAGCGCACCTATACATAGATACTGTAAACCATTAACACTTTATTTACATATTTTGAATACTCAATGAAACTTAGTGCATGTTCTCGTTCATTCAGGAAACAAAAAAATAGCTAAAAATATTATTGAAATTCCAAGGTGAATTGTAAGAAATTGCATTTGAATTGTATTTTTACGTTATTAACACTAAAGTATATAATATATAATGAGTATGATACATAAATTCGTTTATTTCTGGGTCGTACATTTTTGTATATTTAAATGGGAAATAACTTGAATAATGAAATCATCTGTGTGAATAATAAAATCAATTTTAAATTTTGAAATAAGCTTCTGATAACAATTCGTTATGATTATTGATAACGATCGATCGGCCTATGAGAGCACCAGATAATATGCCCGCTCTGCAACGTCTGGCGATTCTTATATCGCGCACGGTCTGCGTACCTACGAATTGAAATCGCTTCCGAAGTCGTAGACGCGACGGTACTCATTCCAGAGCCAGCGCACCGTGTCGGAAACGCAGGAGTCGTCTGCGGTGACATGCTCGTGCTCGAAAAGATAATATCATTTGGTCGTCGTCGGACGCGGCATGTTCGGACCGGGGACGTTACCGGCCTCCGATAACACTACGACGCGAAAAGTTTAACGTTCGTAAAATTGTATGACGCATAACTCTGCGGCGATACGATAACGATGCTGTGTAATAGTTTATAGTGACCATTGTAATATCCTGTGTTTATTATTAATTCAATGGTTATTCCTAAGCCTAGTTCAAACGAGGAGGAAAATGTTGGTTCGATAGAATGCTTGAAATCGATTTAAACGGGTGGAGTTTTTTAAAAATGTATTCGAAATATAGTACTTCCTACCCATGTTTTCATAATTATTATTTTGATCCAAGTGTAGGTCGTTCTCGATGTTAAACGTGCGCTAATCCGTCGCGCCCATCGTCGTTGTGACTTTAAACGCGTAACAATGTATTAGTTGGTTGGAGAAAACTAATTCTACTTCCGAAAAGTATTCCGTACCTTGACGAAAAAACTAAAAAAAATGGTTCTCGTCACAGATGCTACGAGCACAAGACCGATTATGACCAGCCCCAAAGTGAATAATGATATTATATTATGTCCCCCGTTGGTAACCACCCCTTAAACTATGTCATCACGACGTGTTTATATATATATATATATATATATATGTTTATATATATGCGTGCGTGTACGAGTATTCAAGGTATTGTATTGTTCGCCATATCACCTTTCTTTTTTATGAGTTAAATTGACATTGACATTTATTCAAAAAAACACTTGATAATTATTATTATTTTCCAGCCGACAAATTATACTGTTATTATTGTTACTTCAAAATATCGCCGAAAGGATAAATGTTAAATTCACCACACGGTTCTTCGTAAAAATGTCACGGCGATTTTACATGCTGAAATCGTTATGACCGCGAGTTCGAAACGCTTCGATCGTACTATTTACGGTCGGTGGTAGGTACCCGTATTTTGCCTCCACCCAATAGATTTCGGGACAAATATACTGGCTGATAACACTGATTATATACAATATAACCGACTTCGTGCATATATAGTTTAATATAAGTTGGACATGCGATTTTAACGAAAATCGCGATTGCGAAACTCATTTTGTTTGCTGAAGAAGAAAAACGGGTTATCTCTTTTATACTTTTATCACACGACACAGGTAACATCAAATCTTTAAGTTATACAGAATACGGGCAAACCTGTTTACTATTTGTATTTTAAATTTTTTTTAATCATCGTGAAATTATCATTCTGCATTAATAATTCAATCTAAATTTGTATTTTATAATTTCATATTCAAAGTTTGTGATGATAATTCAATAATAATGCATTATTTTGCAACTAGGAAAAATGCAAGGTTCCAGTCAATCTAAAAAAAAAATTTTGAGTAAAAAAAAATTATATTTATACATATGGTTTCTTTACACGAGCTTGGTTTATTGTTTTCTATTATTTTTTATTTTTTTTCGTTAGTAGTTAGTACGAAGTTTTCGGGGATTGAAAAACAGAAAATTTTTGAAAAAAAAGTACGTACTTCACCCCATGTATCTCCCCATAGTATTCTTCATTCCTTGAACTAGTTGATGGGGATGTATGAATTAAATTTTAAAGAAATAACATATATTTTTTTTAGTAAACCACTTCTGAAAAAATATTTATAGTTAAAATATACCGTTTTTTGTCCAACATCGGATGTTTTTTCAAAATCATCTTAAGTTTTTTTCTTTAAGAAAGAAGACATTTTTTTTAACCGAAATATTCTAAACTTCTTGTTTCATCTGCAATAAAAGTTTCAATATGATTGAATGGATCAATCTTTTCAAATAAATATTTTGGTGAAAATGGACGTAAAAATAATTTATTACGTAAAAAACGTATAATAATTTACTTAAATTCTAAAAAAAAAAATTCTGAGTCACAATTATTGACATTTTTTTAGTATTGTGTGAGAAGTGTATGAGTAAGGTCATATTAAATGTTCTGAAGTTTTTATCAACTATTTAAAACTTTTTTAGGAATAAACTTAAATAAAATAAAGTATTTTAAAATTTCTATTTTTAGTCAGAAACTTATCAAATTTTGTGAAACTTTTTTGAAGAATGAGATAGTACGTAAATAATATAAGGTGAAAATTTCATGAGTCTAGCAACATTTCTTTTGAAGTTATGACTAAATTACTCAAATTGACTTGATGAAAGTGCGTTTACGGTGAATTTTGCCGTTTTGCTCGGTTTAGCGGGAGTTTTTTCTCTCACCTGGTAAAAGCTTTTAAGAGGGTAGCTTAATAAACCCACAAAATATCATTAACATGCAATTTATGATTTATAGAGTTGCTGAATGAAACTTTTGGACAAAATTAAGGTTTGAAAAAAGGTTAAATCAAGCAAAAAAGGTCTCCAGAAAAAAAAAATTAAAAAAATGTAATAAACACCATTGAGAAACCATAATAAAATAAGATCCTCGCTTCCCTCAGAATCTAAAATGTGTTATTTATATACTTTCTACAATATTTTTACATTATAAAATCTGATAAAACCTATATAGTCAATATGGAAAACGTCATTACCATTAATCGTAAAAACTAGGAGCTCAAGATAATAATATCACGTAGGCCATACAAACCGTTTTATAATAGTTTCACTCAATTATTAAATTATAATTAAACAAAATATGTTTTTAACAAATATTTTTTCTAATGAGTGTGCTTCACTTTAATTTAAAAAATGGAATAACTAGGTGAGACTTATAATAAAATGTTTCCTATTAATTAACAGTGTCAATTATCATTGTTATTTTAATTTAATTGTGTACTGACTAATGAAAAACTGAATTATTAATTTTAATAAAAAAGTTTTATTACTTTTTTTTTTTTTTTAAGTTGAATTCATAAAATGAATTAAATATATTTTTAAAATCCGAATCAATTCGTACATTTTTATTGTAGTATAATTATTCATAATGCACTTTGGTAAAATATGACTATAAAATTGATTATAAGTTAAAAAGTCGTGATAACAACGTTTGGTTAAATTAATAATCATTGCTATGGAAAGATAGATTATTTTAGCATAAAAAATTACATAAAACATTTAAAAAAAGGGAATAGATTATCTTTTTAGTAGGGTATCATCAAATAAAGATAGGGATTTAAGTTTAATTTTTTTCTTAATAGTCATACAATTTGTATCAGTTTTTATTTCAAAAAAATTATATTATGTCATAACCTTGAAAATTGTCTTCATTTATTTAGGATTCGTCACATAACATGTGTTCAAGTTCTGCATTTAACTCGAATGCAATATAAAGGTACACAACTAGATTAAGTTGGACGTATTATATTTTCTTATGTTCCTAGTTACAAAGACAAAACCAACAAAAATTGCTGTGTCAATGATGTGATTATTAGATTTGATTTTCGACAAATTGAGAATTCACTGGGCAGGTGAAATACTACATACCGTAAGTAATTAATAACAGAGTAATGCAACACAAAACGTATTGGAAATTCACAAATCGTTCATTGGTTTGAATTAATCTCGTAAGAAACAAAAAAAGAATACAAATACCACGCGAGCGTTTAACATAAGGTATAATAAATCGTGCACAAGCAATGATTCAAATTCGATTGTGGTTGGAATACATTTATTTCGTATTGATAATGATTATTTTCGAGCAGACGTTTCCGCGAGAATCGCGCCAGATTAATATGCGTATTTGAACGTATGTCTTGACAATAATTAACCGAGTATAAATAATGAATATTAGTATTGAACATTTGAACGAGTTTTTCTGATTGTATAAGAATTGTGATTTTATTAAACTGTTTACTTGCTCATGTGTTGTCACATATCTTTGGCGTTCATAAATAATTGTATTGCGTCAGAAGTATACGCAAATTCTGTCCCTATTATTATAATATAAAACGAATCTCTAGGGTTGGCATGTCTCTCATATTTAATTCATGTTTCATTCGAAATATTTAGATAACATAATATTTTATTGTATAAATGCATAATACACGTAGCACATATTAATGTATTCTTGGCCGATATGCACTTCTATACGGAATTCACGTGGGAATGGCACTTAGGGTTCAATATCTCTTCCACTTGAAATATGATACCAGGAATAAAAAATGTGCGCAAAAATCTTGCTCTCAAGATCGAAAAACTTACAATACATACGAATCCATGCCTAGTAATCCTATAATAATTCTAAGTGTTCCTTCAATATATAATTGTTATTCTTGAAAGTTGAATTTAAACTGAATATCAAATAATATTATATTATAGAGATATGTATACATGGTGATGTATTAGGCAAACTCGTTTCATTTTTAACTCTATGCAATGATAAAATCTGAGTACTTTTTTACGTATAATTTGAAGCACTGACAGAAATACATAGTTATGATAAAAACTAATTTTTTACTATTTTTTTTTAACGACAGATTTTTAAGTTTTTTAATTTATTTAAATTTATTTGGGTTCATTTTAACATTAATTGCATATAGAATTTTTTCATAACTATTAGTGATGATAGTTTTAAAAAACGCAGAAAGTAATTTTTTATTTTATTTTTTTAAGTATGATTTATTATTTGTTAAAAAAAATGTATATTTAATTTCACGTGATCACGAATGACGAATGAATGCGAATGCAGTTTAATTAAACAAATACAATTATTCACATTGATGCACTAAACGCAGTTTTACTGAATTATGACAGTTTATTTTTCGAAGATAGAGATAATGTACATTTGATATCAATATTCCAAATGTATTTCAATGCAATAGTATCGATAACTTTAGTTAATTCCCCCATATTATTCTAGATTAGTGTAGCGCATGCAAAACATAGTTATCTGTTATTTTTTAAAGCTAGAGAAGCTATGCTGGTTATTTTAGAGCTTTAAATATAATTCCCAAATGAAGCGGATTTTGAATTACCATATGTATGAATATTCGACAACCGCAGCTCACAAGTCGTTTATATTATTCGACGCGAGGCTGACAGTAACATAGTGCCTTTGCTTTTAAAATTATTGTATAAATCATTTGCCGTTCCATTACGTTCATGTACGTTTTAATGTTCAACACTGTCGAGTGGATTAGACATACTATGATATACAATATACGAATGGTTTATGGATTTCTTTGTGTCGTAGTTTTCTAAGAAAATATTTGTAAGTGAAAAAAAAAATCAATGTTTCATTTTTCTACATTCTTACAACTACAAATATTAGTTCAAATGTCAATTGGTTTATTCTCGAAATAATTATAAATGTTCTACTAGTATGTTAGGAATATGATAAATGGATTTATAAAGTGCAGTAGTTAATGTGTTTGATTTTACCGATGAAACATTTTTCCATCCTTTATTTCCCTTTTTTCTCCTTATCTCACTGTTAACATTCAACTAAAAAACCGGATGCTACGCACCATCAGTATTCTTCGCTTCTTGCACTAGATAATGAGGATGGGTTTACTAAATTTTAAAGAAATAATAGATAATTTCTTTAGTTAAATGATCTTAAGCATAATTTCAATTTGAAAATATACCATTTATATATTTTACCATTTTTAGTCTAAAAAAAATAGTAATCATATATTTTTTCGAATTTTTTAAACGTTTCTTTGTTTGAAAAAAGACATTTTTTCAACCAAAAGATACAAAACATTTTGTTTTACTTGTATCAGAAGTTTATTATGATTAGGTAACCTTATTTAAATAAACATTTTAAGTTAAAAATTAATACAACACAGTAAATTTGTAAAAATTGTAAAATAATTTACTTTTAACTTTATAAAAAATCTTAATTCATAATTTGGATATTTTTTTCAGTATATTTAGTTCGTATAAGTATGGTTATATTACATTTCAGAACCATTTTTTAAAATATTAAAATGTTATTTCAGATAAATTATTAAAAATGAGGTACTTTCAAAGCTCTATTTTTAGCCCAAAATGTTTCGAATTTTTTTTCAAACTTTTGTGAAGTAGGCATGTAGCAATATTTAATTTATATATTAGGAAAATTTAAGTTTCTAGCTACATTACTTTTAGAGTTATGGTTAAATTACTAAAACACATTTAGTGAAAGTCTCGTTTACTGAACATTTTACTATTTTACTCGGTTTTTCGGCAGTTTTTCCTTGCGCTTGGAAGAACTGTTGATAAAAAAGAAACATGAACCCATAAAGTACCCACACACATACACACATATATACACATATATATGAAATTTCCTGTCTATAGAGTTTCTGGATGAAAATTTCGGATCAAGTTAAGTGTATCCAGAAAATAAAGAAAAAAAAGAAACGTCGTAGTAAAATCAACAGATTCTTCGTTTCACTCAGAATCTAAAACTTTAAATTGTTCAGTGAAAACGAATAGTTTTTCAATGTTTTACGTGCTGCATCTAAAATAATTGAAACACTTTAATAACGGTAATAAACCTAAATTATTAGTGACGTCATACGAACAATTATTTATTCCCGGTGAAATAACTCGGTCGGTGACGTCGCAGCTAAGGCATACTGACGTTCCTTAGCAAAATATATATGACAAGTCGATTAATATCTTGAGAGCCCCAATCGATCTCGTCAACGGTACCACAAAGAGTTAATAATGATAATAATAATAATAATAATAATAATAATCATAAATTTAATAATAATATTACTCAAATGTGCACTAACTTTTTTTGACGTGTACGCGACGTTGGCGAGCATTAACGTCGCCAGGGCTACGCGGACCGCCGTGGACGTCCCGTCGTACCGCATGTCGTCGTCGTCGGTCACCAGCCGAGTCACTAGACCGCCGCGCGTGCTCGCGTCACGCGTCGTCTCGGACCGGAAGACGAGCGGTCGCGTCGGTCGAGGAAAAACGGAGCGCAAAAGTCGGAAAGAAAAGCAAAATGACGATAAAAACGATAATAATAATAATAAAATAATAATAATAATAATAATGAGGTACGAGACGGCGTAAAAAAAACCTCCTGTGCGCCGGCAAAAACACGCACGGTCGATGCACGTCGCGGGTACTTCAAATCAGATGCTCGCCGGGCCGAAAAGCGTTCGCCGAAGCCGCTGTAGTCGTAATCACCGCCGACGTGGTCGTCACAGCGGCCGTTGCCGTCATCGTCGTCGTCGTCGTCGTCGTCGTCCGGTCGATGGTCGTCGTCGAGTCGCAGCACACTCCCGAGTCGGCCGGCGGACGTCGGGAAAATCGACGGTCGATGGCGTGGATCATTTGTACCGCCGTCCGGAACGACGGCGACGACGGTGGTAGAGGGAAACGTACGACACGCCCGGCGGAAGGGGATCGCGTATTTTCGGGTACATCCGCAGCAGCCGCCCGTGGTCGTCGCTCCGAGCGAAACGCGCGGCGCCGAAAACAACACGATGACCTCTTGCGACGAGCCGCCATCCTACGGGCCGAGCGCCGTAAATGCGGGCCGAGACGTGCGTCGTCGTCGTCGTCGTCGTCGTCGTACACGTAAATATGCGTACACTGAATAATCCTATTCATCGCCCGCGACAAGCTGCCACGTGTCATGCTCGGCTTTTTCCGAACTGCCAATACATTGAAACTAAACTCAGAAACACTACGATGTCAAGACTTATAAAAATAAGACTAGATTTTTACGTGTTAAACACTGTCAAAAAAAAAAAAAAACATAAATAATTAAAAATGCATCAAAAATATTTTATTTACTAGAATGTCGTACCAAACATACTCCAACATACATTTTTTCATTTTCAAATAATAGGTACATTTAATTCAAATTACATGATATAATGTACACATAATATGTGTTATTATAATATACAATGATAAAACTAAGTGTTATTAGATTAGTGGCGTATTTCGGATTTTGCTGCCCCTGGTAGACATTTTTTTATGCCTTCTTCCTGTCACCAGTTTTTTATAGTAGCAATTTTTCTTACCCATAAGACAACTCACAATACATGTGCTATGGCAATAGTATCATGAAGTATAAACATCTATCGTGCGCCCGAGAATGTTGTACACCGTAGGTACCTTCAATAGTACACATGATAACAAAATAATCAAATCAAATTGTAAATTTTATTAATTTATTTTCTTAACTATTTACGAAATAGCGAACAAAATGTCAACAAAGGAAAACAAATATTGAACAAATTAATAGAGTATAAATATTTAAGAGAAGAAAAACGAACATCATTAAATTAAATTTCGTTGCGCTTTTATCTTGCAAAATCTTCAATTATTTTTGACACCGATAATATTCTGACCAATTGTATGATGAAAAAAAAAGATGCATGATTTGATTGTGATACATTTTGTATCGAAAAATTCAAATTCATAAGAGTGGTAGAATGAATCACAGAAATTTGTGTATTTGCAGTGATTTAGGACATAATGTGAGAATTATAGGTGATGAAAATTTTGGTAAAAATAATGTTTATCGGATACGTATATATATTTTTTTTTTTGTGAGGAGTCCTAACTTTCTGATCGCATAACTTTCTAATGAAGATTGCGCATGCCTATTTATTTGTTTATTAAAGTACACCGTATTTTATTGTTTTCATTATTAATTATTATCATTATAATTATTATCAATATCATAGCTCTTGGGCTTGACTCGTATTTCGAACGCTCCTCGGACGAGTCGTCGGCTTGCGGTGAATGCGCTTCCCGTCGTTTTTCCTGTGGGTTGGCTATAGAAGTGACGTCATCACGTCGATAGTGAGAGATAAGAGTGGCGCTCGGTTTGAATCATATACATTATTATAATGATATCGCAAAAAAAAATACGTTTTTTTACAAAAGATATCAAACTGCAATGATACGAATTTTCGTCGTGCCCGTCGTTGTTTGAAACGAATGACTTTTAACTATGTCACATGGGTTTATAATTCGTCATGTGTACCCAGTAATTTAGGTCACCGTGATTAATCTACCGACTTTATATAAAGTTGTATACCAAATTATTCGTAAAAACAATCAATGCCAACAGAATTGAAACTTTTGAAAACGCTTTTGAAAGAAATGTTGACTAACGATTTTTGAGGTTACGCGCGCACCGATAAATAATTTAAGTTGATGTTAAATCACCCATTAGGCCATGAAAGCTGAAATTACGAGTTACACCAAATTTAAAAAGATAAATGTGACTCACCAGTAATTTCCAATGAGAATTTAATAAACCAAAACCAAGTTACGCTGTAGCCGTTAAGAATTTTCGTTTTTAAAACCATTTGGACAATTTTACACCCGATAGTGCTATAACTTAAATTTTAATTTAAACACTTTAAAAAAACTCCCACTTTACAACTTTAAATACCCCAAGTGCATTTTTATACGATTTAGGTCAGTTACGCACACAATAACGGTTGCCGTCCGATCAATCACGTTGAAAGTTTTCTCGATCTTGGATAAATTATGTATACTATTATCATCAACAGTTTTTTCCGATATTGGCGTAATCGATGCTTGTGGTCCATAACCATTAATAAATTTGTAAGTGATTTTTAAATAACAAACGTGGATAATACGTATACATTTTAAGAAGTATAAAAAAAATTTGTGTCATTATTGTGTTGAATGCATTAATATTTTACTGATTTATTCTAGTATATTTCGGATCTATCAGGACGGAAATATAAAAAGATAATCGTACACGGACTTCAAAAATAATATATTATAATGTTATGATAACTCTTTATTATTTTCCTATGCAACCATGCAGATATTTGAATGCAGTTTCATTGCTATTTGCTATTATTTATACGCTCTAACCGATATTCTATATAATACTGTACACATTGCGTTTGTTTGAAAACTTAACGTTTATATTATAATTATTATTGTATACGTATTATTGATGATATTAACCCTTATTATCGAATTACGTATGTTTTAAACTCGTGTATACGGTTCAATAAAGATTATTTGAATAATAAAATGTTGCAATTTAATAATGTCGATCTATAATAATAGATATAGTTTTTGAGCGAAAATTATACAGAGTAATTCATATTGATTAAATAATACAAATACAAATTTTATGTTTTGCAACTGTTACGCTATAGTGACTTCGATTTCGAAATTAAACTTTTCGATATGACATTTTGAAATGAAAAAAAAAATTACAAATTTAAATATGATAGCCTCTTGTTAAGCGATTATTTTTTAGTTAGCTGAATAGTGATTACGTACCTATATGCATTTTTTTCTTGTAATACATTCTTACAATGTGAATTTTAAAAGAAAATATTGAAATATTCTTGTTTTAAATCATATTATCTCGTATATGCTGGTATAGCATATATTATATTATGTTATTGTTTTATATTCGTCAAGAAAATATAAACGATTTTAATTTTTGATTTAAAATTTAGAAGTCACATTTTGATGATAATATTATCATTGTCATGTTTTTTTCCTGTATGAACTACCTATATGTTTTACAGAACATTACAATGACAGTTATCATATTAGAGCAGACAATATAAAGTATAAAATTACATTTTTCCACACATTTTGGACTAGAATTCAAGAAATGATATTTAAGAGACAAGAATAAAAAATCACACAGCATATTTCATTAATCGTGTTTTGTCACTGTGAAAATGCAATCATTATATTATCGAAAAGAAAAGTATACAACTTATAATACCATTTAACTTTCAAGAATGAAAAAAAACCTCTACTATAACAATCTACACATATATTAGCTGTACAGAGATCTTAAAACAATTATATCTTATAGTTCTACAAAATCTCGATAAAATGTTGTAGTCAATAGAATTTACATCAAATAAAAACCATTTTTAACCACTTTTTAAAAAATAATGAAATATTTTAAAAACTAATGAAAACCACAATAACATAACATTTTGATGACTACGAACATATTATTATACAAGTATTTGTTACCAAGCAAGATTTAAATTCTTTACGAATAGAGATAAATATTTTGTAAGCCCACAAAATATTTCAAATATTCATTGAAACACAATTTAAAGTATAAAACTAACAAAAAATGTATGTATTTGTTTTTGTAGGATAGTTTTATTAATTTTGTTTGTACGTCGTTATTTTAATTATTGTACGAGTTGGTTTCGATGAGAAAATATTACGTAATTCCTTAAATTTTTTGCTGTGTTGTAGTTAAACTGATTTAAAATTACAACCATATTCGTATTTTATCATTCATAAAATAAAATGTTCATTTTTAAATACTAAAGAAATTAAATCCGTTTGTTTTACGAACATTTTGTTTTTAAATTAGTGTTACATGGTGTACATTAAACTATTCCAACCCCGTACGAACTTAAACTGGCAATTTACTAATGATAGTATGAGATAGTATACAAAGTGTATTAATATATCAATTGTATACACCTATTTAAAATGATACTAATGTGATTAATAATAATACGTTAATGGACTGATTTATTAACGTGTGCACATTATTAATAACGAATTGTTTTTGTGTAAATACGAAAAAAAAATACATAACGGAATCAACATACAAAATAAAATAATAGACGTATGTTTTTTTTTTTATTACGTTAATGTGTTTGGTTATTATTCAACACGAAATATTAATATGTGTATGGCCTACGCATTGGTTATTGTACGTACATATTATATATATTACGTACATAAAATAAGGACGCGCGTGATACATATGATTAAAGAATATTTAAATAAAATTAATCATCGCAAACAAATCTATAGATGAAATGATAATTATTGCTATCATTTCGGTACAGAACAGAATAATAATCAAGTGCCAAACTCGAGTTTTTATAAAAAAAAAAAAAAAAAACTGACGTTTTACGAATAATTTATTCACATCATAATGTTATTAATATCACGTTTGACAAAGTTTACCATCAGTACGTTGTTAGTGATTAAAATGTTTTTTTTTTCTACGAGCTGTTGTTCATATTATCATCTTTACCTGTGTATGTAAGGCCTCAGACCAATTAAACATTTGAAACGTAGCCAACTCTGGCCTGTTTTTATTGCGTGTTTTGTTTGCTGATTTAATAAAATTCCTAAATCTATACGGTTGAATGAATAACGGTTTATTGAAATTATTAAAAACACGCGTTTTAAATAAATAAAATACATTTCTTAAATTATTCGTCTTCAGCTTTAATGTTCAATAATATAAGTTGAAAATGTATTCAATTAAAATCGCTGTCACGACAATTTAATATTTTTTTAATAAGATAATATATTTTCGAAGAATTTCGCACCAAGGTTTAATATTTTTTCTTCTCTACATATTGCGAATTAGGTATGGAAGAAAAAAAACTTGTCCATGTAGTTAAATCATCAATTATTTTAAAGTGTCTATAGTATGTTATGCATCAAAGTATGGAAGAAAACAAAATGTTTAATGGCGTCTCATTATACATACCGTTTTTTCCAAGACATGCTCACGTTACAGAAGTACCCTGGTGTGAAATGTTACTAAAACACTATATAATAAGTATAATTTTGTCTAAAATAGCTACCAATATTGAATGTTCTAAGAAAATAACACAAGAACACGAACACCTTTTTAGATGAATGTTATTTTTCATTTTTTTTTTATTTTTTTTTATTACAAAATTACATTTCGATTACTAGCTCAATTGTAGGTATCATAATCCACACACTGGGTCATGGACCATGGTACACATCACGTCGTACGTGTTTCTTCGACATAACATCGTAAGTTGAGTTAGAAGATTTAAAACATTATTCATTTATTCTATGATCGTAATAATAATTGTTTGTTTATTTTTAATTTCAAATCATTTGTTAATTATTCAATCGTATTTCTACTCTTGACTTTGTGAGCGATACTTTGAAAATAGGTAATCATTAAGTTACATTGAAAAACATGACATTGCAAGCAAATTTAAGGCTGTAAGTATATTGTATAACGTATAGTAGATTTGTGTACATTATCATTGTTAAAATATAGTTACCGCAAGAGATGCTGGTTTTAATGACAATGAAAATACTATTAAAAATTAGACTTTTCAATCGATATATTAGCTAATGCTTATATAAAATAGGTACGTAACATTTTTAAGATCATAATACTTAAGTGATTCGAAAGGAAATGTCGTTTAAACCGATGTTGTTGTAATTCGATTTATGAATAACTTCGAGTTGGGGTGCACATTCCACAGACGGTATGATTTGAGTCCTGATGTGTATTTTCTTTCATACTTGAACCTAGTCTCAGGATGTTTCATTGTGTTTTTTGAAAGTATCATTCGTAATTTATCTGCGTAAAATATTGTTGGAATAGTGATACGGACGATACGTTATATCTTTTGAAAGAGGTTTCATTTAATTTTTCTCTCCAACTAATATTTAAATTGCGACAAAATAATTTCAATGTAATTATTGATCGTGTAGGATTAGATTTCAAAATATAGGTTTTTTATATATCCATACAAATGTGATTTCAATACATACCATAACTTAATTCGTTTTGTTTAATCCCAAATTAAAATAATATTTTTTATTATATTATTATTATGTTAATTTAATTAATAAATTGTTATTAGTTTACATGTGTAAATGTGTATTATTGTTTTTAATTTTATAATTTTATCATGTTTATGACGCTAACATAAAAATTAATTTATCACAATTTAATATAAAAACCAAAAAACAATTCTTCTTATTTGAGAAAACTCTAATCAAGTACGATATATACATATACATAGTACTTGGTACATGCTATGGCTGTAATTGATTTATTATAATTTTGAAATTCTATTATTTTAGCATATTTCAAACGTAAAATATTCTATTAGGATTTAAATGAAAACATAAACACGATTCAATTTATTTTTTTCACTGATTTTATGACATTTTAGCAATTCATTGATACTTTAGAACCCGAGAACTTCAAATGTTATGGTCAAAATTAATTTCATACACCTTGGTACACTACCTTTAGAGATTTTACACGCAACCTCTTCATAGTTTCTCCTGGGTAACGCTATGAGTTGATAGATTTCTGAACAATGAAGAACTGAAATGCCATGACAACATCTGCAGTTCAGAATGTAAAAAATTACTTCATGGATTCAACTTGCGTTCTATAGAAATGATTAAGTATATATTAATATATCACTACCAAAGTCGAGTAATACCCATTTCTATACAGTACGTGAATTTGTGGTCTAACTAATGTCAGGAGCTCTGCATTATAATTCAATATGAGTTCAAGAAACGGTTTTTTTTTTTTGACGATATATTTGTATTTTGTACTATCTATATTATATATTCATGTTGTTTTGACGGGGTTTTTATGTGTCACCATTGCACAGCAAAATATTTTGAATGCGTGTGAAAAAAATCTAAAAATAATAACATTATTATATTTTAATTTTTAGATTCAGATTTTTCCCCAAAAGAAGCGACATAGCGCCTTTCCTTTACACTATATTTGCACATAACACTCCGAAACTTTACATACATCATTAGGCACTTACGCCGACGATACAATAATTCTGGCCTCAAATGACAACCCTCAAACTGTGTCGGATAGGTTACAAATCACCTAAACATGATTCAGATCTGGTCAAAAAAATGGAAAATAAAAATAAACGGCTCCAAATCCTCCTTTATTACTTATTCACTAAAACCTGGAGACTGTCCTCCAGTTTCATTCAATAATAACTTAATTCCAATAACCTCTGTAGTCAAATACCTGGGCCTACCGTTTGATAAACGACTCACCTGGGCTCAACATCTCAAAAACAAAAGGAAATCCGTAAACTCTAGACTTCACTTGCTCCGTCCACTTCTCCGTTCCAAGCTAAACACCAGCAATAAATTGTCAATCCACAAAGCTATGTTAAGACCATTATGGGCATACGGCATCCAGCTATGGGGACCCGCGAAACCCTCAAACCTGCTAACTATACAAGCCTTCCAATCAATATGCCTCCGTCAAATATTTTCTGCCCCTAGGTATATAAAAAACACAAAGACTTAACCGTTCCAACACTTTCTCAGCTAACCAAATTCCACTTCCTCTCATTCCATTCTAAGCTAAATCACCATACAAATCCATTAATTAAAAGTCTGTCTTCTTGTACAACTCCCGATAATCCTAGAAGAATACTGAAACTTGGCCTAGAGATTTCCTTGCTTGATCTGTCGGGCAGTACTACTTAGTACCCTTCTTCTCTGTGTATTATTATATAAAATGGTTTTGTCCAGTCCGATCCGCTTTCGATTTCAGTTCGATATATTAAGTCTTAATGACAGAATCGCGGTCTAGTCTCGTTTATTATAACACGTAATACACTAATAAGTAGAATTATATAATTAACACGTTCCATTTGTCTATAATTGTAATTTTTCCTAGAACATAGTGGTGGTGCAGAAGGGACAGGTATTCTAAATTTATTTATATACCTAATAGAAAGATATTTAATCACTTTGACTAAGTATGTGAGATAACTTTTTTACAATCGGTTCTGTACAGTCTTATTCTCATATATATTTTTTTAATCGGTCCGATTCAGTTCTGGAATTAGTTAAAATGTATCAGGCCCGTCTGGTCTAAACAAAAACCGACCATGCAGAGCATTAGTCCAAAGCATGTTTGATAGTCTGACGGATAATTTATTGTAACCACGACGATCAACTGAAAAACGGCTCGATTTGTTAAGTTATTAACTGTCGCGCCTCTATGACAGTAAGTGAAAAACACCGTTATCAACCGTGAAATGAAACGCTGATGCGATATTAATACCTTCGTCAGTGACGAATAGTCGCCGTGGAATGATTTTAGTACACTTTTCGCAATTTCATAGATTCCGGCCTATATTAAATAGTTGCCATTAAACGGAGTATTAGTCTTATTTACCGATGATGGGTTTTTCAAACTAAAATTTGAAACTCCAACGGGTATTTTGTACAAGAAAATTGTTTTTTTTACCTATGGACGTAAAATACAATACTTTTAAGCCATAGAGAAAAAAAGAAAAAAAAGAAATAAGTAGTTATAAAAAAATAACGTTATACGAAAACAGTTAATATCGTCTCGGTGACTGTGGCGACGAGAATAAGGCGTAGTGGAACGTACGCGCACGTGCGTATTAATCGAATAAACTTTGAAAATCAAATCGGAATATTCGTCGTGCACGCCGTTATATCCCCTCCCGAACTGTATTTATTCTAGTACATTGTTCTTACGATATGACCGGTCACCACGTCGTGCAATCGACTAACCAGTGAAAATAAAAATTAAAAATTTATCGCCCTAGTTCGGTGATATAATTTAAGTGAAAACGATAATAATAATAAATAATAACATATATAAACGAATTGTGTATATAAACCATTTCGGAGCAGCCTAGCATATATATATTGCTGTATATATATATATATATATATATATATATATATGTACCACAACGTCGGATAATTAATTCCCGTGATTATAAAACGCTTCCAGACAATAATGAATAGTTATAATCATAATTATCATACAAAAAATAAGTAATAAAAATAATGGAGTACCTGAGTACGATGATTTGATTATTGAAAAACAATACGAGGAGAGGAGCATGATCATTTTGTGTGTGGCTATACAACGAACCATTACAAAGTCTTGAACAATTAATTTATTGTTATACACCTACGTTTACAGATCAAAGAGACGTGAAAAAATAATCACAGTTGTAGCAGTAGTATACGAGTTATATCGTACATATATATAATACAAATGTATGGTTTTTAACTATCCATTAACATTATTTTTACTATAATTATAATTATTCTCTTATCAAATGAAACGATATGAAATCTCTTGATATCTACAATGGTATTATTATTATTATAATTTTCGTTCTTTATTTCTATAATTACCTTTTCATCGTTTTTCCTGTTTCGAATTTAACATACTGTAGCTTAAAAGATTTCGTTCAAGGCAGAAATTTGGGAAGGAATCTCTCAGAGTAGTCTTTCACAAAGTGTACACAAAGAAGAAGACGGGAACGACACAATATTTACTTAAACATTTTTTTTTCATTCCATTTTTTAAACTTTAAAACTTTCAATAATTACCGTTCAATAATAAAGAAATAAAAACGTTAAGAATTTTTAGCAACAAACGTTTGAGTCTGCGAAAGAGTGATGTAAAAATCCCACGACTCTTTTTTAATTTTCCTAAAATAAGTTATAGTGGAATGTCTGCAGTACACATTTTCCGTCGCATTTTTCACCTCTGTCTGCGTTTCCGTCCACTGGATGTAAGAAACGTCAATCAGAAGTGCAAATCTCGATAATAATATAAACTACACTTTTACCCATGAATGAAATTGGAGAGGGAACTCGAGAGACGTATGTGTCTCCCACCCCCCCCACATTTTCAACATTTTTCTGCACAGATATTTAGCATGTAATTAGCATGTATTTGCATGTATAATTTTGTAATTTGCATTCTTTTTGTTTAGGTGTAAAATCAAAAAATGAGTGGGGGGACTGTAGACACGTGTCTCCGACCCCCCCCCCCTCTTCATGTTATATATACTAATTAACAAACTTATTCTTGTGCCAATAATTAGCACGTAATTTGCATGTATTTACTCGACCGGTTCCGTAACTAACAACCCCATCTCAACTTGTGCAAAATCCGGTTTTCTAATTCACATGTGTCCCCATATTCATACAAAATATATAATTGCCAAATGACAATGAAAAAGTATGAAAAATAAGTTTCATAAGATTGTTTTTAATTTTTTTATTGTAGTTTACGCATCGACTTTTAGGAAAAGTTTCAACGATAATTTGGATATTATTTTTGATTCATAAAACTCTTTTTAATCTGATTAAAATTCATTTTTAAGTTAATTAATTTAAAACTGAGTCTGTAAAAGACATAAAAGATATTTGGAAATCTGGCTAACGTGCGAATTAGAAAACCGGATTTTGCACAAGTTGAGATGGGATTGTAGTTATGGGACCGGTCGAGCAAATACATGCTAATTATTGGCACAAGAATAAGTTTGGTGATTAGTATTTATAACACGTAGGAGGGTCGGAGACACGTGTCTACAGCCCCCCCCACTCATTTTTTGATTTTACACTTAAACAAAAAGCATGCAAATTACAAAATTAGACATGCAAATACATGCTAATTACATGCTAAATATCTGCGCAGGAAAATGTTCAAAATGTTTAAGTGGGGGGGGGGGGGGGTTGGAGACACTTACGTACTCGAAAGTGCTTAACACTCTCGGATTTCTAATTAGCTTACAAACATTTGTGTGAGATCATTAAAAAAATATATACATATTTTTTTCGATACCTACACATTTTTAATTATTTTTTAATGTTTGTATGTGCTTGAAAAGTGCTAGAAAGATTTCATAATTGATTAACACTGATACTATTATAATCTTTAATATTTTTACCATGACATTAACACAAATCAAATTTTCATGTTGTATCTCTGAATTTTTGGAATAATACGTGACACGTCCAGCAGTTATGGACAACTAGGAAGTTGCCTATAATAAACCATATTTAATAATAATTATTTAAACATTAAATAATAATTAACAATGTTAGGTATAAATTATTTATATTTTTGTTATTATTTGTATAATTGTATACGATTAAAATGTGTGTAAGGTAATATTGGGAGACGGAGTGGTCGAGTGGAACCAGGCATCACTGCTGACGCACACTGTCGCCGCGCCGGTGTAACCGGGATTATTTACCCCCGTGAAATTTGACCACTCCTGGTAAATTTTCACTAGTGAAATTTTACCTCCCAGTAAATATTCGCTAGTGAAATTTTACCCCCGGTAAATATCCACTAGTGATTTTTTACCGTGGGTAAAAATTCACTAGTGGAATTTTACCCCAATGTATTTATAAATCCCGGTAAAATTCCACTAGCGACAATTTATTGGGAGGGGGGGTATAATTTCCCTAGATATATTTTACCGGGGGTAAATATTCACTAGGGTTAATTATTTATTTATTTTATGGTATAAGATATATATAATATATATATATATATATATATATATATATATATATATATATATATATATACATATATATATATTGAAAATACACAACTAGTTCATTGATAACTCATCAAGTAAGTTTCAAGTATATTAACAGGCCCAACTAGAGGGGGGTACTTGAGTATTTTCTCCGGGACCTGGGCTTCCTCGAGGACCATGATGAAAAACTTAATTTAATCTAGTAAAATTATATCCCCCCAGTAAATTTTCACTAGTGAAATTTTACCTCCGGTAAATATCCGCTAGTGATTTTTTACCCCCAGTAAATATCCACTAGTGATTTTTTACCGGGGGTAAAAATTCACTAGTGGAATTTTACCCAAGTGTATTTATAAACCCCGGTAAAATTTCACTAGCGAATACTTACCGGGAGGTATAATTTCACTAGCGAATATTTACCGGGAGGTAAAATTTCACTAGTGAAAATTTACCGGGGGGGTAAAATGTCATGCGGTAAATAATCCCGGCCACACCGGTTCAAACCTCGGTCACGGGCGGCTCTCTCTCTGGGCAGGCGACTGTCGAGAGAAAGTGGTCGCCATCTCCCCTGTGCAGAAGGCAACGGGAAACCACTGCACAGTAAAAACCCTTCTCTTGTAACACCTTCTTCTTGGTGCAAACCAACCCTCGGGTTGATGACCTTCAGAAGAAGAAGAAGGTAATATTAGGGCTAAATAGGGCACGAATCTCCCCCACGGATCATTACAAAAAAAAAATTTAATTCTACCATTTCCAATGGTTTTACGGCCATGTAGTTTAACCGACGAAACGTATGAAAATTGAAAAGAGTATGCTAACAAACACAGTGGCGTGTCATACATGTGTGCAATGTGTGCAAATGCCACGGGCCCTCGGCCCGTGGGGCTGTGGGGGGCCCATTATTGATCAATGTTCCTCAAAAAAAAAAGAATTAAATAAATACGGTTAATATGTACGAAAAAGTAAAAAAATTGTTTTCAATTTTAAAAGATTTTCATTTTCTCAAATCTGATATCATTGTTATAATCTATAAAATATATAGATATTGTATTTCTGTGACGGCGACTAAACGTTATATATAGCAATCTGTTTCCCGTGGTTTTTCGTTATCACCTTGTCGATTACTTGTAATAGAGAACCCCACATTAGCAACAACATTTTCTGAAATATGTACAGCATGTATGTTATTTTTGACACTCCCTGTGACAGTTGCTACAGCGGAACGTTCATTTTCAAAATTAAAATTAATCAAAAATTATTTACGGAGCACAATGTGTGAAGAAAGATTAAGTGGACTTGGAATTCTATCTATTGAAAACGATCGAGCTCGTCAATTAAATTTAAATGAAATAATTAATAATTTTGCAGAAAAAAAAGCACGCAAACGAAATTTCCATTGAATTATTATTATTTTAGTTTTATCGTTATTTATAGAATATGTTATTTTATTTGTATGGAATTTCATCTTATTTTTTATGTAATTAAAATTTTAATAAAAATAGAAGTACCTGTGGAAATGCATAAGATTTTAGAATTTTAGAATAAAAACTTACTTTAAATTTGAATTTATGTATCTATGTCTATATATTATAATTTAGAATAAAAAGTTGAAGGGGGGGGGGCCTTTTTTTAGTTCTGCACACAGGCCCATATTTGGGATAAACCGCCACTGAACAAACAGGTGTTGACAACAACGGAAAATACAAGTGATAAACAATAATATTTATGTAACACGTGCGCGGCAACGGCGATTCCGAAGTGATACTACATCCGCCATGGCATACGACGACGATGACACGATGTCTATAACGTATTACGGTGGGCACCTGTGCCTATGGCGTAGGTGTAGTGCGGGAAAGATCGAAGTACGGTCGCCAACCTTGCCGCCCGGTCGTCGTTGTCGTCGTGTCTGTTTCGTCACGTATTTCGTGCAAGGCGAATATTAAACTTTATACAACATACTTTATTTAACATGACATGCTCGCCAAGTGGCCTGGCAGCATTTACCGGGCGTATTTGTCTGTTTTGACAGTGTACGACGAAACGGGAAAAACGAACGATTATCGATTATCGACAGTCAACAAAAGGAAAAAGCAGGTGGTTTTGTAATATATATATATATATATATATATGTTTATATATATGCGTGCGTGTACGAGTATTCAAGGTATTGTATTGTTCGCCATATCACCTTTCTTTTTTATGAGTTAAATTGACATTGACATTTATTCAAAAAAACACTTGATAATTATTATTATTTTCCAGCCGACAAATTATTATTGTTACTTCAAAATATCGCCGAAAGGATACGTTTCTATGGAGTGCCGCACGTCACTCGACGGCGTATTCCAGACAACGCCACACAGAGATTTCCGTTCGTTGTGTTCGACACCAGGCTTCGACACAATCGTCGTCGAATTTGTCTTTGATCGGCTTAGCTACCCCAAAATCACGGACCGACTTAATGATACCGGCCGTTTTCAATTCGGTACGTTTCACCGATTTCGCAATTTCGCTCTTCGGGGTGTATTACTTCGACCGTTTTTCTCCAGGCTGTAAGTCGTCATGTACTGCGTGCCAGATCTGGTGTGAATTTCATCACACGTTCCAAAATCAAGCTGGAACGTATGTTTACACGCCAATTTCATTCATTTAAATGTCATATATATATATATATATACACACAAACACACACATATATTACGTGTGTGATAACCGATAACTGAATAGCGTTGAAATAAAGGAGTGATGAACGTGTTTTTCATGTTTTGAGTTTTAATCAGCGGTTGCCGTCGACGTCGTCATCAATAAAAATTTGGTGACTAGAGGCAATTTTTCGGGCTATAGACTTCGTTCAAAAAATTTCAGTTACTGAGGTATTTTGTATTATTGGTAATTTGGAATTGAATGAGAATTTTCGTTTATAAAACTTGGGTTTGAAAAACATACATATCTTTTGAATCTTTTGGTAAAGGAAAATTTCTACCGGATCTAAAATTAAAATTCGTATTAGATTTCATCATTTTTAGATACCATCACTCTAGTATTTCGTAAAATAGTTTCATTAAAACAATGATTTATCGTTTGTTTAAACATTTTTTACACTTGTCAGCCATCACCAATAGTTTATCATTATCCAAGAAAAAAAACATCCGCAGAGCAAAGTATGTCCGGCATTTTTTTTATGCCTTTTTTTTATTTCAGTCGTTGGCGTTACTCCCGTTCATTGTTCCTGGGTATGTAAGTCGGTCAGAGATTGAAACGAGAAAGAAAGACACTGCACGATCGGTCACTATACAACAATAGAGGCTGCGGAAGTATGTGACGTCGCCGAGGTGTGTGTGTGTGTGTTTGTGTGTGTGTGTCTATGTGTGCGCGTGCTATAAAACCAATTTAGGCGCAAGAACAAAAAAAAAAAACTAAAAATAATTAAACTTTGGGTGTTATAGATGTGCGCGTGTCCGGCCACGACGCCGATCAGGCGGCCCCATAAAATGAAGTAAATGGTGCGCGAGACGCCACTACCGCAAGCGAGACAACGATCTGATTGGACTAAATTTGTTTTTTGTTTTGTTTTTTTTTACTTTCCATTTCTACAGTATTCACTTCAAATCGTTAGGAAGTCACTCGTAGATCTCATTTTCGGACAATGTTTAAACTATCGTTCGTTTATTACGTGTACATGAGCGCACGCACGCACGCACGCACGTGTGTCTGTGTGTGTGTGTGTGTGTGTGTGTGTGTGTGTGTGTGTGTGTGTGTGTGTGTGTGTGTGTGTGTGTGTGCATGAGTAGATGCTTAATATAATATGGACGACGTTTTGAAACTGCGTGTTACTATATCTAGAAGGTAATATAATTACGTAATCTGACTTAGGTCATTGACCGTACGGTAAAAAATAGTTATTATCGAAATATTAATAGGATCTGTAAATATTATTTTTACTCAACACACAATATGTAACCAGTAAAAACGAATTAAAAATATATTTTGGTGATTAAAAATTATAAATGTACCTAATACCTATCTATAAAAATTCCATTATTTTTTCATAATATTGTGTTTATACGAATGACTGTCTCACGATGATAATGTTACATTTAAAACAAGTTTTATTTTAATTACGACGTACAAAATAATTATTGAGAACACATATTTAACAACCATTTATCATTGCGGGTAAAATTGTTCCTTATAAAAGTTTAAGCTGAACAATGTTATTTTGTTACATTATTTTGTAACATCTAATATGTGTAGCTATTATGGACTTGATAAGTGCTATTATTAAGCAACTAACAAACATTACCTGTGAGCCAGGTATGCCCGTAGAGGTTATTTTGGTATTACGAAATGTTTTAGTGTCTTAAGGGCGTGAGGGGCGTTTCTACACACACACACACACACACACACACACACACACACACACACACACACACACACACACACACACACACACACACACACACACACACACACACACACACACACACACACACACACACACACACACACACAAACACACACACACGACACATCTCCTGATATCATATCTATTCAAACATTTACACATCAATTTTTAATATATGAATTCGGTTTGTTTTATCGGGACACAATTGAAGATTTTGGTGATAGCAAGCCACGGCCGTGGAAGTCTAAATGATCCCAAAATGTAGAACCAACTTTGATTTTTTAATGTCAGCCGATTTTCATGGTGACGCTTAAAAATGTTTAAAGTTGAGTATAATATAATCGTAACTTAAATCATCCATTGTATATTTATATTGATGAATGATAACACTGATGCCAGTTGGCCGTTTCTCGCTTCTATACATCATTTTGTAAACAATGCAATGTAAACAATTCTATAAATAACTTATAATTGTGTTTTACCTTTAAGTCTAAATAACGAATTTTTTTTCAAATCTTAGACGACGCATACGTATTATAATAATATATTACGGCCCACTTTTCGAATGTCACCGACATGAGCAAATAAAATAGCCGAATTAATTAAACTATGTTTAATTTTAAATATTTTTACCGCTAAATACAACATTCAAGATGAACACAACATTTTGAGTAATTTAGTGAATTATTCTATAAGACAAAAACTAAAACCTGACTATATTTCTAAGAAAATAAATGTTTTGACACTTGGAAAAAAATTTAATTATGTCTAAATTATGGACTAAAAATAAAGTGCAAATAAGTTACTATTTTAAATTGAATGAACTGATTTGACAATGGTTAACTCTGTACTTTCTTTTTTTACGTGTAGGTACATGGTTACTTTGTAACTCAAAAAGAAAAATTAACACCTCACTATCAAGTTATTACCCAATTACTGTAGATTATAAATGGTAGTTAGTTAAATATTGCCTATAGAATTAAAAAAAAACTTACACATGATGAATTTCATTGGTAGTTAACTAGTAATTATTTTGTTAGTTTACTTGTCTGCTTGGAAAAGAGGCATCGTTTAATTAAAAGTAATTATAAATTAGTCCACTATTTTGCTAGCGAGATGGCTTTCTAGTGAAGTTAAAACCATTGAAATCTTTGGTTACTAGTTAAAATTCTTCAATAACTTATTTACTAGCAAAATGGTTGACTTATAAAGGGTAATTCTAGCTCCTAGTAAACTAACATTGTGTAAACTACGCTTTGTATGGTCGAGAATTGAGTTAGATTAATTGATAAAAACAGTCGTTAATGATAAAATAAACACTATTTTCCGAAGAGCCAAGTTTTTTTAACTTCCTGCTGTAGATGTAAGCATGATAAATTGGAGATCAGAATTTCATCAAAACCACTAATATGTATTATCGTATTACATTATTTCATAAAGTTTTCCAGTCTTTCATAGGAAATAATTTGATTTTATTCATCGAATTAAACAATGTATTAATCCAATGTAGATTAAAACCGCGTTAATCTGCATCTGACTATACTTAACTAACTGAACGCGCATTGTGTATAATTGACTTAAAAATTGCATACAAATTAGTCACGTATCGAGGCGCATAGGTTGAGTTGGTTGACATTGGCGTTAAGCGGTGAGTAACCACGAACGAATTATTTTTGTTGTGACCATTATAAAATGAATGGAAACCGAGCCATTAGAATACTAACGTGTGCTCTGAGCCGAATTCATCAACTGTTGTATGCATAAACTGATATATCAGCTAATTTCTAAGTGAAGTTTAAAAATATAGAGTTAACTGGGAATTTGGAATATATTAATGAAATAAAATCAATAATTGGCAAGTTATCATTGTATAGATAATTTTTTGTTTTTGAAAATATAATGACACACTTACCTTACCACCCCCTTATTTATCCCACCGTGTGTTAAAGTACAATACAAATATTTTAGGGATAAATCAATATTACGTAGGTATTTCAGTTTTAGATTTTTGATTTTTATGCTGACACGAGATAAGAAAAATTCGTCCACAAAAATATTCCACTATTTGTGCGCCTATTTCTTTCATCTTTATTTTGATCCACTGTCAGCACACAAATTCGTACATTAATTAACTGTTACCCATTAACACTAGTCAATATACGATAAGTGTTTTCCGGTCAATATTTATCAGAAAATATAATTATTATAATCACATTAATAGTTTTATCATATTAAACCAGTGTGCCATTTAAATGTGATATCGATCAGAGTTTTTTTTTTAGACACAACTATGGACCCGGCAAATTTGTATAACCAAACTACGGATGAACTAGGTAACTTCTTTATCTAGATATTTTCGACGGCGTAATATGTCACACGCGCTCGAATAGAAATTTCACACGTCCAGTCGTGTGATCGACAGCATCTCTCATGTCTGGACGTCTGGTATACTCATTAACACGGTTTCAGCCAGGGATCGATAATTCATGATCAGTGGATAAATGTCCAATCCAACACGAAGTCCACTATACAATGTCTCTCCGTTATTTAAGTAGACTGCGATGTGGCGTGAACGATCTTTTAAATGAGGGTGTGCAACGTTATCCCCAATGGTAGGAAGGGGGAGCTCCGTGGCCTAATGTACATTTTGTTATCTGTAAAAAACGATGGGCCGCCTTCCACCAAAGTAGACAAACCACTAACTAAAATCAAATAGTTTTTTCACTAAAGTCTGCTGTTAGTTTGACGGCGATTTAGTAACGAGTATATGCTGGAATCGTGATTGTGTAAGACTAATTCTAATATGCTATAATAATATGTATTCACTATTCACTGCATGAACCAAAGCGGCCAACCAGCCACTGGAAATCTCATTATTAGCTTTAAATAATCGTATCATCTCTGGTAATATTTAACCCTAGGTTCCTAGGTTTATCAAGAAACAAGTTACCTGAGCTCTCTGACGACTGGTAATATTATGAACCGTATTCCGGTTCTGAGTACTATTATATTCCCAAAATAGAAAACCCGAAACCTTGTCTTTCTTGGAGATCTGCAATTTAACCTAAAATTGTACATAGACATTATATTATGATGCTCCGTAAATAACCTGATATTTTGGTATTAAGATTTACGTATGTGCTCAAATAAAGAATCCGGATGTTTTATATCAATTATAATTGCGATATAAACGATATTATGATGGGAATAAGAAAAACATAACAGCAAACGAGTTATCATAATACTAATTAAGTGACTTTTAAGTGGAATGCCGAATGACCGAATGAATGATAACGGGTCTCGGTGAAAGAAAATAAATCAACCGATTTCAAGAGCAAAACCGCTACGACTCGTTCACGTGTACTTTATAGATATGGTCTAAAATTTTTGTTCCATAAAAGGAAACGACATTTTCGAATCGGATCCATTTTGATTCATTAAAATTTTATGTAGATTTTAACAATACAGAATACTTAATATGTTAAGTATCCTATAAAAATGACATATTCGTGGTTATAATAGTTGCATATGCTTATGTTGTTTAACTATAAAAATCATATGTTATATTCTATACCAATTAAGGCACTTTTAAATAAATCGGATGTAGGTATAGATATTGAAAATAAAGTCGAATATAGCCATAGGCAACAAAGAGGTTTTGTATACAGTGTATGTCCTAGTTTGCATCAATGTAGTCATGAAAATTTGTATCGACTTTTACTTAGCTTATAAATTCTATTCACAATTGATTAATGGTATATGAATAATGTATTATAAATAATTTTTATATGTCAGTACTATGTATACTTAAAATTAATGACATTAATATGAAATGTAAAAAAAAGTCAATCAAAATGTTAATATCATAATAATTAATAAATCACGAGTTATTAGTACGAAATAATTTTTTAAGACCATATAATGAACACGTGGTTTATAAACGTTTCCAATGATTTATGTGTAGTCAAAGAAAAATTAATCATTTAAAATTGATCCTGTGTCAACACACATGTCTTTACAAAATAATTATTTGAAAATTGTGTACGAACTTGATATATATTTTTTTTACTATAAGATAATAGATTTTTAGAATTGTCTAAAAATATTGAAGCAAAGATTTTTCTCTTTAAGTTAAGGGCATATGTTAAGTGGGTTTTTAGATGAACGAAACGTTTTAAAATTGTCACGTACTTAGTTTTAAATTCTGAACAAGAATAAGAAAGCTTTTCAATAGCCAATAATGTTTTTAAAAATAAAATAGAATTAAGGCAAGTAAAATTCAAGTCAATTTGAAATAGAAATTTAAAAAAAAATTTTTTTCTAATTAAAAATAATCAAAACTGTTACTTTTGTGTTTGTATTAAATATTCTGTGCAAGAATACTAGAAAATTAGTATCATATCGAATAATTATTTAAGTACAAAAGTAATTAGCATAAATTGTATTAATAAACCATTGATAAAAATTTAAGAATTATAACGCCTAGGTGTCAGTACCTATATAAAGGATTTTTTTTTTTAATAACTCAACATCAAAAATATGCATGTACGTAAACATAAATTATAATTAGTTATAAAATAACAAAATATTTGGCATTCACTAGTTATAATATTTATATGCACCTATATATTATTTATATTTATATTATATATACTAAAAGTTTATACAATGAAGTTCCGTGGAAGTTAATAATCACTATTTGTTAATCACGAATTTGAATGAATTGAAATAGTCAAATAGAACAGCTAATGTTTTCAGAAGTTAATTTGAAATGATATGTGTGATGACATGGCCATGAATATTATAAATCAAGAAATAATTTTCTTGATATTTACCAACATATCGTGAACTAATTTAAATCATAACATTTTACTTCATGAAACGTTAAAATAAACGATTATAAAACAATAATAAGCAAGTATAATTCAATAAATATCTATGTGAGTCATAAAAATAAAATAACATTAATCAATACAGTTTTTTTTATATTCTTGAACTGGTTTCAGTTAATTCAAATCATTATACTTAGCAATTTATAAATAATCATAAATGGCTTCCTTAAATCGAATCATTTATATCAGGGGCGGCCAAACGGTCGATCGCGATCAACCGGTCGATCGCGGACAGTTTCAAAGTCGATCATGTTGGAATTTATTTTTAGGGACACGCGCACGAAAATTAATCGAGGTTGTAGTTAATTAAAAATAAAATATATAATAAGTTAAATAAAAAAAAAAATTAGTACAAATTGTCGATAAGTTTTATCTGTAAAATTTCTACTACAAAATTTTCTATGAAAGTCGATCCTCAAAGGTGAAGTAGATTTTTAGTAGATCGTGACCAAAAAAGTTTGGCCACCCCTGATTTATATCATTAAATATTATAAAATATAAATGTCAAAAACGCATTTTTTGTTACCTACTGTGTTTTTCTCAAATGTAATTTAATGTTATGATCATGACATAATATTATTTGAACAAGAAAAATAGTTCATTGAATAATTTAATGGACACAAAATTAATAAACGTTAAAAAAGAATTTCAAATGAATCTCTGTCAGACACAAAATCTTATTTGTTTATGACATATTTTAGTTTGCTAAAATGATGAATAATGATAAAGACATACAAGTTTGTGAATTTTTAAAAACTCATCGAAAAGCTGAGATCCGTTCCCATTTTTACTCTTAATCTATTATAACTCTTTGAAGTTATTCCACATTACGCATATAATAGAATATTCTTATATGAACATGATAAATACATTATAATAAATAATAGATTGATATGTATATTCACTCAAAACCTTATTCCGTTTTATTATATCATAATTATAAGATACATATTTCATGTAATAATGTCGTTTTATAAATATCTAAAATACATTTATTTGGGGTAATTGAAATCGCTGACATAGAAAAAATATTGAATTAATGAAATGTTCACAACTTTCAGTTAGGGTAAATCCTAAATTATTTTATATACTAGTAGACACTTACAAAAAAAAAAAAAAAAAGATGAAGTTGTCCCATAGAAATTAAAATTATAATTTTTTAATATGTGTGAGACCGTATTGTCTCTTGTACACGATTAATCTTTAAAATTCCCCTTATACTGAATCTTAGATAAACCCATACGGTAGACAATGTTAAATACTATATATATCATTACTCGAAAAATTGTAGTGATTCAAATAATACATTTTTTTTTTTCAAAAATTCAACCTTTGAGTTCATTTTGAAATCATAATAATTGTTTTTTTTTTTTACAATAAATATGTTTAATAAGTTCAGTACGCCTCCGTAAAATAAAAAAATTAATTATTTCAGTCACTTATAATAACAAATAATAACCGAAAAACAAAAAGTGATGGCTTTTATAAGGTGGAACTCTAATATCATATTTTAAAAGTTAAAACTGTACTTATTTAAGACACATATTTAGTAAAGATTGAATTGTGTAACGCTATCGATTAAAATCTAAGAAAATCGATTAATGAAAATCGTATTGTTGCCACAAAAACGCATTTAAAAACGATAAAAACAAATAAGAAAAACTCCCTCTTCGAACGTACATTCAGGTGTCTATAGATATTTTAAATTATTATATTACCTATTCAATTTTCTTCGTACTCGTATTATATCTTGTATGTTTTATTTGTATTGAAATAAATTACTACGTCTATTTGAGACACGTACATCGCGTCGATTTACAATTATTATAAAGCCGCCAATAAACAAACGCTAAATATTTCGTGATTGTAGATCATAATCACACTGAACGGTTAGGACGAACGTCAACTCGAGTTAAAATCACGGGTAGAAAAGGGTTTTCTACATTACACGTAGAACCTTTAAAATCAGTTGTCTCTCGTTATTAATATTCTTTGAAGAGCATCTAATTTCTGGTGAATTATACATGACTAAGTATCTTAAACGGGCTGTGCTGTATAATATTATAATATTATATGATTATACAGATTGCATGGTTAAGTTATACGTAATATACTTAAATCTATGGAAATTTTCTACTAATGATCGCCATGAAATGAAGGACCGTTCAACGAAAATCCAATACCACCATATTCAGAATTGTAAAACATGAAATAATTTACAATAATTTCAATATCTCAATATTGCACCTCAATTTTTATTGTTTAGTGGTAATTCAACTACAATTTTAGTAAAATATAATGAAGAGGGAAAGAAATAAAGAAAGAGAGAAAGAGAGAAAAAGAAGAGAGAGAGAGAGAGAGAGAGAGAGAGAGAGAGAGAGAGAGAGAGAGAGAGAGAGAGACAGACAGACAGACAGACAGAGAGACAGAGAGAGAAATTGTAAAATGTCATAAATAAGTTTTTTTAAGAATAATTTATAGCTCAGTTGTTGGCTTTATCACACCATAGTGTTTGCTTTTATTACACGATAATCTATGCAATCAATCAATTATAATATGGCAGTTGATTATATTATACATTTTCGACTGCTACGGTTTTCCAGAAAAGTGACCTGATGAATATTATTTTAAGTTCAATATTACGCTTTATATTTAAAATGATTATAAGACACTGCAGTATTATAGGGTCTTCGATTAAAATGTAAAAGGCAAAAAATTAAAAATTAAGAGATTAAAGACAATAACGGTGTAGGGAAATTAAAAAAATGAGGAATCTATCATTTATACATGCAAAATATTGGCGACCGAATACCAGATGATGTAATTGTATAACACACATAGACAAAAATCTAGGGAGGTCAAGGGGACAAAGATCCCCAAAACTTTTGAGTAAATGTCTATCCCCCTAAAGACCTTTTTTTGTTAAGTTTTGAAAAATATTTGACTGTAATGCTAAATAATCAGGACATAATTGATGAAATTTCAAAAAAAACTTATAAATTATATTACAGTAATTGAGTTGTGTCTACTTATGTAACTATTCTTAATTTATAAATTTTATATAAAAAATTATGAAATTGATTAATTTTTTTCGATACATAGTTATTGAATAAAATTATGTATAAAAAGTTTATTTTTTATTTTTTTAATAATATTTTTCCGATATAATGGTTGGTACCAAACTACTGAGTATTAAATGTTTGTTTACAGTCGGGAGCAGATTTGGTGGGTATAGGTCCGATGAGCATAACAAATTTAACCCCCTAATTTTTACACTAAATTTTTGCCCTTGATAACACATATGTCATTTTATACGAAATCGAATAAAACACAATGCGTTTTTCGCGTGTACGTTGTCCGTTTGAGAGGTGAACGGATTAAGAATAAAGTTTTCTGCACGTTCTTCGTGAGTCGTTCAACGCCACCGTCATGACATTTTGGACGTTCACTGCACCGACGATCGAGAAAACAATATTTGCACCATTCTCGCGCGTTTCGTGACATCACGAATACCACTTCGACGACAATGAGCGCAATGAAAGTAATTTGTATGAAATAGACGAGAGGGGAAAAAATAATATTAATAGTGATAATAGTTGTGAAAATACATTAGTATTTTATTAAAAAAAAAAAAACGAATATGTTTACATTTCAACAATGTCCGAGAGTAAATGTGTGAATTGTACTACGAGATGGACGGTTAAATTATGTAACCTCTGTTCAAACCGTGCAAGTCTAACGTCTCAATGAAGGCGGTCGGCCATTTGCCCGTTTAAATATCGCGTGTAGAACGACGGGACAGTAAAGCATTTTTTCTATGTGATACGTACACGAGGGAGTTGCTCGGATAGTCCGATACGATTGTATTACAGTGTATCTACGCGTTTAGCCGTGGTCGCATAATATTTTCTGTAATTAAATGCGCATAGAGGTGTGCGATTTCAATTCAAGGTCCACACTGTGTTATGATAATAATGATCATAGTGTATACAATATGCGGGTCTCCTCGTATCGAAGGCGTAGGTACCTCGGATATGGGTCGATTTTATAAACTTTTTTTTTTTTAATATGAATCGTGATGTCATAATATAGTATGTGTATCGTATGAATATTCAAAACAAAACAAAAAAAGCTGGTAAGTGAGATGATGGTGGTACCAGTTCGTCCTTCGTCCCTTCGGTCCTCGGACAAGATATTGGTGATGAATGTATTAAGTTTTAAAGAAATGATGACTCATTTCTTTAGAATAAAACGATTCTGCGCAAAGCTTCGGTGTAATATAATATATTATTATTTAAATACTGTTTACGTATTTTACGGTTATTTGTATAATTTTTTAAATGCTTGGAAAAAACATCTTGAGTCACGATTATTGATATTTTTTCGGTATTGATAGTTTAGTATAAGAGTAAACTTGTATTAAAATTTCAGAATTTTCTAACAAATACTCAATATTTCATTAGAAATAAACTTAAAAGAAATCAGACAATATCTTAAAAAATCGTATAATAATTTATTAAAGTGTGTATAAAAAAAAATCCTGGGTCACGATATTTGAATTTTTGTTAGGATAATTAGGTAGGTATATGAGTAAGGTCATATTAAATTTTCAGAACTTTTTGTCAAATATTTAAAATTATATTGCATAAAAACTTTCAAACAATTTGGTAAATTAAAAGTTCTATATTTAAGTCAAAAGTGCTATAATTTTTCTGAAAATGTTCTATATAAAAAAGTATGTATTTGATATTGGATAAAATTTTCAAGTTTCTAGCTTCAATACTTTTCGATTCATGACTAAATACCTAAAATCTGAATAGTGAAAATCTCGTTTACGGCGGATTTTTACCGATTTTACCGTTTTTACTCAGTTTTTCGATCGATATATTTGATTACTGGAAAAAATATGGAGATTTTGGAAAAATGACCTGTCTAAAGTACCATTTCAGTTCAATTTCGAATCTAAAAAGTTGCTGGACAAAACTTTTGGACAAGGATTTCTATACGAAAAAGTGTTAACAGAAAAAAAAAAAAATAAACATCATTGTAAAACCATAAGATCCTTCGCTTCACTCAGAATCTAAAAAATATATGGATAAATATACGTATGTGATAGGAAAGTTTTTATTCAGACAAATCTGAATTGATTTGTAATTATTATTTAATTTTTTTAATTTTCAATTTAGAGCTTGTATAATATATAATAGGATTCTTGGATTTCATGAAATATCTCATTTTCAATGCATGTTAAGTCTAACACGATTCTACGAGTATAATAAACTTCCCATTTGTTACATATACATGTTAGTCTAACTTTTATTTCAAAAATTATAAAATTATATCACTATACTACCTATTATATTAAAGCCATCAGATCTAGAATTTTCTAGACAATAAATATTAGATCTATGATAGTACCGTTAACACCTATTTAATCATTCGATTATTGAATGTACGTGTAAATATGCATTACCCGAAAAATAAAATTATTTTAAAATATTTCAAGGTGAGTGAAAATTTTGAGTTTGATATATTTAAAATTTAAAATTAAAAATTTTTTTTAGGAAACATTCAGATTCACACATATACATATATAATATATATAGTTGTCAGTCAAAAATATAGTCGAATGATCATTTAAAATAAATTAAAACCAACTTTGTTCTTAACAATGTATTTATTTTGTAGTTAAAAATATTTGATGATAAGTTAAGTCATAGGTAAACAATTGGTTTTTGCTCGCATGAATAATTTAATCATTTCGAAAATATCGTTTACATATTACAATTTATTAACACATATATTTTTTTAATAGATGTCAGAGATAGAAAAACAACACAAAGCTAAATTTAAAAACAATTTTAATATCTAAGAAATTGCATTTCGTCTGCCATATACCATTAGGATTGATTTATTTCTACATATAACTTACATTTACCCTACAGAAATATGGAACGCTTTGAAAATCGTATTTTATTTAAACACCAAACGTTTGATGCAGCAGAACATCTAGTCATTGAGTTAGTTGTGAAACTCTATATTTTTTTGTTGATTTGCGTGTAGTTTATTTGTATTTTGACTGTTTATTTATTTTGACCATTTGACATAATATACGCTATAATATGACTTATGATGGCTGGGGTCACTCCGAAAATTTGTTCCACACCGATAATGTTACTACGGAGACGACATGAACGGAACAGTTGTTTTCTGCTCTGTACTGTTTTCTCGTAAGGTCCTAACCAGGGCTTATTCTAAGAATTTTTACCAACTGCCCAAAATATACTGAAACGTTTTTTTTTTTATGATATATGTTTGTACATTAATACTTATCCCCCCCTCTAAAAAATTATACACTGATATGTTTTGCATACAAAAAAAATTACTTTTAATCGAATTAATTTAAGTCAAAATAATACGATACATGGGAAGAGAGTACCTAACTAAAACATATTAAAATCTATTATAACGCCGTGGTAACAGTTTGATGATTGGAAAAAATTTGAAAAAATATCCCAACATGAAAATAGTATTGAACAGCGAAGTGCTGCAGTAACAAAGTGGTTACTTCGAATAGATAAAAAAATTATATTAATAAAGAAATGGAGAAACAATTATTAACAAAAAAAAACTGGTAAGATAATGGTGGTGGAAGTTCGTCCTTCGTCGCTTCGCTCCTCGGACAAGATAATGGTGAGGAGTGTATAGCACTTTCTATCATGGGATCACCTAACCTAACCTCGGACAAGATATTGGTGATGAATGTATTAAGTTTTAAAGAAATGATGACTCATTTCTTTAGTATAAAACGATTCTGAGTAAAGCTTCAGTGTAATATAATATATTATTATTTAAATACGGTTTACGTATTTTACGGTTATTTTTATAATTTTTGGTGAGTTTTTTTGTAATTAAACCCTCATAGAATATTCAATTAGATAAAACTCATTTAAACTTCAATTGTTATACCAATTATAACTCATTAGAAATAAACTTAAAAGAAATGAGACAATATCGAAAAAAATCGTATAATAATTTATTAAAGTGTGTATAAAAAAAAATCCTGACTAACGATTTTTGAACTTTTGTTAGGATAATTAGGTAGGTATATGAGTAAGGTCATATTAAATTTTCAGAACTTTTTGTCAAATATTTAAAATTATATTACATAAAAACTTTCAAACAATTTGGTAAATTCAAAGTTCTATATTTAAGTCAAAAGTTCTTTAATTGTTCTGAAAATTTTGTCCAATATAAAAAAATATGTATTTGATATTGGATAAAATTTTCAAGTTTCTAGCTTTAATACTTTTCGATTTATGACTAAATACCTAAAATCTGAACAGTAAAAATCTCGTTTACGGCGGATTTTTACCGATTTTACCGTTTTTACTCAGTTTTTGGATCGTTATTCTTGATTACTGGAAAAACTATGGAGATTTTGGAAAAATGACCTCTCTAAAGTACCATCTCAGTTCAATTTCGAATCTAAAGAGTTGCTGGACGAAACTTTTGGACAAGGATTTCTATACGAAAAAGTGTTTACAGAAAAAAAAAAAAAGAAAAAAAAAAAAAATAAAAAAAAAAAAAAAAAAAATAAACATCATTGTAAAACCATAAGATCCTTCGCTTCACTCAGAATCTAAAAACAAAATATGAGACTGAAGTATTGAATTGTCTCCAGTCACTTGACTTTGGTCAAAGTATCAAAAACTTTGCATCCTTAAAAGCGAGAAAAAAAATGTTTTGAAATAAAAATAATGTTCTAGTCTTATATTTATAAAGTTTTATTTGTGTTGTGTTGTATTAAAAAAAAAAAAAAAAAAAACATTGTTTTAGAAAAAAAATAATGTTATCATGAAAAAAATACTATTTTTATGAAAAAAGTTATTCTTGGGGCCCTATAAAATATCTGGCCCCGGGGTCTCAAATATGTATAATCCGGGCCTGGTTTCAATTTCACACTTTTGAGGTAATACACAGGCGTAGCTTACACTGGACCCTTGACCATAATCTACGTGAAATGAAAATGTATAAAAAAGAAGTACCATTGCCCAGCAGAAACCAAATCAGATAGTTTTACGACAGTTTCGTTTTCACTTTTCATGAATCCTCCTCGTTCAATTAACTATTTTATTTTCTCACACGATTCGCAATCGAATATTGGCGAAGGTTTTCCCGCTTCAATAATATATTCAACAAAGTATTTGATGATCAAAGGCAAACTCTTAGTCTCTTTTGTATGCTACACTGATAAAAGTACCAAATGTTTAGGAAAATATACAGTCATTGACTAAATATAAGGAAACGTTGCTTGTACTTTTTTACCACAAACAATTCAAAACCTACCGATTAGTAATACAATACAATTTTATTTGTAGATTTCGTACGATTTTCCTTACTATCTTCTTCTTCTTGCGTATATATACCCTATAGTAGATTTTAAGTGTTTCGAATTGAAATCTGAAAATTACCAAACGTGTATAAAAGATGATGAAAACATTTTGAATGTATTTATATATGTATATATATATTACATATATTCCATAACTTTAATTATAATAAATTCGACTACGATAAACACTAAAACGTAAAAGTATCTGCATAGAAGAAGAGGAAGATAGGATACATAGCATTATTTAGACAATAATAACAGGACATTTTACACTTAAAAATAAAAATTCAGCGCACTTAATTTTGTATATAAATGTAATATACAAAAGATTTGAAATGATGAACTTTTTTTCAGAGATAACTCACAAGATGATTAAAAATTGGTCTCGATTTGAATAATAATTCGAATTCATATCTGCATCGCATCACATTCGTATTATCTTTATTTTGATACCAAATACAAACAAAATCATCCGAACAACATTACTCCCGATTTCACTTCAATCCGACAAACTAACACGCATATCGTCATCGGAGCGTTGTATACGGTGCGGTGTCTTGCACGGCGCTGAACGAATAAAAACAATAATACGCGTATTGTGATAATGCACTATACTTTCGAATTAGTAACGTCAACCACGGCTTGTGCGAACCGGTGAAAGTACGAAAAATTCCGTTTAAATGCACCGACAACGGGTTTCTTTCGTATCCTTCGGTAGCTCAGTTGGTAGAGCGGTGGACTGTAGTGGTGAACGTATCATAGATATCCATAGGTCGCTGGTTCAAATCCGGCCCGAAGGAAACAAATTTTATTATATTTTGCAGATTTAAACGTTTACGGTAGCGTATCGAGTTCATCCACCAGACCACGGCTAGCGATCCCAGCAATTTATTTCGTCGATTGACTCATACAGTTTTGACGCGGGGAAATCAAAATGTGAAATACGAATCTAGTGTGTCACGTTTTTTCTATTCGATAAAATATGACAACGTTTGCCGTAAAAATTACTTTGAAATTATAAGTCACTAAAAATATCACATAAATTTAACGATCACCAACAGTTATACCAGTGCACCGTATGAAAAATTAAAAATTTCTTCGAACGAAAACATTTTAATCTATTCATTTACAGCCTCGCAGGAAGTATAAATAATAATACAATATTATGTTCGTATAATTTATCATTCCCAACTCAAAATGAAATAATGCACGATGTATACACATTGATTGTTCTCACGATTCAATATTCTCTTTTGAAACGATAATACATCTTCATAAAAAAATTGTACACCATCCAGTAGCGTAACCAAAATGTTTTTCAACTGAGAATGGTGGGAGGTCCATCATAAGTGGATATTGTAAGGAACGTTTTCAAGCTCTCTCGGAATGTTTTTATACCTTTACTTTACTTTACTAATTATTCCACCGTCCCTGGTGGTGTTACTACTCTACATTTAAAGTAACTGTAGCTCGTTGCCCAAAAATGTTTATGTTAATTGTTAATGTAAAAATGTCAGGCTCTCCCCACAGATGTAACCAAATATCCACCTATGGGGTCTATACTTGTTTAAACAAAGATGCTCTATAAAGAAAAAAAAATCCAATTTATACGGTCTATAATTTGAATACGTTTTTCACAAAATATATAAATTAATATAAAATAAT
Organism: Therioaphis trifolii; assembly: GCA_027580255.1. NCBI lineage: Eukaryota > Metazoa > Arthropoda > Insecta > Hemiptera > Aphididae > Therioaphis > Therioaphis trifolii. The sequence continues at coordinate 79,386,172 of CM050404.1, read as the reverse complement.
ATTTTATAATTAAGGTAGATAAAAAATACGTATCTCTAAATTGTTTTGCAAGCACAGACAACATTTCAAATAATTTAATTCACATAATGAAAAAAAAAACAACTCCATTAAATAAACTGTTGATAATATAATAAAATATATTTACTTTTTTATGCACAATGGTCACGACCAGGCCCGGATTATACATATTTGGGGCCCTGGGGCCAGATATTTTAGAGGGCCCCAAGAATAATTTTTTTCATGAAAATAGTTTTTTTTTCATGACAACATTATTTTTTTTTTAATACAACACAAATAAAACTTCATAAATATAAGACTAGAACATTATTTTTATTTCAAAACATTTTTTTTCTCGCTTTTAAGGATGCAAAGTTTTTGATACTTTGACCAAAGTCAAGTGACTGGAGACGATTCAATACTACAGTCTCATATTTTGTTTCTGTTAATATTTGTTTCTCCATTTCTTTATTAATAATTTTTTTTTATCTATTCGAAGTAACCACTTTGTTACTGCAGCACTTCGCTGTTCAATACTATTTTCATGATGGGATATTTTTTCAAATTTTTTCCAATTATCAAAACTATTACTTACAAAATATGGGCTACCAGAATAACTAGTACCTAAATATTTTGCACATAAAACAATCTACTATTCCTTGATTTGACGAATACCTAAGCCATTTTCGATCACATACCTGACAATTAGATAGTTTCCTTTCAAACATCGAAATCGTTAAATGTCTCTTACGATCTAAACATAATACATAAAACATACTTAAAAATAATAATACAAAAGTTCTTTATCAAAATCATAATTTTGTTTTGAAACTGAATTAAAATGATAAAATATGTGATAATTTGTTTAATTAATGAACAAAATTATACCCTTTTACGAAAAATTTGTGTTAAAATGTTTGCAGAGGCTATGTAAATTACTAGTACTGTGTACTGATGACTGTACACTTAATTTTTAAGAAAAAACCATACAAAATCACATATCAATTAGTAAAACTCTAAGTAGACTGTTGAAAAATACGATAAATTCAAATGTTATAAATCGAATCTTTAAGTAATTCTCAATTAGTCAATTTTGAAGTTAGAGCAAGACTTTAAAGGACAAAGTTGCTTGAAAATATATACATAATTCAAATTTGAACTAAAAAATGGGAAGTGCCTTTAAAAGAAAAATGTTTTGTAGCGCATGCGCAGAATTTTCTTTAAAAAAAATTATGATTTACCAAAAATAAATGTCATTTTATGTCTTTTATGCATTAAAAAAACCCGAATTGAATACAAGGTCATGCGTTCGAAATATTTCGTGTTATCTTTATCGTTGAACATACTGTATTATAGTCTTCTGCTGTTTGAGACAGCTCAAGCGAGTAACATTTCTCAATTTTCATAGTAAAATATCAAAATTTATTCATAGAATAAAATAACTTTTAAAGTATGGAAAACATGGAAATGATTCGTTAAAATTAAATTAGTCACATTTAAACGAATCATAAGTGTAATCGTTTATTTTAGAGACGAAAATTGGAGCATAAAAACTCTCGATAAAATTATCTGACCTATCTTAAAACAACCTTTTTTTTTCTAAGAAAATTTCATTTTATACAGAATGTCTCATGAGTATTAGCACATTGCAATATCTTCTGAGATAATGATGATAATTAGGTTATGTTTTTTTTGTATGTCCCACAATAATAATAAGAAATAAACAACAGATATTTATATTTTTAACTTAACTATTGTTAACTAAAAAAATTTTAAAAACTCACTTTTTATTTTCAAAAAAATAAGAATTCTTTCATATTTTCACAGAAATACCGACATATTACTGTTCATCTCTAATATTTAGTTAATCTGATTTTCACTCTATATAGGCTTCAATGTAATTATTAATATAACTAATGTTCACTTAAAATATACGATGTAATTTTATGATTTTCCGTTTGATAAATTTACATTTTTATATTAAAATTATAGTAATAGGTATATTTTAAAACTTTGAAAAAAAATTATACTAAAATTAAGCTAAAATAAATGAAGAAAATATTAAACAGTTTCAAAGATTCCACGTGAAATAAATGTATTGAAAACAAAGAGTGAAGATGATAAAATCTCTTACGCGCCATTTCAAAAGTCTCATTATTATGCACCTACGAAATCTGCAGATAACATTCGAAACATACGGGGGAAAAATGTTTTATTCCGTGTTAGTATGTAGTTAATATTGGTGAACCGTTTAATGATTAATGATATTTGGTTGGAATACCACTATGAAGAAACTTAAACGGAATCTTACAATTGTACAGCTTTAGTTGTACCTCGACCCGTTGGAGAATACTTTAAGATATCTTAAATCGAGCCACGAGATAATATTAGCTTTTGATTTTTACACATTTTATCACTATCAATGAGACAAATGTAGTCAATGACGTACGAAATAAATACTTTTTAATTTACATTACAATATTAATTAAAAGCCTTATCATATTGTTATTTAATTATTAGATACCTATCATAAAAAAATGTATTGTTTGATGGCATCGGCCCACCGGGAAATCTCTCGGCTTCCCGGCGGCTCAATCCGTCCCTGGTTTTGAATTGCTTAAGTCATAAGCCAAAATAAAAACATTTGTATTAATATTCATTTTTCTGTTTACCCTTCGAATCACATTCAATTTACGTATTGGACTATTCATGACTGTGAATACAAAACAAAAACAATACTTGAATCGTCGAACAGTAACGTATTTCAACATAGTAATATTATACACCACACATTTCTGTAAAACCGATTTGCGTGCTTTGTTTCTCGTATCGTTTGGATTTAATTCGATTACGTATTCCTCGTACGCGCGTCTCGTTTGCTTTGGGTACAAAATCGTTGTATTTTTTATTTTTATTTTTTCCTCTACTCTCATTTTAACTTTTTAAGAATGGTATATGATTTTAATTTCGATCAGGACGCGCGAGTGTATGCAAAGCGGTCGCTTATCGTTGGCGCGCTTTAAATGTAATGTTTTTTTTTTGTTTTTGTATCGAACCGTTTAATTAAAACGACAGTAGCAGCTACTATATATACATACACACTCATATATATATATGTATACAGCAATCGTGCTCGTCCATTTCATTCAACTTATTGTAGACCATGTATTATTGTTATTATGTACTTTTCGAAGGATACGCAGGTATAAATACGATATGATCATATCGGTATCATTATGACACGAAGTGTATAGAGAAAAAAACACATAAACCGTACCCGACGTAATAACGAGGATTATTGTTATTTAAAACGGACGAGGATTAAAATCGTCCAGAGTGCGTGTAGTTTAAAACAATACCGCGATTGTTCCCAATAAATTATCGCCTTAATTCGTTAGAAAAATAATATCGGAAATTCTTAATATAGACGCTACTTATATTTGTACGCGTGTACATTATAATATAGTGTGTGCATTTGCAGGGAAAAAATACCCTTGCGTACGCGCGTCCAGTTTATTTATGTATATATTCTATACAGCGTGTCCCACACAGATTAACCCATGGTGGTATCTCTTGATAAAATGAAGATATTGGAATTTTGTTTTTTAGTAAGCTTCAAATGGAACCAGGGATTACAATCAAATCATTTTTTCATTATTTTAAATATTTTTGTAACAATTTGAACAAATTATTTTACAGGGTTTATTTTCCTTAACATATGTTTATTTTAAGATTTTATTTTCACTTAATTTATTGAATTTTAAATATATATCTATGTATTTATTTATTTATGTTTATTAACTTTTTCAGTTAAAATATTATTTAAAATACATATATCTAATAAAAATAAAAATTGAAATGCCATAATAATTGTTTTTATTTTTATTTTAACTCAAACTTATTTACGAAAAGTTATAAATTTAAATCCATTATCTTTATAGTCTCATAGATCGTATAAAAAAAAAGTTTGATTACTTTTATTAGCACAGCTTGGAGATGCTTTTTAAAACACGAGATATTTCAAACGAGTAAATCCTCATGGAACACCCTGTACAGGTGTATTACGTCATGGAACGACATCGTAAAAACTGAATAATTTTTCCATTATACAAATTAAACCGAAATAATATTATGTTGGCAGTAGGTAAGTATAAAGTATATAAATACCGTATTACAATGGACGTTTGGAAGTTATTAAAAAAAAAAAAAACTCTGAATAAATAATAATTTATACAGCGTTATTAATTTGTTCACTTCGAGTCACTCGCGATGTTCGAACTAATCGCATTTGAAAAAGGTTATTTTTTCATCTATTTCTTGTTTTTTTTTTTTTCAAACGGCCGTCAACCGAAAACGGTTCAAGATCACTAAAATGCTGCGAGGTTGGCAACGGATGACGCTCATTCCCCAAATTTTGTTGGTCGTGGAAACACGTGACCATAGTCTAGATAATCTTAATTGTTAAACAATTGAATTCATTGCTATGTAATTATAAGGTTATGAAAGCGATAATTATGGAGCCACTAATTAATATACTGTTCATTCAATTTACGTCATTTTTCTGTTAAAACGGACCATGACTATCGAGAATAACCATGTTCTTTAGAGCGGCCGAGCATAAGCATTCAGCCATTGTTAGCTTTTTTTTTTAAAGTTATCCGTTAGCTGGGGGGCCTATTTAAATGAACTATTACTAAACCATATTAGATTCTGAGTGAATCACAAAAGTCTAAAAGTAATCATGCTAGAAAATGTGTAAACTTAATCAAAGGTAACTTTTAAATTATCTGATACTGATCATTAATCAGATATTTAATTATAGTGCATCAACCATGGTTATCGTATCTTTAATGTAATTCAAAAATTCGTAAATTTAAAAAATGAATAATATAATGTCTGACGGTGATACTTATCGGCCAGCAACAGTCATTCCCTTCACTCGTTCGAGGGAGGACGCGCTGCGCGAGCCCAATCACATCAATAACGACATTCAATTTGTAATGATATCCAAGACCCAATTAGTGCAATATTTAAAATATTCCAAGATCTAATTATAATTGGAATAATACCTAAAATAGTTCTGGATCCGATCACTATACTGTCTGCGATTTGCCCTTTTGCCTGAGACCCAACTCGGATGCGCCGACTATAGAAAGAGGTAAACATTTCATTCACAATTCTCACGCGTATTTAAAAACGGCATACTTAATATTTTACAACGATATGTAATAATGCAAAACACTTATTACGACTTTTTCGTTTCGGAGCTTTCATTTTTTTTTTTTTTTACGTTTACTTTTTAAGTTTTCTTTTTTGCTATAACGCATGGCAATGTACGTAACATTCTCACCACGAGAAACGTATTATCTTCTATAACCACTTGTTTTAAATGAAGAAGTCGTAGAATCGACATTATTTTCGGAAATTTTATCATCTCGGAAATACAATAATAATACAATTGTTTTAAGTACTTGTTTATTTTTATATTTAATCTCACTGAAGACGCGTAGTTGAATTTGGATGTTTTTTCAAACAAAGATAATCCACGGTACTATTGTAAACTTTCTTTTGACTTTACCATCGATAACGTCTTAATTATTTTTAACTGCTTTTGTTTAAAGTTCCAAAGCACGTGAAAGAACTCACAAGAAAAACACCTATTATTTCTATTTTTTTATTCTTTTGAAATTATGACGAGTTGTTTTGTGAAAAATAAATCACTGCATCCGGTTAATACAAATTGTATTCGTATACATACAGTCTGTAAATTACAAATATGCACGCAATAATTTATAAAAGTAGTAAACTCAAGTTGCCCCTGTACATGCTTAAACTGAAATCATTATTCATTGAATTAAACTGAAAAAAAAATATTACATTGAAGTAAACTGAAAATTAATACATGGTCTGAAAACGATATTTTACCCGGTTTCGGCGGAACATTGTAGCACGGCAGTGGCTTGTATAAGATACATGTAAAATGTATAACACGTTTAATAATCTATGTTCCAAGAAAGAACATAATTTATCGAATTCAGTAAACTTATAATAATTAATAACGATTATTATATCTTATATTGTTCCAACATTCACTTAAGTTGAGAATGATTTTAAAAAAAAATTTAAAAAAAAAAGCTGGTAAGTGAAATGATGGTGGTACAAGTTCGTCCTTCATCCCTTCGGTCCTCGGACAAGATATTAGTGATGAATGTATTAAGTTTTAAAGAAATGATGACTCATTTCTTTAGTATAAAACGATTCTGAGCAAAGTTTCAGTGTAATATAATAAATTATTATTTAAATACTGTTTACGTATTTTACGGTTATTTGTATAATTTTTGGTGAGTTTTTTTGTAATTAAACCCTCATAAAATATTCAATTAGATATAACTCATTTAAACTTCAATTGTTATAACAATTATAACTCATTAGAAATAAACTAAAAAGAAATCAGACAATATCGAAAAAAATCGTATAATAATTTATTAAAGTGTGTATAAAAAAAAATCCTGACTAACGATTTTTGAACTTTTGTTAGGATAATTAGGTAGGTATATGAGTAAGGTCATATTAAATTTTCAGAACTTTTTGTCAAATATTTAAAATTATATTACATAAAAACTTTAAAACAATTTGGTAAATTAAAAGTTCTATGTTTAAGTCGAAAGTGCTATAATTGTTCTGAAAATGTTGTCCAATATAAAAAAGTATGTATTTGATATCGGATAAAATTTTCAAGTTTCTAGCTTCAATACTTTTCGATTTATGACTAAATACCTAAAATCTGAACAGTGGAAATCTCGTTTACGGCGGATTTTTACCGATTTTACCGTTTTTACTCAGTTTTTCGATCGTTATTCTTGATTACTGGAAAAACTATGGAGATTTTGGAAAAATGACCTCTCTAAAGTTCCATCTCAGTTCAATTTCAAATCTTAAAAGTTGCTGGACGAAACTTTTGGACAAGGATTTCTATACGAAAAAGTGTTTACAGAAAAAAAAAAATAAAAAAAATAAACATCATTGTAAAACCATAAGATCCTTCGCTTCACTCAGAATCTAAAAATGGTCTTATCTAATGATTTGTCGATATTATTAGATACTAAAAATGTAGTCATCAAAAAGAAAACGTTGAATGGATTTATTTTTATTTGAAACTCATTTCATGATAAATAATTCAGATTATAGATTATCTAGATAAAATAATTATTATAGAAATATGAAATTATATATTAATCATATTAAATATGTTAAATATATAAAATAAAGATATTAGAGATAAAGTTTTAAATTTTTTAGAACATTTGAAGTCATGAAGAATTACAAAGACTTCAATTACTTCGAATTATTACTCACGTCCACTTAAAATGCATTTTAACCAAAAATCATCTTGTTTGCGCAAATATATACAGGTACGAATCGAAAATTAACAACATGAATCAATTTTCATCCAAATTATAGTGTTTTTTACGCATGTGTCTATAAACTATTATATTCTTTTGTGTAAAGGTGCTTATAATTGTATTAAATGTTATAAAATAAAATATATCACGACAGTAACAATTGTTTTTAGCTAATAAAACTAAAAACTTAAGAAATCACATAGACTATTTTACTATTTAACTTTTACGATGTATACATAATTTAATAATAGTATATTGTCATGTAATAATACGTGTTGACTATTTAGATGTATGGTTAAAATAAAAACAGGGTTATTGGCGTTTTCTATTTGTTAAACCTCTCAGATCAAAATAAAATCGTGTGCGCATACAAATTCTGCCAATTTAATCGACCAGACAATTACGAACTAAAACTAGTGAATCACCCGTGTGACTTGGGTCGTTGTGGTCAATATTATACAAATGCCATAAAATTGAGCTGACCCCGTTTTCGTTGAACGTAAAAACATTTTTTTTTTTTAAATCTATACGTAGCGTATCGCGTTTTCGGCGTAAGACGAAAATAAATGCAATCACTAAAACTTAAGTTAAAAATACGTTAGCGATAACACTACACCTGCACAAGAAGTGCAAATACATTTGAAATTATTAAATAAACGCAACGCAAATCCTTCCAGTAACTCTTCTCCTACAACATTGCGCAGATATAATTATACTTAGATACACGTGTTGTATTGTTATAACAATATCATTTAATATTAAAAATCACAAATTGCGATGTAGATTTTATATCAAAACATGTTAAGTTATTTTATCATATTAAATTATAACAAAACCATGATTATTTGCTATCGACTATTTATTTTTACAGAATCAAAATAAAAATTACTAGTTTTTTTTCACTTTCTAATTAGTTTAAACTAAAATAATTAATATGAAAATTGTTAACTTTTAGATAATTCATATTTTAAGAGTTCATTGTTCTTTAAAAAAATTATTATAAAGTTATGTTATTAACTATATAAAGTTTTTGATTTTAAAATGGGGAAAAAAAATTCGAGGGTGTCAGTTTTCCTTTGTTTTGAATATATTGTTATTTTTATTGACTTTGATTTTGGCCTGTGGTTATTACTGAGAATTAATATAGGATATTCCTAATGGTTTAAAATGAAATAATGCGCTTGAATTGACTTAGTTTCATTAAGTCCGATCGGGAATCTAATGGGGCATTGTTTAATCTATGAGAGTCGTATTATTTACCTCGAAGAGCAATAATTTATTTAAAATAAAACATACTGAAATAAGAACGGTCGTATTTTTACAGTTTAACATTTATGAGTTTTTAAAATGATGGAAGATAATAATAATGCGAGACGGATAAGAGAAAATAAAATATTTAGCTAATTTTATTCGAGTCCTCTGGTGGCATTCGATGAATTAATTGAATATGGTAAAATTGAAAGTGGTTTAAAAAATAATCTGAAATGTAAAAATATCGGTAAGGAAAGAAATAAAAATATAATTATTAGAAATACAAATGTTAAACAGCTTGTCGATTTCACGGATGTCGAGCTGAACATCAATTTACTTATGACTCACACAATTTACTTTAAAAAAAAAAATAATAATAATAAATAATAAAATATAAATATGATGATTGATGTGAACGAAATAAAGCCAAGAAAAAATGTATAAACATTTTTGAGTTGTATATAAATCAAGTTTATTGATGTTCTATAAAAACTTCAAGAGTATACATGTTGTATAAACACAAGCATAATATTATTTTATGAAAGAAAGTTGGCTGAGACATTTTGGTTATAATTCGTCGTGTTTAATGTAATACTGCAGAGATTAAACATCGTTTGCCATCATATATTTGCCGTTCACTGGTTTTCGTTTAAAGATACTTACATTACCGAATTATTAAATTATGTGAACGAAAAAATCAATCAGGTTTTTGGATTCATAGGAAAGTTTTTTAATTGATACTTACATTCTAACAAATTATAGTACATTTGACTATGCGAAAAAATTTTAAAAAAAAAAATCGATCTATACTAAAGGGTTGAATAGTATTAATTTTATAAGCTTAAAAGAATTTAATATTAAAACTAATGATATATTATACCATGGTTGCATTATTAATTTCCTTATAACGCTTAAGTTGTTATTATCTCTATGACTATCAACAATAAATTTAATACGAAAAAAGTTGAATTTATTTATTTATTATTTTTTTTTTTATTTAATGAGATTTTAATGTTACGTTATGATATCTTGACAATTACAATTTATATAAGTACATGCTATTTGTAAAGCTCTCACTATTAAGTTTGGAGGCCTGATTGTCTTATACAATTTAGTGTGTGTATAATTAGTATAATATTATTGGTTGAGAAGGGCGTTAATAAGGGAACAATTTATACCGAAGGTGGAAAAGAGACTTTTTAACTGAGATCTTTGGATTCAGAGAGATGGCAATTCAAGAGTAGGTGTTGGAGATCAAAGTAATCACTACCGCAGTTGGATAGGGGTTGAATGTATTATTTTCATACAAAGCAAAAAGCAAAGAAAAAAGTAATTTTTGTGATTTTTCTATAAATTTTCTTACGAGTGATAGGAGTATTAAAGTAACACCATGATTTTCGTGTTCAGTATGGGCGTTTGTTCGAAATTGGAAATAAAGTATTTCATTAATTTGTGCATTGAAAAAAAAAAAATTGAAAAATGATTTACTCTGATTTGTCTTATAATGATAATGTATACAGTTAATGAATACACATCATTGAGTAAACTATTTATGTACAACATAAAGCAATACATATTGTGTAAGTATAACCATAGATTAGGAAATATATTTAGGACGAAGAAAACAAATATTTACATAAAACGATATATTATTAAGGAAAAAACAAAGGGTTTTTAAAATATTCGCAATGAGAGTTTATTTATATTTACATAGTAGAGGGAAATGTTTAATAGCGTATAAATGTACTGTTTTACATTATAAGGTCAGCTTGACAGTACACGTAGTATTTTTGATACAAACGCATACGAAAAAGATGTATATTTGTATCGTTTTAAACATATTTAGCTAACAGTGCAGTCGTTATTCGATGTATTCTTCATCATTGACGAATTTAAGACTGTAGGTAAGTAAAAAAAAAAAAAAAATGTTGGAGAAACGTACAAAAGTTTGGTTACAATAAAATACTATAAGCGAATACAATTTATAAGTTAGAATCGTAAAAATGACAATAACAATTATTATACTTTTAAAATTATAAATATAATAATTATCAGCTTTTTTAATAATAATAATAATAATATTAAATTCATAAAATGAGCAATTTCAACGTTGTATTTTGAAAAATCGTCGCATATAGGATAATATAATCGTACTACGTGTTATCACCTATTTCCTATACAATACACGTGTACAAATGTCCGTTTTTAACGATAAATAATTTTATCACAATTCTGGAATAACTAGAATAAAATATTAATTTAAGTCTACGTAAAAAAAAAAAAAAAAATAAAAATAAAAAAAAACATCGTAATAATGACACTCGAACGTATACATTGAACTATAAATAAAAATAATAAATAAAACGAAAAAAATGCTATTCGCAAACAGCCGACCGTCCAACAAACGGTATTCGACGCGGGCGTAAACACGTCGACGACATAAAACGATTGTGATCTAAGGGTGGGTCAGGGTGAGCGGAGAAGACGTCACAAAGCGCAATCACCTCCGGAACGACACGTTGTCCAAGACTTCCGCGGAGGATGCCGCGGCGGTGGTGGAGGAGGTAGTGGTAGTCGGTGTCGCCGCCACGGCCACGTTGTTCGAAGCGCCCGATACCTGGGCGTAATCGGAATGCGAAGAGACGGCTGCCGTGGCCGCGGCCACGGATTCGTCCACCGTGGGCCCAGCCGAGTACGACGAGAAAAACGTGAGAGCCTTCATCAGCTGATAGCTCTTCGAGATGGGTATGTTGCTGTCGTACAGCTTTCTGGACGACTTGCAGTCCACGTAGAACCACCAGTTGCACTTGAGTATGGTCTGGTCGAACAGCGTCGACTCGGGGCACAGGAAGCTCTTTTGAGTCAGCCCCTCGTCCGTGAACGCGCACACGTGGAACACCTGCAAACACACGTGCATTATAAGAATCTTTCAAGCATTATTATAATTATTCATCAATTATTCATCGTTGACACACACTCGTATGTTGAACGGTGCAGCGAATCGCATACCACGGCTGTACCATAACTCAATCACCGGTGCGTACCACACCTGCGCAGCGCCCCACAAGCCTTAAAAACCTTCGGCGAACGGTGCGTCGAAGAACAAAATACTATCGCTAAGCGTAATCAAGGGCCTCAAAACTTTGTTGGATTTCAGTTAAGTCAATTAAAATTAATTAATTCACGTTCAATGCCGACGTAATTTTGGTATCGGTCACTACTAGGGCTGTGCGATAGTTTCTTCTAGTGGTCGATAGTCGATTGTGTCAAAATTAACGATTGTATCGATTAATCGATTGTTTTTGATTTACGGATTGTATCGAATAACCGATGTATCGTTACGCCGATAGTATCGTTCAACCGATGTATCGTCACGCCGATAGCATCGATTAACCGATAGTATCGATAGTATCGAATGGCCGATAGCATCGATTAACCGATAGTATCGATTAGCCGATGTATCGTCACGCCGATATCATCGATTAACCGATAGTATCGAATGGCCGATAGCATCGATTAACCGATAGTATCGATTATCCGATGTATCGATAGTATCGAATGGCCGATATTACTGATAGTATCGATAGTATCGAATGGCCGATAGCATCGATTAACTGATAGTATCGATTAACCGATAGTATCGATAGTATCGATCAACCGATAGTATCGATCAACCGATAGTATCGATGTACTCGATACATCGGTTGATTATGATTAGTGAAAAACATCGATTAATCGATAGTATCGATAGTTAAAAACGATTAATCGATACTATCGCGCAGCCCTAATCACTACACGCCACGTTGGCATTGAAAAAAACATGGACGTGTCGGACACGTGACGTCGCCGGCCATACGATGTGACGTCGCATCATATAATATGGCCGATGTCGTCACGTGTCCGACATAGTTTTAATTTTCGTACTAAAATATATTGTGGAAATATCGGCGTATGGACCGTGTTGTCTATTCCTTAAAGGTTTACCCATAGACCTTATACTACTAGACAAGGAGTGATTGCATACCGAGCGTGGAAATATAGAGGGCGCTTTTCAGTGACTGAGTGACTATAAATTATCGTATATGCGATATACCATAAAAGTGATGAAAGTAAAATAAAAGATAAACCATGATATTCATGATAAACTGATCTTTATCGCGAAGTAAACCGGTGAAATTTATTGTAAAATTAAATTTAAAATCATTATGTATTATTGTAAAATTAGCAAACCTGGTGTCAAGGCGGGCTACATCACTGCGATATGTTTCCACGCACATCGTAATAATCAAATAAATCGTCCAACACATAATATTGTAGATAAACTTACAGGTATACAAATCAAATTTTAAATCTTTTACTAATGATACGTTATGATGCTAGAGTTGAGAATTTCGGAGTGTTTCTTTACACACTCTCGTACGTCTGTAGTTCTGTTTATGATCTCCAGTGTTCAATAGCATTCGAAAGAAACTTTAATAATCTATTTTAGATTAGACTTTCAAATTATTTTCAACGACAATTTCGAAAAGTTTCGTTTTACTGTAATTTTACTAATGATAAAAGAAATGTCCAATTTGACAAGAAACACGTTATTTTATATATTCTAATTATCGCACTGTCAGTACAAGAGGGCCATATATCGAAATGTTTCAATTTTAAGGTTTTGGTATCCATGAATTCGTAATTTTTTTCTCTATTTCTTAAGAGTGACGCAATCTATGTAACTATATTGTTAAATTTACTATTAATAAAATAAACTTATTGCACTAAGGCACGGTTATAGGTAGTTGATAACAATAAAGCCTCTCCTGAACAATTTTACTTTTTTGATATACGGCCCTCTTGTACTGACAGTACGTTATGACATATCGCGATTGGGTTTAGTTCATCACTCGAATCGTAAATAATACGTTGTTTACGATTTAAGCCAATTATTACAGTCTTAAATCATTTTTTTACGCTTAAAAATGATAGGAAAATAATTCTTGTTATTCCAAAGAGTCAAACAACAAATAAAATAAATATGTTAAAAACATATTAGAATTTTTCATGTCGTGTAACTCGGAAATTCTAAAAGACCTTAGTTTTTGTTTACAAAATAAATATTGACTTGATTAAAAGGAAAGTGCTAGTGATCAAAAAAATTATATAATATATGATCCCACGATTAAGTTTAATATCAAACGAAAAATTATATTCGAGAATACGTCATGTATGGTCTATTCCAAATTTGTTTTCAGAATATTAATGGCTTCATTAAATTAATCTGTATGGTGTGATGAAAATGGTATAATAGTACGTATAGTGTGGTGTATAGTTGATGACTCTTAGGTACATGTGCTAGAGGTCAGTTATCTCTAACCTTTTAGAGCTTCTTAAGTAAATATTTTTTTGATCAGCCAGCAACTATAACAATATGATTATTCATAATTACCGATATCGAATAATTATTGGACTTGTTTTTCTATTATAATATTTACTATTAAAACGATCACAGTTCGAGGTATACTTAGATGTATACTAAAATGTAAAAGTTTAACTAAGATTTAACTAAGATTTTTTTGAAATATTTAATTTTATTAAAAGAATTAGAAACGGTCCGTATAGAATACTTTTTTAGGTCGAATTTTTCTTACGAGCTACGAGTTGGGTATAATTGTGCTATGCCAACACGTCATAACTGTTATGATCGAAAAACACTCATGTAATAATTACGATTTCGATATTTTACAAAATTCACGAATAACTATTCAAAACTATTCAAATTATAAATATTCAACATTTTCAAAACAACCATATTGTTAATCCATTAATAATATTATAATCTATGCGATTACATATCACAAGTAAAGTTATTGTTTTCATACCCTAAAGATAGCAAAATCAAATCCACTTTTCATGCTATTTAAAAACGTAAAATATCTATGTATCATTAATGTGCTGACAAAAATAGCGCCGAGAAAATACGTATTTCTATTGTATTGTTTTTACTTTCGAAGTAAAAATTATATTTTTATTTTATTTTCCAATACGATTCACCAGTCCGTGTCATATTGAAAAATGTATTTGTGATGTCAGCGAGTAATAAGAAGTTTCACGCATTCGTTACTTCTCTGTCTCTCACGCGGTCTCGTTGTCGAAAAAGATAATGCAAAATAAATCCGTGTTGTGTAGATTCCATACATTTGTTTAACCTTTCTGAATTCCCACGGGATTTACGTCAAAATGGTTTGGTAACTCCACTTGCGCGTGCGTGAGGCATAAATAAAAATAATTTCTCATAATTTTTTAAAATTCAAACTTTTAGGAATGATTAAAAAAAACACTGAATATTATATGTGTTGTAAACCCTGTCGGACGATAAACTGTGTACACTATACACAAGTGAACCTAATTTATCTCTGCGTTCGATTCCTGATACGGAAAATAAATAAACAAAACATTTATTCTTCACTTGATTTGGAATTTAAAACAAATAAATTTAATAAGATGAAACATTTAGGGCAGACACGGCGTCGACTGTAGGCAATTCAGCTTCTCCTACGCGCACGACTCCTGGGTAGTATTCGGCCTTCAACTGGCGCTAATATATACTTGCGAAATGTGTCCAATAATAAGAACAATCGATCACGACGAAATAAATGTTAATAAATAAAAATAAAAAAATCCGGCAGGGTGAACTTTGAATTTCTAATTCATTTTCGGCTCGAGCTATACAATGAACATTGAACGCCATGTAGTAAACTGGTCAAGGAAAAAAAAGTTATTTGTGTTTTAATACATTAATTTATAACATTGTTATCTCCGAAACGATCACGTAAGTAAACTAGATATTCAGAAAAAAAAATCATATGATATTACACGGTATAACGAGAAACTCTTGGCAAGATGGCGTTATAATCGATTACAATACGTGTAACTTAGTGTTAGCATTATTAGTTACAAAAATGGATGAAAATAAAAGTCTTAATTTCAACGAAATATTCCGATGCGTCCAATGAAAAATTTTATATCCATATTAATTGTATTTGTAAGAATTTTATTTTTACTTATGAGTGACATAAAATGAAACAATATATGAATACGAATATCAAAAGAATTAATTAAATAAAAAAAAATAAATATTTATAACTTTTTAATTACCACAGTAATGTCATACTCTTGGTGATAATATCATTATGCATAATATATAGCATCATTTGACGAACCGATGCAAGAGTAAAAACATACCAATACTAGGTAGAGTATCTTTAACACATAATTCAATCATTTCCATTCTATTGTGATGTACCGTATATTTACAGTCAGGTTTGTATTATTCGAGATTAGTGTACAACGGAAAGACAGAGTGAGTAGGGATAAGGGACAGAAAAACCCACGTGTACCAAGAAAACAACGAAACATTATCTCAGAATGCGTGTGTGGTGTGTATGTGTGTGTGGTGTGTGTGTGTGTGTGTGTGTGTGTGTGTGTGTGTGTGTGTGTATGTGTGTAACAATACGACGATCACTCAGAGTTGTTTTATGATTGTTAATATTATTACTATATCACTATTATTATTAGAACTTAACCTTTACGATAAGTACGTAAAGTTATTACTGCACGTGTGTGTGTGTGTGTGTGTGTGTGTGTGTGTGTGTGTGTGTGTGTGTGTGTGTGTGTGTGTGTGTGTGTGTGTGTGTGTGTGTTTGTGTGTGCGTGTAATAGTGAGAGAGAGAGAGAGAGAGATAGAGAGAGAGATAGATAGAGAGAGAGAGAGAGTGCACGTACGAGCGTATGTATAATGTATATTATCGTTATCTTTGCAAAACACACCCGTATCAGTGACTGCTCGAAGTGAACATGTAGCATTGGTGGTTACGACCCTTGTCTTATTTTCTCACACCGGCGTTTGGTGGAGCACTTACAGAGAGTTCTAAGTTAACGGTACACGGGTACACATAAAACGCGCAACTCGTAAACACTCAGTTTGAATTTCCTTATTTAGCAACAAGCCGTCTCTGAGAAATTTCGTTTGAAATAATTTTCTAATCAATTTAATAGACCATTTTTAATTTATCGATGAACTCGTTCTCTACAGATAATTAATATCGTGCCGATTTTTCGTCCCGGTCACTGCTCTGGTTTGTTATCGATTTTTTCTGCTTGCAAACTACATTGACGTACACCTTGCATTTTAAGTGTTTTCTCCTTCAATATTATCATAACTAAAAGAACCCTTATGACTTTATTAAAATGCAATTTTATTTATATATCAATATAATTATAACCTCTTAGATCGTTAACTATAAGCAGAGTGTATTGTACATAAACCATAGAAATTATTATTGAAAAATCATTGTGTTATTGTGACTATTATTATTTTTTAATTATTATTATATTTTATAACAAATGTTTTTATTCATAAAAGAAAAGAGGTCAACCTTTTCAGAATTATTTAGTGGGTTAATAATAATTGGGGGAGTAAGTTTATTATTTTTGAATCAACGTTTAATAACTTTTGACTGTATGATATTACTCAATGAATTACATAGCGTTTTTATACACTTATCATTGAATGTCGAAATCGGTTAATCTATTTATTAGAATTGTCAAGGTCAGCATTCATTCAGTAACTCGACGCTAATACATAAAACATTCTGATGAAACATAATTATTTGAGTAAAATGGTGCAAGTTCAAGGAATCCACTGAAATGTCAAATATAAAAAGATTTTAGACATTATTTAAATACTAAATTATTGAAAGTTAATGGTGATCAATTAATTTCGGTTGTGACTGTAGTTAAAATATGATTGTATCATTTTGTAATATTTGCTACCAACAAAAAAATCGGTTTATATATATATATATATATATATATATATATATATATATATATATATATATATATATATATATATATATATATATATATATATTCTTTTCAGTCGTCATTTTTTTTTCAATCATTATTAGTGTGCGAGTGATTACGAAAATTAATAAATTTTTAACCACTATAACGTGTTGACTATACAACATACACACAACTTAATTTTACAGTATGGCTCTTTTGAATACGACGCATCTTTACAATAACCATCGCGATGATACATTTTAACGGCTGTAGTAAACGCTTAGGCGTTTCATTTGAAGTAGAGATAATAGTTGTAAGCATTGGTAACACGATTTGTTCACTGGGTATAATAATGCTTGATAAATAATATAAAATGTGAACGTGGCACTCGCTTCGTTTAGTTAAAAGAAGGCGGACTGAATTAGTAATCGACTTTCTAATTGGCCTTACAAGGTCGGTCAGAAATACCGTTTTCGCAAACAGAGCAGTGAGAAGTTTCGTAGTGAAGTTATAATCCTATATTTTTTAATTCCGGGTACGTTACAGATACACTATTTGGCAATAGAAGTGGTTTGCTTTTGGTCGAACACATTAACAGATTTAATAAACACGATATTATCAATAAGCATTACATGTTTTGTGCCATCTGTTCGTTTTTTTTTTATTTTGTTTAGAATTAACAAGCATTAACATTGATTGTTCAATGTTTTAAAATTTTTTTCTTTTCATTGGTTAAGAAAAATTTTAATTCGATTATTAAATATAGTGGGCGTAATCCTTGAAAGTCACGATTGTTTCTCATTTTTACAATATTACTATGTTTTACCTATTTTTTAACTGCATAATTTAAATTTATTTTATAACAGTGGCCATATTGGTTATGAAATATTATTATCATGATTCGATTATTTTTATGAAACGGTTACGGATTCTATTGGACGTTATATATCAAAAAATTATTATAAAAGAGTGTTCAATAGTTAAGCTGTTAAGATATGTGGCGTTCAATGTGTGTGGATGAATCGTAAATGTAACATCTGCTGTAATCTTCAAATTCAGTTTAGTTTAAGCTCAATATCTATTACTGACCCTTATATTGAAGAATGCGCTAATAATATTATTACTATTACATGGTTTCGATAAATGTTTCATTTTGTGAGCGTTAGAATTTGATGATATCAATAATAATAATTTATGTCATAGTTCTTTTATATACATTCTCAACCTATAATATAAGTATATTCATACAAAATTATAGTTAATTAGACGTTTCTTAAGTTTTTTATTCATTTATTTTTATAATTTTGTATTAATCTGAATACTAAAACTTGATTATTTTCTGTTTAACATGCTCCAGATGTATATTCAAGATCATCAAATCTACATTATAATACATATTTCCTACGTAAATTCAAATCCGGGTCACGGTTGTGCGTTGCATAGTTCTAAATTAAAAAGAAACACCTCTTTGAAATTTAAATTTTATTTTTATAGTAACGTTTCGTTAATGTGTATACAATAAGTTATAAATGAATGAATCGTGACTTTTTTTTTTTTTTTTTGTGCTCATTCAATTAAAATAAATCAATTTAATTCTATCCACATTCAAGCAAACATTGTACAGTTCGTTCATTATCTCTATTCGTATATCTAAATAATTTTTCATTAATAAAAATGTTAAAGTCATACGACAGTATGGGCCCGTAAAGTAAATATATAGTGCGAAAATCGTAAGAAATGGTATAGTAAGTTAGTTCCACACAAAAAACTTATACAAAAAACATGACGGATAATTGTCATTTAAATGACCATAATGATGATTGCAACAGTACAACCAAAATAGTGATTATGAATTGACACCAATAGTATTTACCTCTCTAATATCTGTCATTAACTCAATTCTACACGGAAAAATATTAATGTAATATGGTATAAATTCGAAAGAAGATGTCCTATAAAAATTTATAATTTATTTTCTTTTGGCTATCGCTTTAAAAAAATTTTCTCCCGGAATCTTTGATATCAAAATTGGAAAATAGAAAAACAAAAAAAATCCGCGTATTGAATGAAGTAAAACTGTTTAAATTCGCAGACAAATTTTCATCTGTTTCTTTGAAATTAAAAAAAAATATATTTATCGAATGGTTTATGATTGAGCACAAAAAATACATAAATAAACTACCTACTTAAAAAGTATTAGGAATGTTCAATGGTATTTTTTCTTGTCACTCGTTTTCATAACGATCTCGTGTCATAATGTTATTCACGTAGGAATATGGTACTATCTACTTTCATGGGTAAAATACTCAAGTAAACGTCACTATTTATTATACACACAAAAACGGCATCAACGATAGTAACGAAGAAATTATCGTATTCGATCACTTAGTAAATTATAACGGATCTGTTGAAAACTGACCGCCAAACGAGGCGTTAAATTTCTCATACTAATAATTTTCATAGTCGTGTAATATCGATACCATGTATTTGTCAGATATCCTGATATGATGAATGATTTTAAAACAGGACATATTTTATGAAACTATTGTACAAACTAATAGATTATATTCAAATTTATAAATTATGAAATTCAAATCGTTCAATGATTTATGCTTGTTTTGAAAATAATTATATCAACATTTATCTAACTAGTTCAAAGATACTTGATCATACATTCTTTGAAAATGCATCAAAATAAAAACTACTAAAGCCAACACGCTTAATTTAATATTTTATTTTACAAAAATGAATATAATACGAAATCTCAAAACCATTAAAAAGTATATTTCATTTGTTTTTAACTGTCAGCGAATAACACCCGTCTGTTGATTGTCTTAGAAAATACATTTTAGAGTAACGTGCAAATTAAAAATAGTATATTTTTTTTAAAAATCTATCAACATTTTATGAGGAAAATCTGGCAACTTAACTCCGTGAAATTTTCGGTAAAATCTAAACAAACCAAAAAATATCTATGTGCTGTTGCAGGGACTTTTGGTATAGTAGTTAAAAACGTTACAATAACATTAAAAAAATAAATGCAACTTTTCACTCGTTCAGTGAAAGAACTAGCATTGTGTACTTATTTGTATGGCTTCTCCCCTTGACATATTTATTTACGTGATTGTTTGTTGAAGAGACAATGCAAAACTGCATAGGTTAATGTTTACATATTAAACAAATATATTAGTCAGTGTGGTGACTAGATACTAATGTAGATAAAATAACTTGATATCTTCCACGTCACACAGTCATCTGGCGAAAACGAATATTAGGAAAATGTTCTCGAATGTGATAATGACCGACGATAAATTTACAGGAGGCTAGAAGTGCCAAAATTAAAAGGTCAAAATCCTAAATTTGAAGTGTATACAAATATAACTTCCACTTCACAATAATTATAGGAAATAAGTTTGGGAATTGTTTCTCAGAAAAAATAAAGAACTGATATTAATAATATTTCGAAGCAGGCGAACTCTCTGAGTTCTCCAAACAAAAGACGGGCGTCAGTTAATCCATTCGTTTTAAATAAATCTATTGATTTCATTTGGATACAGGTTTTAGTAGGTAGAAACGACGACTTTTTGTAGTATTTCCAAAAGATTTTTGGTCACTGTTGTCTACCGAAAATCGTTATCTCTTTTCACTCCTGTTGTTTTCGAGAATTCCGTCTCGAGAAACAGCATTTGAGCGTGTCGAATGCATGTCGATCGAAAAAACACAGGACGTGTCGACGGTGTCAGCGCACTGGTGATAACGGCGTAAATAGAACTCAATTTCAGGGGGGGGGGAGAGGTAAGAACCATAATGTTGTACATTTAATTCGGAAATTAATTTTTATTTCAAAATATTAAAATTCTCTTATGAAATCAAATTTTGGCTGGAAGCCCCAAAACTGAGTGGCGCGAAAAAAAAAACCCGTAGAGAACGACGCGTGATGTACGAAATCACGATTCCCCAAATGCGTGACCTAACCATCGAACTTACCATGCAGCCCAAGTCCTCGTCACCGTACAGGCCGGGGAAGTGCTTCTGGTCGCCGCAGCTGAAGCTCGTGTCGGGCAAGTCCACCTTGGACGCGAAGTGATCGTCGAAGTTCTTGTCGTACCCTACGGGGTAGTACTCCGCGGGCGCGTTCATCACTTTTTGGCCGCCTCCGTACTTGTGCGGTTTAATGGCGATCCGCTTGGGGACCGGCTCTTCCGGCGGTGGCGGCGGCGGCGGTGGGGTGGTCGTCGTCGTGGTGCTGGTGGTGGTCGTCGTCGTGGTGCTGGCGGTGGTGCCGGCCGTGCTGGTGCTGGCGACGGGCGCGGTGACGAATATCGCGGGTGCCCCGGACTGCGGCGCGCGCAGCCGCTGCTGCTGGTGCCGCAGGGCCAGGGCCAGCTGTTCGACCGACACGTTGTTTGCCGCGGCCACGTTGAACAGCGACATCATGGACGCGGGGTCCACCTCATTGGACAGTGGGCTACCGTCTGCGGCCGCCTGTTTATTGCGATTGTCCGTCGCGGCCACCGGCATCACGATTATCGGCCGAGCTTCGATCGAGTTTTGCGACGTCTGCGTGAACGCCTGTACCGAACATAAGAAAAAAAAAATCACGTTAGTTAATTATAAAATAATACCCCTATAACACTTTCATCGTTACGACAAATAAAACTTAATAATGATAATAATGTGTAGCAATTATGGGGGTGTTATTATTTTTTTTTTTTTGAGGGCTCTCGTTCGAATTTCTAAGAACAGTTGGATTTGAAGTTAAAAGACCTCTAGACATAATTATTGATCCCGGGAAAATTTCGAAAGAGACGTGATACCGTCGAGTAATGTATTATAGTACGTATACTTAATGGTGATTACGTATGTAATAGATACGTCAATTTTAGTGTAATTATTTTTTTTTTCAGCTCTCCTATAGTTATGTTTTATACTGTTAACTGTATCTTATTTAACAAATCTAAATTTTTTATGGCCAACAAATTATAATAAAACTAATGGAATGATTGTGAATGATTTTCTAAATAATAACTCGTCAAGTCGATATGACGATTTGGCGCAAAGTTGACCTAAAGACTAAGTAGTCACACTGGTATTAATAAGGTTAAATGTCCATACCTATAATCTGCACTACAGAGTAATAACACGGACACTGTTTTCATCCAGAACCGTAGTAAAATACTCGAAGATATACCAATTATTATATTATACTATATTATATATAACGATGTATGTGCCCGAGCCGACCAACTCGTATTTAAATTGTCTAATTTACCAAAACCTGTCCACACCTCTATAACCGAAACTAAGAAACCAATTGACTTGAATTTTACCCGGGTTATTTATCAATATTATACAGGGGCGTAATTAAGGGGCGAATGAGGGGGATATATCCCCCCAGATCCTATATAATGTGTATATTTATTTATTAATTTGAAGCTTGTGGAATTATGTGTTTTGTCGTGCTGACATCACGACGAAATATGTTAAATATAATTATTAATATAAAGAAATCTATAAATAGGTATACGCATATTTTTAATCTATTCAAAATTTACGATTTGAAGAAATTATTATAATATTGTATAGGTACTAAATTGTGTAGAATTTTAAAGCACTTTTATTAATACATTTTGTGTACCTATATATTAGTTTAAGGATGATGAAATATTTTTCCCAGATACTGTACTAGAAAATCTAAGTATATTGTGTGTAAAAAATTGTCTATCCCCCCTAAGACAAATTCCTAATTACGCCACTGATATGATACAGTAAATAAGTACAGTAAATAAATCTGATCAATAACTCTTCTTTGATATCACAATTTTTTTAACTTGATCTTTTTTTTTATCGAGGTTATTATATCGACTTGATGGAGTGGTTTCAGTGGGCCGTCACATGTATTATACTGAATAAAGATTGAAAAAGCAAAAGAAAAATAGACTCGTGGAAAAAAATTGTTCGATACCAGTGTTCTAGATAGATGATAGATATAACACGGTGAACATAGATAACGCCGCGATTGACCGGTAATTAAACTGGCCTACTCTAAACATTCTTCTCGTGACTGCGCGCACATGGATTTGAGAATATTTCATCATCAAACTGCAGAGCAAATTAATAAAAAAAAAAACTATAGGGACAGGAGGGAACTTAAGTACCAATAACAAACATACATAAACTATGTGTATACACACAAGCGCGTAAACACGTACATGTACGTGGTCGGGAACAAAGGGAAATCATCTATAAATATAAAATGTATTTAAAGCAGTGTTCGTAGTGAGACTGCAATATATATTATTTTTATGTATATAATTATATTAACGGTGGTTGATCGAGGGCTGCATAATATTAATATGTAGGCGTACAACACGCGGTCAACCTTAGGAAAAGCGAGAGAAGTGTGTATATACAACGGAGAAATGCTCGTGTCAACATTATTAACCATATTTTCGGGAGTAGGGTCACATCGTCATAACGTCCACGTTAAAATGGATGACGTTATGATCTGACACGAGTGTTTCCAACCTCCTTTTCTTGTCAGACTTTATGAATTGTTGTGTGCGCCTATTTGCAAAATGGGAGTTTATTCAGTTTGATAGTTTAAAATATAGATTTTAACGTACAAGAAGTCGAATTTTTTTTAATTACGCTAT
Source organism: Therioaphis trifolii (assembly GCA_027580255.1). NCBI lineage: Eukaryota > Metazoa > Arthropoda > Insecta > Hemiptera > Aphididae > Therioaphis > Therioaphis trifolii. The sequence goes on along the minus strand of CM050404.1, from coordinate 79,362,030 downwards.
TCCACCTTATGTCCTCATACATAAAAAAAAAAAAAAATAACAGTGGTTGGTCATAAGGTCTCTTTTAATGATATAAATGCACAGTTTTCAACTTTAATTCATCGGCTACTTTCTTCAGAGAGTCGTTTAATTAGAAACATATTTTTTATGGCATTTCTCTGTACAATCCGCATTGGTAAATTATGCTACTTCAAATTAACATTCTAGATACTCTGGGTAAATATTGAATGAAATACATACATTAAAAGTTATTACAGTCAATTCTATGAACCTTCATTAAAAAAAAATAGTAATAATAATACTGAAGAATTTTTCTCTTTAATCTTTTTAATATTTTTTGTACATTTATTTTGACCTATTTGATAAAATTACAAGTAAAAGAAAAAAAATTGTTTTTTTTTCTATGAGAATCAAAAGTATAAATAAAATGTATCGTTGAATGAATTATATGAAATAGAACATTACATATCGAAACTAGTTACGTTTAGTGAAATGATTCGAGAGACATTTAATCATACCATATAATATACCAGACAGTTTATTATTTTTAATGTTATATCTTTTAAATGGCTGATTTCAAGTACATTTTATCGTACAATTTATGAAATAGTTCAGTCGTATTATAACACTGCACTAACATACCTATTACTATACATGGATCCTTTAATAATTTATATGTATTAAAAACAAGTTTTTTCACTTTCAAAATGGATTACTATGGAATTAGATATTTTACCATACAAATTTTTGAGATTTTCAGTTAAGTGAAGTTTAATTTTTAAACTGTGTGTGTTTTTCAATCTTTTTTCATGTAGGCTATCATTTGCTATGATAGTAGCAACAGTTCAAACGTTAGGTTTAACATTTATACAGATCTATATAGACACAGATCTATCTAATTGGTCTTTTGAACCGGTGATTTTTCTTTATATGGAAGTTTTTTCTCAGAAAATTTTAAATCTTTGATATAAAAATCGGCTAATTCAATATCGTATTATTCAATTACTTGGTTAACAGTATCGAACAAATTAACAAAAAAATTAGACAGGATTTTAGATTCAGAGTGAAGCAAAGGATTTTATGGATTTACAATGATGTTTATTTATCTTTTTATTTTTAAAAAATTTTTTTTTTGTATGCGTCTAAAGTTACAACTTGAAAAAAATCGTTATTATCATGTGAAATAGAGATTTTTCCAATTAAAACTTTATAAAATTTAAAATTAAATAAACAATATATTTTTTTTTTTTCATCAACACGAGTTATCTCAGTGAGGCCCAGTAATCTATAAAAAGAAAATAAAAAAGTTGAAAAATCATAAAATTTGTTGTGTTCAAAACTAAGGATTAAAATTATAACACTAAAAAAAAAAAAAAAAAAAAATATATACATGACATATTATGCTCATATCTATGGACCAAGTTTCATAAAGATTCACTCAATTAATTGTTTTTACGAGAGTATAAAATTAGAACCACGACTATTTTATATACTTAAAAAAAAAAATCTTCCGAAAATTAGTCAATAATTGATGAAGTATATGAACTGTATATTTTTAATATTTGATGAAAACTTCTGAAAATTTAATATGACCTTACTCATATACTTCACTAACGATACTGAAAAAACTTAAAAAATTATGACAAAGGATATTTTTTTTAAAGTGTTTAAGTAAATTGTTATACGATTTTTACGTAATTAACTGTTTTTACGTCAATTTTCAACTTAAACAATTTATTGGAAGAAATTCAAATGGTATATTTTATTTTAATTCTGAAGCTTTGTTCAGTACCGTTTAACTAAAGAAATGATCTTCCATTCCTTTAAAATGCAATACGCCTATCCCCATTTACTCGTCTGAGAAGCGAAGAGAATATCCCATGGGCGAAGTACCAACTTTTTTTTTTGTTTTGTTCTCACCGCGTTCATTTTTATATCAGTATTATGATCAATAAAGAAAAAGTTCAGATGGGATAAGAGTTTGTTAAATATTTTGATCGTTTATTTTTATTTTATTTTTTTTTTTATTTTGAATATTTATTAAAGTGCACTAAATTGTAATTAGTTAAAATTTTAAGAATGACAATTGCTTATTCAGTTTGATATTTTTGTAATAATTTGTTGGAACAGAACATATTTATAGAACGCATTTTCATTTAATCTTATAAATTTTTGTCTGATGAAATATTGAATGCATATTTAATGAGAATTAAATATTTTAAAATTATATTTTCGACCAAAAGTGTACAAAGTGATTCAGTCTTCACTGAAACTAAAAAATGAATATATTCAAATAAGGTAGGTTTAATAATCCTTGTGGGAAATTAAAATACTTCTTTATAAAGCCGAAGTTAAGAATACATGCCGCTATTATAGGCTTTTTGCTAGTTTTATGTAATATAAAATTATTGTTATCAAGAATACAAACTGTCACAATGATCACTTAAACTTAAAAGTATATTATAGACGACATTTGTCTAGATGGTCTTTATCATTTACGCTAGGTAATGAATACAATTACTCTAAAGTAGAAGTGTCGTTGGCAAAATGACATATTGTATAAGTAGGTAGTTTAAAAAGCGGAAAACGTACAACAATAAGACGATAGAAATCACTTTAAAAAAACGGTGCCTGAAACGGAAGTAGATTCCATCTAATAAAATACCTAGGTACCTGTCACACATAAGCAGTCAAACATAAACATTTGCATTATGTGTTACTTCACATTTAAATTAAACACCCAGAACTTAGCATTTTGTCAGATTATAACTGCGTGTATTAATGTGTGTTGTGATCCTTTTTAATACTTGGTAATGTAAATTAAACTAACGAAAAATGTTCATTCGGTGAATCGGGGTCGTTACAATTTCTACTTTCTCGCCAAAATTGCATTAATTTGCTTATTAACAACACATAGTTTATTTATGTATTTGTTTTTATTAATGTTATTATTAAGTATTTATGGCATTTGCAACGTTAAAAATAATTTATAATAGTCAAACTGTATGGCAGGCATGTTAAACACGCGGTCTAGCCGCATGCGGTCCTCGGCTTACTTTTTTTGTGACTCACGATTACCAATATTAATGGGAAAAAAAATTGTATATTAATGCTGCGCCACAACTATCTTAGACTCTTAGAGAATGTTTATTTGGTATACATTATTATTCTGTCTTATCTCCTGATTAACTGTAATCGAATAAGAATTGATCTCTTTGAGGAAACTTGAAGGAATTCACTTAAAACATTTAAGGAATACATTGTTTTGACTTGTAACCACTTGAGTTAATATTCAACGAGTTTCTACGAATTTTCATTTCTTATCTCGTCTGGGTAGTTAATTACACAATGTTAAGGTACATATTCTTTGTACTAATTTGGTTTTTAGGAAAAACAATGTCATTTCATGCTATGTCTGTAGCATTGTATTCTGATCTAGACAAGATTACGAATAGGATACACAATTATTTCCTATTTATTTTCGAAAAGAAAAGTAGTATTACTGCAAACGCTTAAACGATTATATTACGACCTAATACAATGTATTACACACATCTATAGTCTTAAACACGTCAAGTATGTAGACACAGAAAAGCATAAATGTCTTAGAATTTCAAATATTTAGTAGTTATATTATTCTGAGAAATCAATCTAAACGTATAATAGTAAATGCTTAATACTTTTAAAACTATTACAGAGTGTGTTCGAAAGTAGACAAACATATTATACGCATATACTAATCATGTAACTTATTATTTTTTATAAATTAATAAATGGACTTATTAAATATTAAAAATAAACAGCCTGTGTCTTAATAACAAAATAAATAAATAAATATATTAATATTAATAATATCTAATACAAATAATGATAAATGTATAGTTTTATACATTTATACAATGAATAACTTGAAACACGTTTTAAATGTAAAGCAAATACATTGTGTTAGGAAAGTAGTACGCGATGCATGTCCTATATATTAATGCCTATGGATTTTATTACGCTACGTGATTTTTTCATAATGCTGTTCTGTTCAGATCGAAGGTACCTTTCGCCAGACACTGTGTGTAATAGTTGCTAGTTTTATCGGGGACTTACGTATAATTCACAACAAATTTTAAACGACATTTTAAATAAACCTACAGTTCAAAAACAAATAGGTTTAACGTGTGTTTACGTTTTGATTAAAAAAGATAATAAATATAATGAGTATGAAATTAAAAAAAAAAACATGCAATCAATCATATGTAATATCACAGCCGTTAGCCGACCTCGTCGAGCGACAAACGAATAAACTCGCGAGAAGTAAACGATTTGTTCGACCGAGTGTATAAACGGATGATAAAATATATAGCATAAATATACTTCGTGGAGTAACGAAAAAAAGAAGAGGGTTTATTCTGAAATGGTATTTTTTATCATCGAATGGAAATAACCATAGATTTAACCGATTGTAAGATAATTCGATTAAGTTTTAATCCTTCTCGAAAATAAATCCCGATTTCACTGTTTAAATTATTTATGTCTATAATCTAACTCAACCTTATTATGGGACAAAGTGAAATGAGTAACTTTTACATAATTGTGACATGTAAGTAAACCATATAAATTATTTATGTGTTGATGGATAAAAAAAATCGATGTTTAACAAAGTTGGAGTGCATTCAAATCATGACTTTATAGTTTCAAACTAGGATTTCAACATCCTTTAATTTGTTTAGTGCTTATTAAATTCTCAGTGAAATAGATATCGGTATAGAAAACGTAAGGAAAATAATCGACTTAAAAACTTCAAATTTTCATAAATATTTTATGCTCTAGTGATTTTGTTCATATTTTATAAATTAAAAAATAAAATATGTAATCTATTTTGAATTGAATTTATGATTTTTATTTTTTTATTTTTATTATTACTGCATACAACGTGCGATGTTTGATTTCAAGACATAGAAGTTTTCCAAAACATATTATCCGTATATAATTTTAACTTTCCTCAATTAATCCCGAAATATTAGGTTTAGTGTCGTTTTTATAAACAAGTAAACCATTTGGTTTTGGAGTGGAAAATGGAAAACGAAAATTATTATTTCACTAATATTGAAGTAGATTATTTTTCGAAACGACCATTCTCATTTTAATACTCATGCATTATTTTGATAAGCGCATAAAAACTTATTACTATTTATTTACACTTGAATTCAATAAAATTCGATTTTTAGTCGTATTTTTGAATGCACTGACTTATCATTAATTTTCATTATAAAATAACGATAGAATACCGTAGACATCCAAAAACAATGTTACACTTGAAGAGGAAAGCACACCCGCAATATGTGCGATTTTCAAAAATGTATTTAACGTAACAAGGTATTTTTGAGTTCTATTTTTAGCTCAAAAGTTGACACATTTTTTTCGGAACTTTCGTAAAATATGTATCTATACGCTATCAATATGCGGTAAACATTTAAATTTCCTTGCAACAGTATTTCTGTATGAATGACTGAGTAACTAAAAACGATTTAGTGATAGTGTCATTTCTAACAAATTTTACCGTTTTCACTTGGTTCTTAGGCCCTTTTTCCTCACGTCTAGAAAACATATTGAAAGGAGAGAGAAATGAACCCTTAAAAGTACCGACTTCGCGTAATTTCTTATCTATAGAGTTGCCGGATGAAACTTTCGGATCACTCTAACTATCCGAAAAAGTGATCACAGAAAAAAATCGGCATAATTGTAAAACCAATTAATAGATCCTTCGCTTCATTCAGTATCTAAAACATGATCTAGATACTCACGTTAAAACGCCTGTTAGCCGCCTGCTGCATCGCGTTATGGTAGTAAACCGGTGACATCTGCTGTTGCTGTTGTGATTTCTGTTGCTGTTGCTGTTGAAGTTGTTGATGCAGTTGCTGTGGTTGGTGTAGCTGTTGAACTTGTTGCTGTTGTTGCTGCACGAACGCGGGCGACGACGACACGAACACCGGTTGTTGGAGGGCCACCAACGCCGTTTGCGGCATCTGCGGCTGTTGCACCATCTGCACCGGCACCGCGGCCAACCGGCTGATCGTCGGCGTGACTACCGCGACCGGTGGCCTGGGCGTTTCCACCTGGACCTTGGCGATCGACTCGGGCAGAGCGGCGAACGCGGGCACGGGCAACGGTTTCAGCAACGGCTGCTGCTGCTGCTGCTGCTGTTGCTGTTGCTGTTGCTGGGCCGCCAGACGGACGTTGCGCACCATGTTATTGGCCGCGGTCATCAGCGGCCGGAAAGGCGGTACACTGACTGCGGGCTTGGGGGTTCGACCGTTCATTTTCGCATATGCCGACCGGTCTTGATTGTTACTGTTGATCGACGATGTCTGAAAATGGTCAGAAAAAAAATTATTCTCACGTGTTATGACGACATAAACCGAATCTCATGTGTTATAGCGTATGGTAATTATATAGCGCAGGGATTAGCAACTCAAAGTTACTATAGGGCCAATTTTTAGAAATTTAAAATATAGCGGGCCAGAGCATAGAAAGCAAAAAAAAAGGTCATTCAAAATATACATTTTAAATATCATTTATTTTGTTTATAATGAAATAGGACATATGTAATACAAAAAGCGTAATTGAAAATAATTTAATTAAATATTTAAATATAAATAGTTATTTGCAGTTTAGTAAGAGTTTTGAGGATGTGTACTAGACATTATAGATTATAGAGTATAGACGATATAGTTGTATACCTATACCTAATGCAATTTGAAAATGTAGCGTGGGCCTGATAAAAAAGGTTCGCGGGCCGCCAGTTGCCCACCCCTGACATAGCGTATAATAACAGTAATCACGGAGGAAAAGTGTTTGATTTTCTCAAATTTACTCGTGCCACGATACTTTATCAACACAAATAAATTTAAAAACACTCGAAATCTTGGGTTACGGTTTTATGTGAGCTTGATCCGCGTTACTATTGAATCATACCATTTTAATATGTTAAGCGTAACATATTACCCGTTTCACAAACTGCAATAAGCAAAAACGAGTAAAATATTTTTGATTATGAAGGCGAAGCGATCCCGTTGGACGAGAGTCATCAAAATAATAGGCTTCACTATGTATACATGAGTGGTGACGGGGAGAAAATTTATAAAATGTGGCACGCAACAACATTTTCAGAACTCTGCTGGCGTTGATATTGGGTTAAACGCTATTTGTCTAAATAATAGACGTGCAACCAAAAAAATAAAAAAAATAAGAACAAAGGAAAAATGGAATTCAAAAATAATTGTCATATTATTGTTTTATCTCTAGAAAGTTCTAGTGATTTTGAATACCTTACTAGTACATAACATCTAAGCACAAACGAAAAAAACACTCCATCATCACGCTACTATGGTCTGTGACATTACTTCGGTGCAGTACATCTTATCTAACTTTTTCGGCTGATAAATGTCGTTTTAATAGATATTTTATATTTAAAGAAAAAATGTGTAGGTTCAAATTCATTTTGTGGTATAACATACCCTACAGAAAATATGCCCTACTTTTGGTTACCAAAAACACATAGCCAGTTGGCGATTCCTATTTTCATTTTTTTTTTTTTTGCTTTTTGTTAAAGTTCATAACACGCACCAAGGACGTTATATAAAAAAAGAGATGAGACGTTATTTAACGACCGACGAAAATATTTTAATGAAACGAATGTATGCGTAAAGGCACCATTGATATTTTCAACAACATTTTTCCTATTTTCAATCACTGAAAATCGTCACCTGTTACCAGACGTGGTGATGTGAAAATTAAAAACAAAACAAAAAACAAGCGTATAATAGTAGACGAGTTTAGAATACATGATTCGCTGTACATGGTTTTTTTAAATTTTTTGTCGAATACGTCATTTTGTAGAAGAATCGTATGAGCAGCTATACTGAAAGCAACTGTAATATGATTTTAATCTTCCAATCAGCATGTCATCGATGCCATTTGGAGTTTAAGTGTACGTCATGAATCATGATGAACGTGAAACAAATTGAAATTGAATATTGTCTAAGCCGAAAATCTCATACAAAAAACAATTTGTTTGGGCTTCAACATAAAAATAGCCAACGAATAATTCGTTTTGTCAATCAACTGACCGATAGAAATAATTGTTTGAAAAAAAAAAAAACTATTATCTTAACAAAAAATATGATCACGTAAGTTTTGTAAAAAGAGTACGGAACCATGATATCATAGTAACTTTTCTGAGGACAGCACCATTGGGTTTACCGTGATTTGTCGTATAACGACAAACTGATTGACATGTATATCGAGCACAAGTGTACCAATATAATGTGATTGACGATTTCAAGTACACACAATCAAAATATCGTATTTTATGACATAATATCAAAGACCACAACGGAACATTTTAACCAACAATTAGAATTTCGGTATTTTTATTCAATACAACAGTTTCGCATCAACGTACGAAATTACGATGACGGTTGATAAAAAATGAATAAACAATTTTTCGATCGATCGGTAATAAATTACGTTTCACGTGATTTCCGGACTTATGCCGTGGTCTGGGTTCAGAAATAGTACAAATATTTGTCAGGAATTTCAAGTATTTCTTATATCGAAACAAATATATCATTAAGCGAACGGTTGGTTTAATTTAACACGTATCGCCTGTACTTCTAATGCAAATTATTTCTTTTTGATATAATAATAAAATCACTATATTATGATAGAAGTACACTCTTCCAAATGAACCGCACCACGATGGCATATAGCACAAGTATTCGAAAGTAATTCACGATAATGATAGTAAACCATGGTTAAAACAAATTATATTGTGATAATCAATTTTATTCTAATATATTGTATGGTTTTGGAAAAAGAAAAGAATGCATTTTTTAAGTTGAAAATTAAATTGCATCGAAAATATTTTGTTTTAAAATGTATTTATATCTTTACATTTTAAATTCTAAATAATATTAAGGCCTGCTAATTCCGAAAATCTTACCTAGTTATCTCCATGTTCAACCATCAGTTTTAAAAACCTTACAACTTTTTTTCATGTGTTTTAAGTTAGAATGTTAACAACAATTATTCTTTTTACGCAAAGAAGCAAATTTTTTCAATCAAAATTCAAAACCCTATATAACTAATATAATCTCAGCTCAAAAAGTTAACATTTTCTTTTACTTATAGGCTCACCACACATTTTATTATGTATATCTTAATTTTGTTAAATATCATTAAAATGAATTATGTTTTACACGTATTTTATATTGGAATCGTGATTCAAATAAATATTTACGTAAAGTTATGTTAAATTTATTTCATAATATTTCTTAGATTAGATTAGATCATAAAACCTAACATTTTTATACTTGGTTTTTTTTTTTTTTTTTTTTTTTTTATACCCTTAGCAATACGTATGTAGTTATGTATTCTAAATAATCAGGTGATACAATTTTTTTTTTATATGCGATTTTAGCGTCCTCATATGACAAAATTGATTAATTTATTAGTATTCCAAAATTCAATTACTTTTACTTTATTATATTGATGAGGTTTATAATGAAAAAAATTATCATCACTGAAACGAAACAACAAAATATTTATTTTCACTCAGAATCGTTTTCCAAGAAAAAGAAATATTAACATGAGTTTCAAGCAAAAAATAATGCTATTTATTCCTACATATATCGTGTGCCAGATGATGCGGTTGAAAAATTACTCATATAAGATTATATATTATATCCACTACCATTAATTTTTCCGGAGACCAAAAAGACAAAGGATGAACTCGCACCAAAATTACATTATCTATTTTTTGAAACATTTTGATAAAATTAAAACTATATTTTAATTATAAAACAATGTATACTTCTTTTACTCATATGGTCTAGCTTCTTTAAATGTCAACAACTATTTATATATAATGAAAGAAAAAAGGTATAAATGTATATATATATATATATATATATATATATATATATATATTATATATATTTATTATTATTATTTTTTTTTTTTAATGTTTATACAAATATTTGTATTATTTATTACACAGTTTAAGAAATATAAGTATTTCATTATATTTTTAAAATATTTAAGAAGATAAAGAAAGACATACCACAAAAATGTGCAAAAACAATTAAATCATTTATTTCATTATTTTATGTCATTGCCATATGTTCGATCATCAAATTTTTTATAAAAACACTAATATTTTCAAAAAAATAAAGTGTTCGATTTCAAAATATGTATGTAGTCATAAGAAATTATTTGTTTATTAAGAAAACCTAAACTAAAAGCTTAAAAATTAAAATTATATAACAAAAATTTTCCATAAAAATAGATAAGAATAAAATTTTTCTAAATTTCACAAAAAACATACGTTTATCGACCAGAAAATGTATCTTCGGTGATATATACAATCCACAATATATATATATATATATATATATATATATAACTAAAGAGTGAAATAAATTACGGAATAGTAGTATATTATATATTTGATACATTTATATAGCATATTCTTAATACATAATAAACAAGCTGGCAAAATCCAGTCGTTTGTTTCACCCCTAATAGTATACTACGCGTGTAGGTAAATGCGATGGTACGTTTCGACATCCGTCACACACACACACACACACACACACACACACACACACACACACACCCATGCGCGCCCGCAAGTTCCGAAGGTTTCCTCGCAATATAATACAAGGCTGATGTGAGCGGAGGTTGCGGTAACTTTCGGACGCGTGTTTCATGGCGTTTTTCGAATAAAATAGAAAATAAACGGACACGCGGAGACAACGCCATCATATATTATACGATAAAGCATGTGCGTGCACAGGATCCAATCGTCAATACCACCGAGGCAATCCGTTTGGGAATAACATATTCTTCTTCTACTATAACTATATACATATATGTATATATATATATATGATATATATATATATATATATATATATATATGTATATATATAAAACGTCATGTATGTATACATACGTACATTTTTTTTCGTGGAAAATACAATTCCAAACGGATTTAGACGAACGAACACGATCGCTAGTGTTACTACTACTGATGTTACCACTACACAGCTACCACCGTAATAACAATGCAACTGTACCAAGTGGTGGATTCGATTAGAGCTTGAAACGAAATTCTTCCAAGACTTTATTTCGTTTTACGGACCACACTATACCATCGGTGTTATCCATTTTTAATGATCATTTTTATCTTGAGGTTTTCTTACTCCTTAAGTTACTGAACGTGTTACTCATATACGATTTAATATGCCATCAGTTGTATAATTTAATATTAGATATGTCCTGTCCGTGTTCATTATGCACTGAGATGGTATACATAACAATGCACATACAGCACTCAAACACACAATGTATACATTTTATTATTTAATGACATAGCACCATGTATTTGTGTATTTGTGAAGTACTCGGGGGACTCAACATCGAAAAGAATAAGCGCTACTACTGAGAATTAAAGTAATTTCATGATTATTCTTGGAAATCTGACATTTTTTTAATTTATTTTATTTTAGAACCATATTTATATATTACTATTTGACAATTATAATTTATTACGAAGTAAAACACACACACATAAATAAATAAATAAATAAATATATATATATATATATATATATATATATATATATATATAATATTATATACACTATATTAACATAAAGACACAACTATTATTATACTGCTATAGTTGAAGTAGTATAACTAAGTTTAAGACAAATGGAAATGAATTAGAATTAAAAAAAAAAAAGTTTATACTTTATTCATTTGATCCTTACACAAAATGGTAGTGATAAATGCATTGGATATTTAAAGAAACGATACACTATTTTTTTAGTTTTATATTTTTCAGAAAAAATTTAATGAAATATCATTAATTTAATATACCATTTATTTAATTTACTGCTTTTAGTAAAATTATGAGAAAGTTATTTTTTATTAAAACCCAATACAATATTGATTGCAAATCTGTTTAAATATATTTTTACCAAAACATTGATTTTTTTTCTATCTGTATCCCAACTTTTATAAAAATGAACTAAATTATTTTATATTAATTATTTTTTAGACTCATATTTCAAGTAAAACCAATTGATTTGTCAACATTATACTAAATGCTTACATAAAAAGTACATACTTCGTATCATGGGGTATCCTTCACTCCTTGTACCAGGTAATGGGGATAGTGTATCGAATTTTAAATAAATTATTGGCAAAAAGTAAACTGGTAAACTGGATATACAGATTTAGAATTGATACCATTATAGGAAACTAATTAATTATTTTTTAACAAATTAAGAAGTTAAATTTAAATTATAAATTCACCTAAGATGCACTTGACTCGAAAAAAGAATTAATAATGCTTAGAATAATATACAAATATACAACAGAATACTACTAAACTGGATGTAGCATTAGAAGTACAATATTCTAGTTAGATTTAGTTCTCAAATATTTATAACGAAAATGTAATTTAGTAGTTGTAAGCAAAGCCAAACTGTACGCTAAGATCAATTTTTTCTCACACGGAAATTAGACAGCAATTAAGTATATATTTTGTTTGTTTGTTTCATATTTTGCTAGTCAAAAATATTATACTTTTGATTAATATAATTTATAGTATTTACGCATAATTTATACCACATCATATAAACACACACATTTGTATCAGTTTATATATTTATCACAAAAGGGTTCGTCGTTCAAATTAATGAGTTGGAAAGAGTGGAAAGTAGTTATGTGGGTTTTCGCGTGATTCACGTATACACTGGTTTTTTTTTTCAAAATTATGTAAGCATAATGCATTTGTCATAATAAAACAAGTTACATCATAAATTATCTATGAGTACATAAATATTCCCATTGAAGTGATTAATACAATACATTATTTAATAATTACACTCACTTTGAAATACAAATACAAAGTACAGATACTTACTCTTTGTCAACATGTATATCTCACTTTGTGTATCAACACGCATGATAGAAAGTCAAAACTACATAATTGTATATATATATATATATATATATATATATATATATATATATATATATATATATATATCAGTGATTTAGTTGGCCATTTAAGCATAGTATACAATAAACATTATATTCAAATATGAAAAACAAAATGTATATATTAGATTTTTGAAATATTTTATATGAAAGAAGTGGATACTTATGGAATTTTTAACAAAATACAAATATGATCATTATGAAACATTTTGTTTAAAAACTACAATACATTTGAATCAATATTTTAATGAATAACTTTAATTTAAGATTTTAGAATTAGTTTATTTTATTTTCTGAATTCTATCAAAAATCTAAATTGATGTAATTTAAATCTCCTAACCATTAACACCATAAATTCTTTTCTTTGTGATATGCCAATAAACAACAAGACTTAATATATCATTATATATCACTACATAAATAGTAAGCAGATCCAATGAAGTATTTCTTATAATATTTCTTGTTTGAGTATTCATGTTTTGTTTTAATCTTTTATCTTCACCTGGGTCCATCTTTTACGTGATTATATTTGTATTTGTTACGTGCATATTTAATAGACATCGATAAAATTGTCTTATGTAGTTATGTACTTAGTTAATTACAATAAATACAAATTAAAAATATGTTCGTATTTAAAGTAAATATTCAGGTTTACTTAATGACTAGCTTAAATAAAGAACTTCTTAATCGTTAAAACATTTTTTACTGAAAAAACAACTGGTTACATTTTTAACAATTATTATTTTTAGATAATGACACTATCTTCACTAATGTATGCATGTACAGAGCTAGTTTTATTAATATTAAAACAATTAATAATTTTATTGTAAGATTTAATCATTAAATAAAGTGTTGAAAATAACTTTAATGAAATATATAATTTATTTAACGAATAACTTAGATGTTGCATTATTTATCTTATGATTTCAAAATAAAAATAGTTGTAAAAATAACTTATACTTATGTTTATAAAAAGTTAAAAAGAATCCAATATTAGAAATGAAACGTTATAACTAGAAGGGAAATCTAAGGATTTTTTATTTTTCAGTTAAAACTATTTGCTCAAAAAACCCTTAGTTTAAAAATTTTCGAGAGAAAATCATTATTTTTTAAATTGTTCCCTACGAAAAAGAATAAATGCCACGTAATTATATAATCTTTTTTCTTTATATAAATGTCAACAGTTTTTAAATATTATAGAAATAAAACAATTTTTTCAGTAATAATTTTGAATAATACAACACACCCACTACCTTAGGCTGAGATTTACAAAACATAAATAATATTCAATAATAAATGTATGTAATTGTTTTATTTTTATATTGAATATAAACCGAGTATTAAGAATTAACAAAGTATATAGTATCTATTTTCATATAATTATTTTAAATTATAAACCAGTATCAAAACTTTCTCGTAGATTTAGGGTTTACTGACAATTATATATTATCACGTAAAATATGATGTGTGTTAAGAATTCCTTTTAATTTTTAACTCTCTTAATTTTAGAGTATTTTAATATACAATTTTACTCCTTAATTAACTCGTATCAATAGAGATGAATTACCAAAGTGAGGTTAGTAGGTTTGCTGTAGAAAACGTATTAACTATCAATTGGCTTTTCTTCAAAGTTACATTTCTTCGGTTATTATACAAAAATAGGATTGAGAATGTTTATTTTCGTAGACAAATATGTTCAGTGTATATACACGATTTTTTCTTTGAACAATTAGACAATTAAAATACTAAAGCAGCATCTATATAATGTAACTAAATTTCGATTAAAATATTTTGAAATGTGTCAAATAAATTATCATGTTGAACATTGATCGATGATCGGATTCGTTTGGACCGTAGCAGCAGCAAATATTTTTCTTAGCTCGTGCCAACTGAATAATTTAAAACGTCCCAGAGCATCTTACCACCATGACTGGAATACCGGATGAGTGTATATTATGATATATACATTATTAGGGAATTGTAATAATAATAATCATAATAATAAAACAATGACAAGAATGGTATAGCGAGAAACCGAGGTGTATGAGATTATCGTATAAATATTGTATATTGTTATGAATTTTTTGAAGACTTGGTAAAATATGTCTACGTGTACCAAGGCTTGTTCAAATTTCAGATTTAGTAATTTTCTATCCCTACAGTACATTTTACTCCTATTGAAAAATTAGTGTACTAAATAAAATATTTGTATAGGTTAGTAAGAATCGTATTTCATTTCTAAATATTATTTTAAGATTAATTTACGTGTATTGACTTTTTATTTATACATTTCATCTAAATTAATAACATAATTATATATTTTTACTTAATTCGTGTTAAATAATAAATATAATGAGCATTGTTAGATGGAAAATGTTGTTAATTAATATTTGGAAGAATACATGTACGTTCAAGTCAATTACATCCTAACCAAAAAACTACAACCCGGAAAATATTTCATCTATAATATATTTAAATACACTCATACAATTTGACTTCCATGCCAAGAAAATACGCCCCTATTAGTTATTTCTTTAAACCTTCAGCCTTACAGAAATATGTATAGTTATACTACTCGTATTTAACACATTTATTGATTATGTACATACTATTTGGTTATTGATTTGTGGTATGGCTAAAGGCTCAAAAGATCCTGGTACGGGGAAGCCATTGACCGAACGACGTTTACTGTTTTGTTCCAAAGTCGAAAGTGATTCTTTGAAACCCAGTTCATCAGCCAATTGAATACCTGCAAACGATAAAATAAATGCTTTTAACTGTGACAGATTTTTCACATTAAACAAAATATTTGTTGATGAGTATCAAGTGTTATCATATTCGATAATTAGAGTTGAATAATACATAAGTATGTAGAACTAGTCTAGTTGTCATTATATTTGTACAAAATTATTTGTTGTATTTCTATATTATTTTGAGGTCCAATAATAGTCAATACTTATTATAGTAGTAATACAAAGGAGTTAAGTTAAGTAATACATATGATATGGAAATTAAATGTGTATATATTTAGATATATATGCTACATGCTCCAAATGTCTGTGTAAGTTAAAAAATATTTCTTATCACCAGAATAATTAAAAATTAGGTAAATTGTTTGTATAAATGACTATAAAATCTATCGCTAACTCCATTGATGTTTTAGCTATGTGTCATGACTGCACATAGATTAACACGAAAGTACCATACTTATTTTAAAGAAGTTGACTTATTCGGAAAATTTAAAGACATCATTTTATTATTTCAATTTAAATTATGGTAATTAACAATATATTTATATGAAATATTGTATGATGATTTATATTCCGAAAATGTCCAAACATAAGAATCCTTTCTTTGAATTTTCGATTACATTGTAGGCATTTAAATCATTTTCTAGAGACCATGAATAAACTTTATTGGATTTGGGAGTTATTCAATTATTGTTTGAATTTCTGAATATCTGATCACTGCGAACTTAATTTCTTACTGAAAACTGAAAACGCTAAGTATTATAAATACTTAATACTTCATTAAATTTATGACCTAGTTATATTTGTTCATAAATTGTAATTATTTTTAGTTTGTTCGTTCAAACTCCAACAATTTACATGTTTGTGCGTAATAAAATATTAATTTAGAACTTCATTGAAACAAAAATAATTATGATTCAAAAATACTTTACTGTTAAGTTTTTTTAAAACTTATAAACACAGTTTATTCAGAAAATATATTCTGTATACATATAACACAGTGAATCAACAATGCGATTGAGTCCTGTATATATCATATATTTGATGTAAAATGAACACAAATGAAACAACATTTTTATAAAAAAATAATGTTTTTACTTTATTTATTTACATAGTTTTTAAACTTTTAGTTTTTTTTTTAACATAAAATACTATTAATTATAATTTAATATTTCGAATTTATTTTTTTTTGGAAACTTTGATATAAAATTTGTATTATTGGTGAATTATGTATGAGGTTAATGCTTTTTAAGTTTTTACATATTACATACTTTATTATTGAATACATTTCTTAATTAATTATTATTGAATAAATTTAATAATCCAGATAAAAAAACTACGTGCACGTGTACGTATTTGTATTTATGTACCCGTAATTGCGATAACTGTGCAGCCGCCAGATAATCAGTACACTATAATAACGATAATCGTTGCGATTAATTTTTCAATATCAATTTATTTCTAAATTGTAACCAAAAAAAATTATTTTCTACTATTTATTTTACAAAATTTGAGTCTTATAACCGATTTTTTAAAAATGTATTTGGATACGTCCCAGACCGTTCCAGACGATTTTGAGTCTAATAAGCGACTGAACCTTATATCCGTGAGTCTTATAAGCGGCGTCTACTGTATTACTTTATAGTCAATGAAAATAAATATATATTTTAAAATGTGTTTTGTTAATTTGTATAAAGGTTCAAAATAGTAGAATGTTTCTAAATTATTAAAAACCATCCACATTATTGGTTCAAAGGTGTGGAAATTAAATTTAAAATTTGAATCTACATAACCATTTTCCAATCTGTATGGCTTGTTATAGAAATCAAACATAAACCATGTAAGGTTCATGTTATTACTTCAAAAATATTAATATTCAAAACACATTCTATTTCAGTCTGTATAATATATATTTAATTTAATAAAACAGCATGTTATTTTTGATTGATACGAATTTCAACAAAATCATTTTTTGATAATTCTGCGTGTTATCTGCAGTATGACCTCAATATTATTGTAAAAGTGAAATGTGTTTTCAAGATTTATACGGGAGAACTTTTAATCAAATATTATGGGTATTTATTAATATGCAGAGTATCATTTATATATATATATATATATATATATATATATATATATATATATATATATATATATACATACACACTGCGTTTCCGCTTTTCTATGAAGATTTTATTCCCTCGGAATAATGAAGAGAGTCAAATTCTGTTTTTTTTTAACTTAAGGGTTAACATTGTAGATTCTGAGAGTGGAAAAAGGGCACGTGCCTCTCTCCCCATACATTTTTCTTAAACTATTTTTTTAATTAGCTATCAACTAATTAGATGTTGTAAAAATGAATATATCTCTGAAAAAAACCAAAGTAAATTTATTTATTATTTAACGTGAAAGTAAAAAAAAACTAGAAGAATATACATTTTTTATTACGCAAAGTGTATTATAAAACTGTCTGAAATTCTTTCCATTTTTTCAAATAAGTAAAAGTGACTTAGTTTTTAAAAATAAAATTGATTAAACAGGTACATTATAAGTATGGTTAAAAATAATTATTATAACAAAAAAAATTGCATTTCAAAGTACAATTTAATCTCATCTACACATTTCAAATTACACTTACCAAGTCCAACGTATCCTTTAAGACCTCCCAGGTTTCTTACACGAAACATCCCGGATTTTTTCAGTCCACAATTAATTGACAGTCCAAAATCAGTTTCAAACACACATGTAGAATTTACGCGATTCCACGTCATTCCTGCAAACAATAAAAGAGTAAAATATTACTTTTTATTTTTCAATTTCACCACTGAGTTCTATACTGAAATCAATTAATGTTTTTTTTTTTTTTTTTTTTTTTTTTTTTATGTCTGATGATTATTCATAAATCAAAAAAAAGTATGTTTATGGTAGCATCTCCACGTACTGAAACGTATTCAATTACAAATCTAAATATTTATGATAATAAAAAACGAAATAAGGCTTAATATGATATTATTGATATTATAATTATTATAGTGTGTGAAGTGAGTGGAAGCCACTGAACAAGCCTGTGAGACCAGTAGAAATTATTGACGTGTATCATACTTTTATATTGTATTAAACTTGTGAATATTTTACCTGTTATACAGTTACGCGAAATTGTTATTAATTATTGTTATTATGTTTTTACGATATTTCCATGCCGCACATACAATCGATACAATTATTATTATTACAACCTATTAAGATTTTATACTCATACGTACGTGACTTTCCAAACTAGCAATTAAAATTTACGTATGAAAGATAATTTCGTTTTTTTCATTTTAATATACGCGTATTTAGAAACCATAAAATAATTTATAGTTTTACTATCTCTTTATATTAAATAGCGAATTATCCTTTGTAATAAATAAATTGGCTGAAAAAAGAAGATGATGTTTCAATAATATTAAACAAAATTTACGCATTTGAACTGATAATATTTAAATTCATTATATCCATTGCGTTAGTTGTAACTCTATCAATGAAATCATTTATAAGAATTAATTTTAAGTAGATACAGACAAAAATGAAGAAGACTTTTTATTTATATTACAAAAAAATTAATTCAGTGTATGATACAGGTTTATGATTTTAAGTTGAACACTAAATTCTTTTTGGAGACATAATTTTTCGATTGTCTTAATTTAATTTTATGAAGAAAAACGAAAAAACTGTAATCCTTTTTTGAGTATTTATAACCATTTTTCAGACAGTATTTGTAGCTAGGAGATTAATTAAATTTAAAGATATAAGTGATAAATACAATAGTTCAGTATTTGCGACTACATTAATGATTTTTATCAGGGCCGGCGTTAGTGGAGGGCAAAACGGGGCATTTGTCCAGGGCCTCGCGTTTTAAAAAATTACATTGAAAAATATTTTGTATAGAGATCTTGTAATAAAACAAAACAACAATATAATATTATTTTAAATAATAATTATTTCCTAACACAGTAATTTCACTCAGAATTTTGTTAACTATACCAATAACCTCAGCGCCAGCAGCAAGAAGTTTCTCAAAGCTCAAAATAATCAAAAATTACCTCAGAAACGCAATATCTCAGAAACGATTGACTGAATTGGTCACGGTTGCAGTAGAAAACGAAACAGCAGATACATTGGATTTTAAAAAAGTAATAGAATTGTTTGCGTCCAAAAAGTCAAGGGAAAAATTTTAAATATTCAATATTAATTTTTTTTATTATTATATTAAAATATATAATATATAATATCTAAAGAATAATAACCACATTTCTAAATTTATAGTTATTCAATAACTTTTGATAAAATTACAGAAACTATGTATAGGTACCTTAATATATATTTTGTAAGTTGGCAAGTGTAATACGTTTAAAATTAATTATTAAACAGTTGAAAATTGATATTCACTATTTCGCTAATGTACAGGGTGCGGCGTAATGGACTCCCACATTTCCGAGGTGAATTAAAAAAAACTATACAAGATATGGACATTTTTTTTTTATTTATTAAAACTACAATAAATAAGGTTTTTTTAAAAAGTTGTTTGTTTTAAAATAATATTGTCCAAATGATTGCCTTTTCAATTGACGCACATTTGGAGCCGTTCTATAAAATAATCCGTAATGGACTACAATATTTCAAAACATCATTAGCACGTAATTAAACTGATCAGATAAAAGCGGTTTGTTTCACTGGGTTAGTTCGTTAATACGATTTTTAGTCGTCACAATGTCGTGGTCAGGTGAACAACGTACTGGTTTCGTTATCGAGGCGTTTTTCAAAAACGCCGAATGTGTGACAAAACATTACATGGCCTTCTCGCCTCCCTGATTTGAGTCCAAGTGACTATTTCTTATGGGGATACCTCAAAGCTGAAGTTTTCAAACATCGACCTAGAACCATGGAAGAACTAAAAGAGGCTATCCATCAAAAAATCTCCGTGATTCCACTCGATATGCTGGCGAGAGTGATGGAAAACTTTCGAGAACGGCTCCATATGTGCGTTTCTCGTCAAGGCAATCATTTAGACGACATTATTTTAAAAAAATAACTTTAAAAAAACCTTGTTTAATGTAGTTTTAATAAATAAAAAAAAAATTCCATATCTTGTATAGTTTTTTTTTTAATTCACCTCGGAAATGTGGGAGTCCATTATGCCGCACCCTGTACTTTTTATTTCCAATGAAAATCATAGGTGTAACTAGGATCAAAATTTTGGAAGAGCTTGACTCTTTAATATATTAAATTTAATTTAAAAAATTGTTTTATTTGGGACATACATTTTTAATAATTTTTACCTTTAGTTACGCATAGGCGTAAGCCTATATGGATATAAACCTTATGATAACTATATAGTTATTGCATTATTGGTTAAATAAGTGAAATATGTTTTGCCCAGGGCCTCGCAAAAGGTAGCGCCGGCCCTGATTTTTATTTTATTCACTTTGAATCAAAATAACTTTAATGAATTATTCGAGAACTTTTAAAAATTAAACATATAATCAGTATTTGTTATTATTATAAAACAACGTATATATGTATAATCATTTGATCCAGTAAAATGTGTTGTATTTTATTTGGCATTATTTCCATACAATGTTCCATCGTTACATATAAATGAGTTTGGAAAATGGAAATTTGGTAAATTTTTATTTTATTTTATAACCAACTAAAATAATTTATTAAAATTGATCTACACATTATAACACAAATAAATGAAATTTATGTCAGTATATTATAATATATATACATATATATATATATATATATATCACTCATATTATAAGATAATTTACACGATTTACCAAACGAATGTCGCGAGTAAAAGAAATATTTAAATGTATTTAGTTTAGTGGAAAAATTACGTATAATATAATATTACAGTATAACAACACACTTTAAATGTAAGTGACTCATAGATAAAAAAATGGTATAATATAGGATGGTAAAAATTGTCTTTTTATTGTAGTGGGTACTACGAAATTCAGTAGTAGGCCGCAAAAAGCAAGTCATGTCGTAGAAAATAAATGTATGGAAACACCATGATGTAAGACAGGCAGGCCCCCCACATCATATTTTTGGCACGGGTACGGAACTAAATCCGGGCCCCTCTATCATAACAATTAAATTTTCGAGATTAATTGAAGGGCTCGCTGTATAATATGTATAATATCATCAAAATGTATTTGGAACATTTTTCTATTATATATTGAAGTAATTATTTGCATAAACGCCGGGCCTCAGTACCATGGGTCTTCCTGACCACCCTTGTAGGGCCCTGAAGACAGGGGTCTTCAAAACACGGCACGCGGGCTGCACGTGGTCCGTTTTGTCATTATTTGAGGCCCGCGATCACATTTGAAATAATATAGCATGCATATTTTTTATTCCGATGAAATTAAAACGGTCATGAGCCATTGACATTAAAAAAATTGAGAAAAGTGCGATAAAACAAATTAAATTACCTACTTACATGCTATAAATGTTGGCTGTTTTAATGATATTAATAATAGTTTGTAATTTAAAATTTATGATTATGAAAATTGTAATAGTAAAACTGAATTTTAGTATAAAATATATGTTTTTACTACGGATGCGGCACACGAGATTTTTATAAAACAATGTGCGGCCCTCTCCATAAAAAGGTTGGACCCCTGATGTAAGATATTACTGTGCCAAACCCTCTTTCTTCGGCGTGTAACATTTTCTTGTGGAGAACGCGATAATTCAAATCACTGGCTATGAACTTCAGACATTTTAAAAATGATCGAGCTCAATCATTGAAAGTCAAGTATAATGTTATCTAGACAACATTTTTCAATTTCGTGTGATTTGAAGAAAAAAAATGTTGATAATTGACTGTAATTAAGAATGTGCATATGTACATTGCAAAGTATACAGATTTAGTAGCACGAAAGAAGGTATACATTTGTCATTGTCACTACAAGTATTACAAGGCATTAAGCAATAACTATAATTAAACAGTGCATGCTCATGATGAGGATATTACGAGTAGACTGAGACTCTGGGTCTAATAACGTTGACATAATCAGGTGACGAATTTAAGTATTTGCTTGTTAAATGTTACGTTCATGTTACGTTTGTTAAATGCTACGTTTTGGTTACTACATTTGGTTACTAAGACTGATGTTTTTGAAACGCTGATGATTTCTAATGCGTTATTATTATTATATTTTTGATTTTATTTTGTTTTAAGTTTACTTTTGAAGATTTGTCGATGCACGACACGTCTTTTCCCGAACCGATTTTATTTATTTATTTAAATTTTAAATCAAACAAAATTACATAAGTCAAGAATATTCACTTATTTCGTTCACACGTTTACTCGACATTGCACTATACCCGTTAAACACGAGACCGCATTCGTGGAATCACATTTTATAGTACGCTTGTTCACGTCCAGGTACACGATCTGGCCAAAGTATGCAGAGCATTGTGGACACGGATTTGTTCACATGCCTCACAGCGCAAAACATGTTAGTCCGGAGGCGTACGCGTGATTTTTTTTTTCGAGTTTTGTTTTAGAAAATAACAAGTGTAAAAGGTCATTCGTTTTGAACCGTTATACACGTTTTTTCTCGCCCATCAAGATCGTTATAATACATATCCATAACACTCGCTATGTGTTTATATGTTACACGTTATTGTGTCGACATCACTAAAAATATAATATATTAACCATGTATTAAAGACTCCCGGTGAAAGATAACTATACACATTATTTTAATGCGTGATTGATATTCTAAAATCTAATAACATGGTGTAACAGTAGAGTCCAATATACCGTATCGTTATCGTGTGTTCATTATCAGTATTAATTATTATAGATGATTGTGAATTATTGTTTAGGTTCAAAAATGGAAGTAGGTAGTTTACACTCTAGTCGAAGCATAATTTTGCCCAACTTTGTTTTTAGACCACAAGGTCGGTAAATTATTATATCAATACATCAATTATTGTGTTTGGAAATCATTTTTTTTTTCATTTAGACAGTTATTTTTTTTATAGTATTTACGATAGGTGTACATATTACTTTGAGCGTCCAATATTTTTTATTTAATGATATATTATACAGTTACGCCTCGGGCCACTTTCGTTAAAGTGTGTTTTAGCAATAAAACCCTAGGTTCTTTTACAAAAATATTAGCGTCAGGCATTTTGGTTAATAACCATTAAGTGAATGTTAAATAAAATTACTAGTAATAAACACAATGTGGGTTTATTAGTTAGAAAGTAAAAAAAAAAAAAATTTTTTTACCTCGTCATCTGCGATAATGTAGTTTAATATATTTATATTTCAATGGTTATTTTGTGGCTTTAAATTATTATGAAACGCTGAGTTCAGCAGTTAAATGGCAATACAAGTATCTACAATTAAATGTATATATCTTAGTGTATGAGTGTTAATCGAAAGTAGTAATTTGATAAAATATTACCAAATATGATAAAATTTGTAAGGCTATCAAACTATACTATTGAGATGAATTTACCTATATTATTTACCGATGCACTATGTTTTTCTATTGGTGTATAAATGAAATTCAAGTATTCATATTATATCTGCGGTTAGTTGATAAATATAGGTGTTATTTTTGCTTATAAAATCTTGCAATTGTATATTAAACTCAATAGCTTCTCAAGAAAATAAACTCATGAAAGCATAAGTATGCAAAACATCATGTTTATGGAAAGAATGCTCTGTTAATCAAATAAAATAAAATTAGGCGACGAAAGCGATGTGAGATTGTATTAATAGTTTTGAATTTTTAAATATAGTGAATAGTAGATACAGTGGCGCAATTATCGGGAGTGTTGGGTGTGCAATTCACAGGGGCCCCCGGTTTTTGGGGGCCCAAATTTCCGAGATCTTTATTTTAGAAAATGATTTTAGCACTACATACAGTGATGTATTAAGTGCATGTCTTATTTATTTAACGTTACCCGTACCAGTTGCTTTGGCAGAGAGACCTTTCTCAAAATTAAAATTAATAAAGAATTACCTGCGAAACTCAATTGGCCAAGATTGTCTTTCCAACATCAGTATATTAAACATAGCAAAAGAAAAAACAGCTGACTTGGATATAAACAAAATAATTAACAACTTTGTTGGCGTAAAGACAAGAAAAATTAATTTTTATACTTGATTTTATAAAAAAAAATTATGTAAATTTTAAATAAATAAACAGTTTAAAAAAATATTTATATGACATATTGACATGTGAGATAACAATATTTTTAGAGTTATAATAAATAAGGTACTTAATATCGTTTATGACTATTTTTTTTTTTGTAGCAGGTAAGGGCCCCAATCTGGACATTTTCACATGGGCCCCTTATTATCAAGTTGCGCCACTGAGTAGATACATCATAGGGAAATGATGAACGCTACGTGAGTTGAATAATAATTGAAAGAACAATATAACTTTAACACTTGTAGTATAATGATAAAATCACTAAAAACTAGTTACACTGAACTTAATAATGTAATGTGCAATAGCCAAATCTACTGACGAGTCAATATTATCAAATTTTAATTCGGACATGTGGTAGTATTGAGTCATTCATAGAATATGTAATAAATGCTTATGAAATTGTAATCTTTAAAAAGTATGTAATGTTTACATTAAAATTAAATTGACACATTATCTACTGTGATTGTGATTAAACACTACGTCAAAATACTCAGTAGATAATTTCAAACAAACCGCAAACATGAATACTCGATGTTCGTGTCATCGTTAACAACAAAACGAAAATGTACACTGTCCGACAAAATAGGTGTACTTAAAGAAAATATTATTTTCTTTTCTTACCATTAGAGTCCTAACTCCTAACCACATGATGACATAGCATAATTTCTGCTTGAGTCGTTGCAACGTCATTTTCTAAGTCTCAGCTATACGCGTATTATTCAGCCACGGTCACCACAATTGGTTAGTGGAAAGTCTTAAACCACACTTTAAAATTACGTGTAAAAATTGTTTGTTTGTGCATGTGTATATTCGTAAATGAATTGTACTACGCGCACGGTGCAGAGAAAGTGCGCCGAGTGTGTTTGTTCAGTGGTTTAAATTCGTGTGTCAGTTGATGTTTTCCTCGAATCTCTAAGGGAGTGATGCGTCGGGGGCAACAGGGCTGGATCGAAAATAAAGTGGGGTAGGGTTAGGGGTTTTAAATTCGGTTCGCCGATATTAATGTATACACCATGGCGGGCGAGTTCGTGTATTGTGTCCTAGGAATCAATGTCCAAGCCCAGGGGAATATGAACGACGAACGTGAGTAATAAAGGAAAGTGGACGGAGATGCGGGAGAGGATGAGAAAATTTAAAACACTCGGCGTTAGTTATAAATACACACGCGCATGGCGTGACGTGTTTATCGGTAGGTATGTTGCCGGTTGTTTTTAATACATACATTACTATTAGGTAAATGTTATGTTTCATTAAATTTTTACTTTCTTCGATATTCTGAAGCCCGGTCAAAGCGCATAACTATTAAACTTCAAACGAATTCATTAAAACCAGTTTACTCGTTGCGCATAATGTAGCCGGACGTAGGTAGATAAATCATGATGTCATTGGACAAAATAAGCTGATGCGATATTCGGGACGGATTGTATTTTACATTTCGTAGAATGTTTCACCGTCCGCTTAACTGTAATATCCTGTATAAGCTTTATGCATTTTACGTGGTGTCACTTTCTATTACATGCGTTAGTTTTCAAATAGCAACTGTATGAACAGTCGAAAAAACACTATTCAATTTCTCGTACATCGTTGGTTCTTGGAAAAAAAAAAAGGCTTCTAATCAAAAAAATGTTTTTAAACAATGGGTTACACTATTACAACGTTTCGTAAACTTTGAATACATTTTATCAGTGAAATCACGCGTCTGATAATTAATAAATACTTACACGATTTATTATTAACACAACAGTTCTATTATATGGTCAAGTTCGAAAAACTAAGAACTGCTTTCACAAAATATTATACCTAAACTAGATATTTGAAAAATGAAATGTATCCGTCGCCAAATCAGATAATTGTACGGCGGGAATCAACAAAATAATAATATATTATGTATACATGTGTATCATTATTATTATTATTATTGAATTAAAAACGTGACCAGGTCACTAAAATAGAACCCCGAAATATTACAATCATACATTGTAGCAATGTATAATTATGATTTCTTTTACTAATACTACCGAAAATGTCTTTGCACTTTAGAAACTACGCCAAGAAAATAACAAAATAAATAAGTTACTTCATGGTGAGAAAGAATTGTACATAAATCTATGCATTTGGCTGCAATAATTAAATTCATTTGTATTGCAGTTTAGTAGAACAAAAAAATATCTATGTAAAATAATATAAACAAAAAAAAAAACGAATGAATCATTAAAATTTGATACAATATTTATTGACACGATACATTTTCTCAGGTATGATTTTAAACTTATTGAATGGATAAAATAATTATTGTTCTTCTAAGAATTGAGTTTAATATTTTAAGTATTACTTTGCTATGAAAATTGTAGTCATTAAAATATAGATTCACCTGATTCATCATCAGGTTCATTTACAAAGGAATGAAACTTTGTCGTATTTTATATATATATATACATAACTACCATATTTTTGTGAAACTATCAATAAGATTTATTAATTTGCTTCATACGAAAATCTCTTAAAATATCATAATTTTATATTAGCGCAGAGGTATACTCATTTACGTGAATATAATACAATTATATAATTGAACTATGATTATCTTTCAGTTTTACTATTTTTAGTATTAATTCGTTGGATAATATATATTACGATTAATTAAAACAGGATATTTTCATAAATAAATCAAAATCAGTTATGTCAGTTGATTTCTAAATACAAATTTTGGTTAAGTATCCATTGTAGGTGATTTAAAAAATTATATTATTTTGTACAATATGTAGGTATTTTTTTTTTATTATAAAAACCCGCAAAGAAGATGGGTAGGTGGTTACTGATTAATGAGAACCATGCCACGAGAGTTAAAATAACATTAACTGTATTACATGAAACTAGTATTCAAAATTACTGTGATCATTTTTTTGAAACACATGTCCTGTGTGCTTACATTGTGTCTCCTATTACCTTAAAGTCATTATAGTTCGTTTTGAATTCGGTTCAAAGATCACTATTATATTAATATTGCGAGACGTTAGTATTTTGTAAGGTGCGTTTCAAGAAAACTGTTAACCAAGTTATTGGAGTAGGACGATGTGTGGCGAATTATTTACAGACTTCGTCGTTGCCTGGTATCCTAATATTGTTAAAAATAAAAAAATACCCGACGTACATGATATTACTTCCTGTGGTCGTCGCAGATACTATATTTTACGATTTATAACAGACATTTATATCGTTTATTATATACTACATATACATGTTATGGTTAAAACCACAATAACTAAATTATTTATAAACTTTAAAATTATTATGGTTCTCATCAATTTGTTTTGTTTTAAAATCGTATCATATATGAAAAATATTATTTGTTATATTACATGTTATGTTACGTTATGTGGAACGTTTTATTTAATGGCTATAAATTCAACACCACCACAATAATATAACATAATATAATGTTGAATAATACATTTATATTAAATGCATAAATATATCATGACTAAAACATTTTTTCAATTTAAAATATTTTATACGAACAATGTAATTTAACATAATAATATATATAAATGCCATAAATGATTTGATAATTTACGCTAAACTTTAATTAAACAAGACGAGAACACTTTAATACTTGTTAAAGATTAATGATTAGAAAACCTTTCCATACTATTCACAAAAACACTTTTATGTTTTATTGCATTATCATTAGTTAATTTTCAAACAACACAATCTGTTAACAGAATAAGGATGCGAGTATAAAATAATGTGTTTTGTATCTGCCGTTCTTTCCAAAAGTGTGTAAATTTAATCCGGCAAAAATTAAACAAAATATGTGTTATAACCTTTGAAGTATTGATAAATTAAAGAATCTTTAGACTCAAATAATAATACATTCACATTATCTAGACACAACATATTTTTCAAACTATTGTTACTTTTGTCAATGACTTATCGTTGATATGTGTTTAAATTAATGAATATAACAGTAACTATGGTACTTTAAAAGAGTATTTTTTATTTTTGCTCTATGATTTAAGTGTAAAATGGTTTTTTTGTACAGTATTTGTATTTATAAATAAATAAATAAAAAAATAAATAAATAAATAAAAAAAATAAAAATATATATATATATATATATATATATATATATATATATATATATATGTATATATATATATATATTATCAATGTGATTAAAATACAGTCTCTAGAAAATGAATTACAATAATGAAAATTGAAACATACCTAGAAATGATGCTCACTTAACGTATTAACCTATCAGTAGTTTTAGTTTGCAAATGTTTTGATGTCTATTATTATTGAGGAATGAGTATATTTATAGTTTTATACATTCAGTACTTAGAAAATCAAAATTTTATAAATAGAAAAAGAAAATATATGGTTATTGTAACCAAGAACATTAAAATTTAAAATAACTAATCGTATCAAGTAATTCATTGATATTTAATCAATATTCTTTATTCAATACTAGGATATTTTTTTTCAAAAACTTTTTGTAATTTAATAAATTTCAAGGTTCATAAATGCAAAACGTATAATCGTATACATACCTACACATTTTGCAAACTAAGATAAATAGTGGAAAACAGCTTATATATATTTTTTTCTTTTTTGAAAACTGTTGTGAAAATATATATTAGTAGGATACTTTGATAAATAATTGTGTATTATGATGAAACAATATATTATACTGTGTAATAATACATCCAATTAATAATTTGCGATAAATGTTGGTGAATTCGTGTTATTCCACGCGAGAAAAATAAATTTTTAACGATTTCTGTTGATAGAATCGATCTATAGTTTGAACGGTTTTCGTTCCTCCCAAGTCTTGTATTGCCGACTATAAAGGTTGCCAACAAAATAATCACTTTTACACTAACCCGCGCCGGTGCCAATAAGACGTGTAAATTAACGTTTACATATAGGAAGTGCAACAGACAATCTCAAACGACCACAAGGTATTATGTTTAACGGATACCGACGATAAAATTAATACGATACGTACCGCATGGATTACACATATTTTTATTATTACATTACGGTTGCTTTCTCTTCAGCTCCGCTCTCCCACTGGCCAACTGACCAGCGGATACGGCACATCACAATATCGTACAGCGTGTATGACGTATGCACCTGCACACAAAACTCGGGCGAAACCGGGACCTTGAGATCACATCGTTTATCTTCCAAGGTTTATTAGGACTTCTCGTGTTTTTCGTCCATTATCCCACAGAGCATGACGTGTGCTTTACACAGCATTAACGTTCAGGTAGGTATGTCGTATCCAAAATACGGCGTTGTTCGGCGATATAATATGGGTCACTCAACACACACACACACACACACACACACACACACACACACACACACACACACACACACACACACACACACACACACACACACACACACACACACACACACACACACACACACACACACACACACCTATGATAGTTTTTTCTTTTGAGATTTCGAATAAATAATGCATTATGTGCAACTCATATCGAGTGTTCCTACACAACCACACAGTTTTTAATAGATTACTAATTATCTTCGAATGGCAATTATTAAATATGTGAACATTTTCATTAGGTAGGTAAGTAACACGACACATTATTTGTACAAGAATAATAATTCAACCAGAAAATAATTTATTGTCTTTTGATAATGATATGCATATTTCCATGTACCTACCTACAATGCACACATATTACACATTACACGCATCAAATTATAATGCTCGTATAAAACGCAAGTCAGATGCGTGATGTTATTTATAATTATGTATTTATCACCGTGCAAGAGCGAATTGTATTTAAAATTTAAAATTAGTTTTTTTCCTCGTTTTACATTTAAACATTTAAATATACAGTTAGTGCTCGTGAGTTCATGTTGACAGTCATAATTATCAACACAATATATTAATAATAACAGTAATGATAAAAATTATGATGATAGTTTTTAATTGGTTATTTATAATCATCGTAACTTGTTCATGAGCAAAGGATTCATAAATAGTATTCATATAATAGTTATTATAATCATGATTGGTTTTTAAGATTAACAGTTATAATTATAATAAATACATTTCGGATAGCATACGAGTACGTGCGGATAAAGTATAAACCTATTACGCACGGATTCGCCTATAGTTCATAATACCACACTATTATGTCGTCTCAATCGAACAATAAATGTATCAACAATAAAAACAAAAGGAATCACTCCACATCTTCTATCTCACCAAAGGTAGAAGAGAAGAGATCCAAAGTTTTCTCCAGTCCAAATCGGTTCTATGTCCTCGCTGAGCCCGACGAAGTCAATGCGAACATTGCGAACACAATATGTTCAAAAACCGTCCGTACTCACAAAAGCGATGTCTCAAGAAAAGACCACCCAAACGGATAGCCAAATGCTATCCGTCCGCTACGTGTAGTTATTCGTAATATCCACCCGACCACTTCACATGAAGATATCATTGCCGGCCTTTCAGAATTGGGACATAACTTCACCAACATAGGTACATAACATAAAGTGTTTTTCGAATAAAGCACCCTTGCCTTTTTTTTTTTAGTTGACATCAAAAAAGCTAGCAACAACTTAGATATTTACAAGGTTGAGTTCTTTCTCAACTTTAAAATCGTTGTTGAAAAACCACGGCCTCCAAAAAGTCCACCACAGTGTTTTAATTGTCAATCCTACGGTCACACCCACAATTACTGTTTTCATGTCCCACGATGCGTTAAATGTGGAGAAGAAAACACCTCAGATTCCTGTATCAGGTCACGCGATTCTCCAGTTAGAGAGTGCTCAATGCAATGGCAGCCACAACGCGAACTACAACAGAAATGTTGCCCCAAATCTGAAAAGCTCAAACGCATTAATCCTTTATTTAGGGAAAATCATATACCTAATCTTTCACCCAAAAATAATCCTCGTAAAACCTCCTTTAATGTAGTGATGGCCAACGATATAATTTTCAATATCGATATCGTTTATTTTTTCTCGATATCGTATCGCGATATATCGATATTATAAAATTATCGCACAATAATAAACGCATAACACGTACTACATTTACGAACGAATAATATGAACTAAAAAATTGGATGTATAGGAATTATCAACCAACTGGCACCAAGTACAAGTTGTTTCAATAAAAATAAAAGATAAAAATATATATAGTTTAATATTTATAATATCACCTGGCATCTAATAGCTATAATAAAATAAATAAGCCGTTATACACTAATAGCTAAATACTTATTTACGATATCGGTTTATATCGATAACATTTAATTCGATATCGATATCGAAAATAAGTCACGATATCGATATCGTATCGAAATATCGATATCGTTGGCCATCACTACTTTAGTGCCATCCCCAACCAGCCATCATATGCTCATGTCACCTCCTCTGGTCTAAATCATTCTCAAATTTCCTCAAATATCGAAACTTTACTTTCATCATTTATCTCGGAATTCTCCAATATCATAAAACCACTTATTTCCTTTCTCGCTACGTTATTAAATAAATCCCAAATATGAATATCTTTCCTTGTTGGAATGATGCCATTTCATGTTGTTAAATGTTATCTTCTAATTAAATTCATTGTTATCGATAACCTATTATTATATAACTCACGTACTAATATTAATACTATCTGTATCTATATTTCTCATATCATTGTATTTTCTTAATTATCCGCCACTTATTGTACTTCATTAACTCGACTATGTTATTGTAAAAATTGTAAATTTCTGTTTATAACTTTAATTGTCGAGCTGAATAATTTTTTACTACAGTTCCAAAAAAAAAAAAAAATAAATAAAAAAAATATAATGACTAATTGCTCACTTGTTTAAAATATACATGCATTATATTGTACACGTAATGTAAACGAAATATTCCACAAGGATTTACCGAGTTAAAATGGTTTGTTATTAGAGCTAATCCCACATATTTTTCCGAAACATTATATAAATTAGAAATTTATGAAGTTTATCAGTGCGTATAAAATCGTGGTTTTGACGCGATAGGTGTATGTAGCTTATTGTTGTTTATATTACTTCCATAATTTTACTAAGAAAATAACGTGCTGTACAGTAAATTAAAAAGGTTTAAAAAAGTTTTGAACTTTCTTCCGATCCTTGTAATGCCCCGAATAATATGAATTATAATGCTACCACAGATGGAAAAAAAAACATTAATTATATTTATTTATACATAGTTCAGTATCTTTCGTCCCTTACATGAGTATTTCTTCAGTAATAATATTACATAATTCGTTTCATCTCTGAACTATAAACGATCAATAACATTATCGCCGGAACGAAATAGTAAAAGAATACAAACATAAATCGTACTTCAACAAGAAACAGTACCAAACTAATCAGTTCTAACTCAAATCGGAATACTAAATAACGATTCAAATATTGAAAACACTAGGTGGTATCATTTAGATTTTATTTAAAAAATACATGTAGTGACCCAATTTTAAAGCTTACGCGACCCAAAAATGGGTCGCGACCCATCGGTTGAAGACCAATGATTTAGAACGTAGGGAGAGTCAGGTATTGGTATGTGCTAAATTAAATATAGGATATTTCATTTGGTGAATGGGGGTTATTTTGGACCCAAACATAGATTCACAATTATTTAGAGCTCAGTTAAAATGCTAAAATGTATTTCATTGTTTTTATTTTTATTAATTATTATTTTATATATATATATATATATATATATATATATATATATATATATATATATATATATATATATATATATATATATATATATTATTAAACACATTTCTTTAAAATGTAATTTAATAATTTCATAACTTAATTTTTATAAAAACAAATTTATGTATATTAGTTTTACGTACATAATTCATATGACGAATCGGGTGATAGTTAAACATTAATGAAAACTTATTTAATTACAATGGGTTTTAGAAAATGAGATGGGTTTCATTAAAAAATGAGTAGGTTCAGCAATTAATATTCTCTAAATATTAAATTATAACGAATTTTTTTAGTTTCAGTGTTTCTTTTGAGTAGTACCTAATATATAACAATAGTATTGTGTAGTGTGTACCTACTTACTCAACTTTAAAATTTGCCTTAATTTAATAAACAAATCTAATTGAAAAAAGGTTACAAAAGTTTCTTTCTTTGTTCAAACATATTCATATTTACACTTTGGTAATTTATGACGCTGTTACGTTGTTAAAATACTGTGTGTATGTGTGTGCGTGTTTGTGCGTGCGTGCGTGCGTGCGTTCGTGCGTGCGTGCGTGTGTGTGTGTGTGTGTGTGTGTGTGTGTGTGTGTGTGTGTGTGTGTGTGTGTGTGTGTGTGTATGTGTGTGTGTGTGTTTGTGTTTGAACGTTTGAAAACCATAATTTGATAAAACAAAAATGTTTAATTAAATCGTTTATTTAATTTTATTATTTTTGGTATTTTTCAACTTATCCAAAAGAATTTTCTTATACAAAATACTTAACCAAATTTTCTTAAATTTTATAATACATTTTTTTTTTTGCTTGATTCAGAAATGAAATTACTGTACTATTATTATTCAAAATTAACCTGGGTATAAATGTCTTATTTTAATTCATATTTTGGGCTTATTTTAAAAAAACGTAAAATAATAAAAACAATATTAGGTACCTAAGAAAAAAACATAATTCAATAAAATTTGTGTATTTATAATTGTAAATATTATGTTCTACTAATGCAAAAAAAGTAATATTCATTAATGTAAATGTACCTATCTGATTATAACAATGACAACGAATACTATTTGAGAAAGTCAAACGCTCTGTACACTTAATGTAATTTAATCATTATAGTTTAATTGTTAGGGCAAGGATAACGATATGTCTTATTTTATAAATTACTAATGACATTATTTAACAAACAACTTCGTTCTATCAATTAATTTTGGAATTCTTATTTTTCAGACAACAGTCAGATTGTTTCTACGTATCTTTATATTTGTTACATCTGTGGTTATCATATACGAGTATGTATCAAATAAAAACAACAATTAATTTACATAATGACATAGAATAAAAGAGTTCAGAACTCAATGTTTTATATAGTTTTACTATTTAAAATATATTTGTAAATACGAAATTGTGATTTCATACAACTAGACAGTTTTGGCGAACCTTTATTGTAACTGTATGATCTTCAATATGATTTTGATCCCCAAGTTTCGTACTACTGTTTTAGGTAATAATATATTAATGATATTAATATTATGTTCTTCTTTGTAATTAATTTTATGTAACCACGACTACACAACTACAACCATAATAAAATAATAGTAAAATGTAACTTTGATGTTATCTTTATTAAAGAAAAATACATAGTTGTGTGCCGTAATCCTAAATTTTTAATTATATTATGTTATTCTAAATTATTTTGGTATGTATTGTATTTTTGAGTACGAGTACCACAAATAGACGAAACGGACTGTATTAAAAAAATAACATGTATGAATGCAAGTATAAATAATAAATTAAGTAACCATGATGAATGTGTCATATTATTTATATTAGTTCAATTACAATACCTCAATAAATTAATTAATTTTCTTAATTATTACGTTTTTCATTTCACTGGAAGTACAAAAACAAAAACTAACAAACATCACAATTTTTCCTGTACCAACATAATACATAATTATTCGATATAATAAAATAATGGTTATTTATTTTATTTTCTAAATGTCATTATGTATTAAAACTAATATGTAAAAGTCTTGAAATGATTTTCGAAACAAGCACGCCATAAATGTATACGAATTCATGCTTGAATGTCACATAAGCTAGATATTTTATAATACAAGTAAGAACATTTTTCAACGACATGTTCACAACAAAGTTGTGTGTATATTATTACTCAGCAAAATTATGCGTGTATACATGAAATAAAATATTTGTGTACATTGTAGGTTAAATAGTTTACCAAGTCGAGATTTTCTTTGTAAAATATCCAAAAATTTAATGTCGCCTGCTATAAGTTTGTAGCTCAGTTGTTGTCACAAAATAATGTCATTGTTTATGTATAACAATGTGGATGGTGCGATTTTATATATCAAATTGACTAATTATCGGAGGTTATATAAACGTCCGTAATAATTTATTAAAAACTTCATCATTTTCAAACATAATGGTCGAAATTTAACGATTGTAAATGTTCGTGTTTTGGAATAACGTGAGACGGGTATTATCACTACAACCAATGGGCGTTTAATGAAGCATTATGACCAAAACTTTAGACTCCTAAGTACCGATTCGAAAAGAATGGAGAATGAAAAACGTTTGTAATGGAAACACAAATATGTACCTTTCACCTAGGTCTAGTTCAACGATTTTATTTTCTTTCGTTCCCTCTGTTTGTCTCCCTCTTTACTCGTATCTTTATCCGTTCAATAATAATTGTCGAACCTGAATTTTGGAATGTATGCCTTTAATCTCTCGACACGAGCAATCGCTACTTTCACCGATTTTTAATCGGACACCTCTTAACTTGATAATTGATCGTAAACGTGTTGGTAGACACTTAAGAATCATATAGGCCTAAGAAATTTATTCATAACGCTCT
Source organism: Therioaphis trifolii (assembly GCA_027580255.1). Lineage (NCBI taxonomy): Eukaryota > Metazoa > Arthropoda > Insecta > Hemiptera > Aphididae > Therioaphis > Therioaphis trifolii. Next base: position 79,325,350 of record CM050404.1, on the reverse strand, counting down.
AGCCTGTTATTATTTTATTATTATTCTATAAGGTGCTAAATGAAAAATTCTTGAAAATTATCAATAATACCTACCAGCTACTATATACATACTTACATTTTAACTTAAACCGTTATCTTTTTTATTTTTATAAAACATAAAACTTATGATACGTATTTATAGGTGGTTCAAATATTAACAATGCAATTTTAAAACCAATCTTCTATGTAAAACAATTAAGAAAAAACTACATTGGTAATATTGAATTAACTAATTAAAATTGTCTGAGGTAAAACTTAACGTTTACGAAACCAACATCGTCCAATTAAAAAAATATGTAATTACCGTTCATTCTTATTTTTTTGAAATTTTTTTTTTATCACTTTTGTGAGATTGTTGATAAATATGCCAAACTATAATATAGAGTTATTTTAAATTTCTGTAACTTTTTATTTATAGCTAATCAACCACGTTCATAAACAAATCAATGTTATAGATAATTGAGTTCAATTAAAAGTAATATTCACGTAAGTTATATACAATATTACGAACATATGGAATTCACTTAAAATTAGAATATTTTTTTAATCTATATGCTTTGATTGGATTAAATTAATATTGGTCGATTGCAAAATCATTTTATAATGCAGATTATAAAATGTTTGCATAATATTATATATGTGTTATGGATATTGGGGATTAGAGTTGGTTGAAATTAAAAAATTATATTTTGAATTTTTATTCAATATGTATAATCTTTTTTTTTTATTGTTCATACAATTATCTCACAAAGCATATTGATATACGAAACTGATTAAAAAATACAAAATAAAAACAATAAAAAAATAAAGCAAATACGTGAACTTGAAATGAACATAGAACATTGTGTCATTAGATAACCACTATACAGTTATTGACTATTGAGGTTAATAATTTAATAGTTAAAGTAAATCATTGGAGGTGTGCATCTGTACGAAGAATCGCATTCACAGTAATATTAATGTAGTTACTATTGATTATCAGCTCATATTGGGCAGGGCAGCGCACTTAAACAACAAAACAAACCTATTGGTTTACTAACTAACTTGATAGTAACTAAATTGATAGTTTTCATTTCAACGTTTTAATTAATGAATTAATAATGTAAATATAATATATAACAATATAAAAATATGTGATAAGTATTGATTTGAATTCTTTATTGTCATTGTTATTTTTGTTCATTTATACATTTCACGTACATCACAGAGTCTATTCGTATAATATGTATACAATTCACATTCTTACAAACCACTTTCAAATTTCGACGAGCTAATTAGATTTAATCAGTAAACGTTTATAATTATCATGAAAATAATGGTATCATACGCCGAGATACTTTCTCTCCATAAAACTATATGAGACGAGATCGCACATCAATAATCTATATTGCTTCATTTTCACTGGGACTTTTAAATTTGATCTTTAAAAAAAGCTGTTTTTGTAAAGTCATATTGGTATCTACTTAGGTGCATACTATTTTACAGACATTTATCTTATAGTAGTATGATTTATTAGTGATAAACTTTATATACATTTTTAATTTCAATATATCAGTATTAATTTTTTACCGTAATAGTTTAACATAATAATTTAATATATTGTAAGCCATCAATTAAACGTATTTAATTAACCGATAAAACTTTAGAAAAGTAATGGAAAGATTAAAACAAAAAATTGCATTATCCACGTACTCGTAGTTTTACTTCTAAAAACCATTTGATGTGAGCTCCGTAATAATTTCACAAAGATTAGTTTCTAATTCAGTCATACAAAAACAACGTTTAACATAGTGTCCATGAAACGTAAAACATGGTCATTACAGTTTATGGTAGAACAACTTTCTTGCGCATCAAATGTTTTAATCATTTACACGATATAGTATTGTGTGGATAACAATGACAAAGCAGAAGTAAATATTTATTTCGTTAACTTCCATAAATATTGTCTTTTGTTTATTTATGCAAACATACATGTTTAAGTTTACAAAACAAGTAATTTAATAATAATTTAATCAATGCATGTTGATGTAAAATACTATCATTAGATTTTTTTAATTGAGATGAAAAATTATTTTCTTTAATTCATTTAAAGATATTTGTAGGATGGTCTTGATTAAAATCACAAAATTCAACAAAGAAATTTGAGTTAAATACACTTTGAGTGTAATGGGTGTAATGTAATTTTAAGAAAAATTCAGAAACATGCAATCATTCTTTTATAGAGGTTACGAATGTAATATATTTTCTCAACAAGTTAAATAAATCTAGTGAACACAATTGCACTGTGATAGACGTAGTTTTATTTCAGTTTTAGAAGAAGACACTACATTATTTCTATTTTAATTTTTATAATACAACCGTGATAAAAATGGAAAATAATTGAAGTGCAAGGAATGAAAAGAAAAATATTAGTTACAGTATTGCAGCAGGAAAAATTGTCATTTGAAACTCTCTTGCGTAGTTTGGCCAATTTGCGGTTATGTGTTTTTTTGGATGTTTAGATAATATTTTAATCAATTTATTACGTTATATGCATAAAATAAAAGTATGCAATTATAATTCAAATACATTGTATTATTACATGCATTTTATAAACAAAATAATTCCCATATTTTAAAGAAAAGTATTTATCCTTTTATATATAACTCTGTATCAAAGGCGATCTCGTGAGTATTAATAAGATAAATAACTCTAGAACACATAGTATGTTTAATTAAAAATTAATTTTTCAATTCTAGTTAATATTTGCTTAAATTAGTTGTGTTAACTCTAACAATATTTCACCATATTCTAATAAAATAATCATTTTTCAATGAATCTATAGTAATCATATTCTCACGCATACATTCGGGTCATTTAGCTCTCCAAAGCATAGACTATAGAGGATATTGGTATCTAAACGGTTCTTTGCGCGATTATATCGTACAATGTTTTCAATTGTTGTAACTCGTGTCACCATCAGGTCGAATTTCAAAATCAAGACAAGTCTAATAAATAATATCATTATATAATCAGACTCAATGTGTGCGCGATAATTATTCGTAACTTTATAGCAATGGATGAATGTGATGTGTACGATTATAATAAAAACCAAAGGTTAAAAGCGTTCGACACTATACATATCATAGCATCAAATATAAACTGAAATCATCGACCGGGCCAAGAAACGCCCCGTAGAGCTAAACGCCGTCGGTAATTTATAATTTATTGTTTTTATCCTGCGACGGTTCACATTATTGCATTGTGCGGTAGACGGGCAGCGTTCGCAGACAAATACTTCACGAGTTTTCGACGCTCAATAATTAGAAATACCCGATAAAATACCATAAGTCTGTTTACAGTGAACCGATTGTGTAGTACATCATGAGTATTTTTATTTATTATTTTTATTATTATTATTATTTATTTTATTTTTTTTTTTAAAGTGGACCTACAACCTGTTTTAATTCGGTCACCTCCCACCAAGTCTATGTGTTAACAAGTCACCGTAACGATTTCCGCATGGTACTGTTTTACTATAACGCGTACTCTCCGTCCTTCAAAACAATGAAGTGTCACACTGTCGATTGTGGCGCTCGACCTGTTACCAGATCACGTGTGTACATAACTGTTTATCTGTACTCTCCATATTCTGAAACCTATATCGTGAATACTTGTCCAGAGCAAAACACAACAAGGAATTTAGGCGTTGTTCTATTAAAGTGAAAAATGCAGCTTAGTGATGAACGAATATGTTTTATTATGATAAATGCTTGCGTAATTGTAACTTACAATCATGTGTTGTATAATCATCGATAATTTTTGCAATTATAAGTCATTAAAACACTGTATTGCAAAGCCTTTATTGGAAGATTTTATTAAACTTCTTTAAACATCCACCCAAACGAAAAGATTATGCATATTGAATCGTCATAAAACACTAGAAATACAGTATAAACTTAAGGTAGTTTTCAAAGGTTTATATTGATTTTTTTTGTTTTTACTTAAGGTTGTTTTCACTGGTGTACGTGTAAGTGACGTCAAAAATTATCTATTTACATATTTTAATTTCAAATTTATAAACTTTACTGAATGTACATTGTTTTAAAGTTTATGGAACAAAACTACGACCAATAATATAATTGTAACTGTAATAAATAATATTGATTGCAATAGAAACTTTGGCTTTGTTTCAGAAAATTTGCATCAAACGTTTTAGATTCTGAGTGGAGCTATGTTATCTATTGGTTTTTAATGTTAATGATATTGCAGTATTACACTAGTACTATTGCAATGCAAACATGTCTTGCATTATTGTGAGCCCTACACACACTCACATATTGATATAAGTGCAAAAAACTACGACTCTAGTAAATGTGTATATTATAAAGTACAAAAATTGAATTTGTGTGTAAAACCAAACCACTTAATTGATTAAGAAAAAAATGTAAATCATTTTTATTTGGGGAGGAAGGAGGGGAGCTAGAACTAAAACTGGGCCTAAGTACTCTACAAATTCGTTATACTCCCGTCGTTACTCGTTCGCCGTACTAAAAAACGTTGGTCGGCAAAATTGTAAATTTACTCAATGCGCTTAATTCATAAGTGTACAGCACAATGCATGATCTTGTATACACGAGAACTATACCATCGTGACGTAAAGTAGCAATCCGAGTCAGCACGTGTTCGCGACAGTTACATCGACTACCCGGATCAATACGCGCGTTATACGTTCACTCTCACATTCGAAAAAACGTGATGCTATTTATTATACTCGTTTTATTTTCTTATAATATAATATCCAACTTGTATATAGCTTATATTTTGGTTGCGAAAAAAACGGGTTCACACGACATGAGAATCATAACTATACCAACCACAGTAATTACAGTTTGTTATTTTACACGATGTATTCACGCAACATATTATTTTATACCTCACATAGGTACCTAAATTATATCTCAAAATTTTGATAACCACAAGAAAAAAAAATCGCGATAAATTTCACATCAAAATTGTTATTTTATACGTTGCTAACGATCAATATACTTTGCACTTAAATGTTTTCAGTGTGTGTGATAACTCATAATTTTGTATTATTTTATTATTAAAATAATTTTTTTTTTTTGTGATTATTGCAGACAAAATTGTAAATATGCATGATTCTAAAAAGTCGAGTAATATGTAATTTTTAATAACACAATATTATTTGAGTATTTCGATAAAATTGTCACGTCAACACAGATATTTTCAAATACCAGGCTTTGGACGACGACTTATGGTACGTTAATTTGCATATAAGACAACATGCGTTCGAAAAGCTCACGGTCTAGTGACTATACATATACGCCCATGAAAGCCCGCGCGTCAGCGCACTTGTATCCACGCGTTATGGTATAATATTGCATGTATTTACAGTAAACGTCTCCTATCCGCCATCGTTTGCGCTAATAGAATCGCAATCTATTTTGCGTCTTATTCGATGCGATATCGAAATGCACTATGATGAAACAATCACTATAAGACGAGGCTGGCATGCTATCTGGTTTCTGGTGGTTTTTGACGTACTCTCGGGTGATTCATAACATTATTAGTAATTATCACTCATTATAATATATTGTCAGACATCATTTCCATGTTGATGCAACCGATGCGTGGAATCAAACAGACACCGGTCGTGATGTATAGTAATATTATCTGTTTATACTTATAAAACAACAATTCGTCCGTCCATATTTCGTGTTTCGTCTCTGCGACGATGACATTTATATACATACACTAGATATTTGACCTGACGCTCGTCGAACGACATGCTGGATTATAACGATCACATTTCGGGCACTAGGCCAGTGTGACTCGACCGACAAAACGTAGCTTCCGATACCATCTCGACGGGTGTGGACAAAACGCCCGTGAAATAAGGTCAACGCCAAATATGCAAATGAACTGTTATCTAGTTTTGAAAAATCGAGTTTAACATAAGCACTTCAACAGGTTTATTGTATTATCAGTTCGATATCAGTAAGCCGGTTGCATTTTATTTTTGTTAATCTATTATTTCGTTTTACAACGTGTATAATTTATTGCTGACTCTCATACGAATCTCGTAATATATTTTTCACATGTATTTGATAACATAATACTAATTCTACGATTAAGTTTATCATATTATTATCATCATTTTATTTTTAATATCAGCATACATCAAAAACCAGTATATAATCATCATTTTACAAACCATAATTCACATTTTTTTTTTCTTCAACATGATTCAAAAGAAATTGTTTGTTAAAAATTGCATTAATATAAGATACCTACCTAATATGTTTTAACATATTGTTATAAAATACTATTTCATATTTATTAGAATGAATTCATTAAAATAACAATTGGGCGTTTTTAAAATACCATTTGTGAATATTTTTAATGGCATTGTATTATTGAATAGGTATCAATCTAACTGGAATTTTTTAATTATATTAACATTTAACTCCATTATTCACTTGTCTGTAGTCTTTGCTATTGAACAAGTAACCCATTTATGAACTGGATTTTTAACTTATTTAATTGAGCAGGTTTGACATACTGAAAAAAATCTACTGGCAGTTATTGAACCTAAAGCAGTTTATAGGTGAGAGCCTACGCATATATTTTCCCATCTGTATGTTGGTATTATGTATATATTACATATGAATGTGTTTAAAATTGTAGTGTATATAATACATACATATTTTTTATTTGTTTTTCATAATTATTTTCAATTAAGTATAACTGTTTTTATATTACAGTTTTACACCATTTCAGAATTAATTTCATTTAGGATTCATTTTTTAATTTTATTCCACATTTTATCAACTAGATTTTTAGAAAAAAAAATGCTAGAAAAATGTTAGATTTAAGTTACTTAAATTATTTATTATGAATTTTAAACTTTTGAAAATGATAATTTAGTAATGTTAAATAAAAACTAATTATTAGTATGTTAAATAATAACAATATTTTATACGATAATTTAATTAAATTGGAGATATCGATTTATTTTCTATTAATATCAGTTTGGAAATTATCAATGAACAATACTATTGTTTTCAGAAATATTAAAAATCATAAAAAATTAACAGATGAACCTTTAATACACTTTAGAGCATTACAATTTTTCTAAAAATCAGATTCACAAAGTGGCTATTTTGATTTTTTTACAAAGTTATAAAAAAAAATAATAATTGTAATTTTAAATGTTGACTTACAAAACTGCATAGAAAAAAATCTCTTAAAACAATATAAAGACAGTGCCGTAATATGGTAATGATAAAAAAAAAAAAAAAAATCAGAAAATATTGAGTAGAACAAAAGTTATTTCATTTATCGAATTATTCTGGGACACCTTGTATTACTATTGTTATTTTTTTACAATAGAAATATTTGTTCATGTTTTCAAGCTTTGGTTGTACAGTCAATGGTCATCCAACATTGCCTTCAAAGAAACTTTTGTATACGAATACAAGGAACTTTTTTCATAGACATTAAATATAAATTATACGATACAATATAATATAATTATTTTACTTGTTTATACCTTGGCAGTTTCCAAAGAGTAGTAAATATTTTTTTCATTTTATGAATGTGAATATGCTAATCGAGATAATCGGAAGAAGGAACTGTTCTTCAATAATATCTTCTCATATTACGCTTATGAAATTTTTTTTTTTTTTTATTATTATTTTTAAAAGTAATTAACAATCTGTATCAATATTATACACAATAAGAAAATATGGTAAAGGTAAACGAGACATGAGGTTTTTGTTGAAAGGAGCCACCCATTGATGACACTTTCTGCTAGCTTGAATTATTTTAATTAATTAATTTTTTTTTTTTTTTTTTTATTTTATTATACATTTTTTTTTTTTTAGATTTAGTTTAAGAGGTCACGACACCACTTACGCTTCAGATGTCTCGGAGGATTACCTGGAATTGAGGGATTGGCCAAGTTTTTTATCAGTTGATTTGGGTGATTATTTAGGCGGTTATGAAATCTTTTATAGAAGATTTTTGCTTCGTCGTTTATTACGCTTATGAAATACGTATCTAATTGCCACTCTCTACGTGCATGCTCTTGAATTACTCACGATTTTAGTGACAACGGCAATATAATGCTCATACAATTAACAGCCAAATTTTACATCAAATTAATTTATGTCATTAACTCAAATTATTGTTTTTGTCTGAATCGGTAACTATGGAACATTATCCGTTCCTTTGATCTAATTTTCTGATCGAACGAGTTGCACAAATCCGGGTCAAAACGCGTATATATATTATGTGTTATAAGTTTGAATAGCTACTGTTTGTGGTGTACCTATCTACAAATTGGCACGGCACGCATGACATATAGGGTAATGGTTCAACAAGATTCACGTGATATAGTCGACTTTGGCTCATAAATATCCATTGTGACCCCTACAATTGAATATAATTCAAACCGCAAATACCCATGCATAATAAACGAGCATAGTTGAAGTATAAATATAGGCTAGATGGATTAAATTAGCGATATTTTAATGACAATAATTAAAAATTAGATGTTTAACTAGATGTCGAATTAACTTTTTTTTATGTTACAACTAACTGATCGAAAATCTATTTTAAGCCAGCGTGTATTCACATCATATTGTTGAGGTTCATACTTTAATCATCCTAGTTAAATTTTAGATAAATTTGAACACACATACTTCGCTATCTATGGACTTAAAATTTTAATTTATTTTCTTTATTCTTTTGTGAATTATGAGATAAATATTACAATATTACAGCGTTACACTGAATTATGTAAAAATTAAATACTCACAAAAACTAACCTGTTTTATTTTAAAACGAAAATGACATAAATCATTTTGTAATACTCTTTACATTGAATTAGTTTAACAATTTCTATTGTACATAAGTGTATTATTTCTATCCGTATTATAGTTAAACAAATGATCAGTGAAATTTCAAGGAAGTTCAATCACCTATGTGGTCACTGTGGAAACACGGTATAGAAGATAACTTGTTATCTTCTATGCCGTGATGGAAAAAAATGTAAGAACTAATTACGGATGATGGTTATTTTTTATATTTCAAACAATCCCGTATTATTTTGCGAGTGCATCTCCGTGTTTGGTATGAACCTATCACTTAAGCACGATAAACGATGATAACTATGGATAAGTATTTAAATTTTTACAAAATGAACCTTATTATGGCTTGTACCATCATTTTTTCTAACATATAAACGTAGGAGTTAATCTAGATGGTACAAACAATGCAGTATTGAGCCACAATGGTCACCAAGTATGTTACATACACAAAGCGTAATGCTTAATGTACGTGAACGCATTTTTACATCCGGTACCATTATTCCGAGTATTGAAATTATTCCACATGAATTATTTATCGTCTTCGTTCCTCGAACAACTTCATTTTTTTTTTTTTTTTGCAATCATGAAATGTTTTGGCTCAATTTTAGTACTGTTTATTATATCAAGCGGTCAGATACAAATGTATTTTAATAATTTTATTGTTTGTCTACTCGACATGGCTTTATTGTAATTTTATTTATTTGATTTTAAATGTTGTTAAAATAATTGTTCTTAGATTATTCATGGTAATTTTAAAATTAATAATTTAAAATACACATTTTTCATATGATCATTTTACGAAATGCAAATACATCTATTGAACATTTTTATAAATAATTTTAAAAATAAATTTACAAAAGTTGAAAAATTCTTTAGATAACAAGATAACAGTTAATTCTAGTGTTTTACAGAAGTACCTGCATGTTTAGCTTATATGACCCATATTTGAGATAAACAAGTAAAAAACTAGTCTAAATTGGATAACAGTCAGGTCGTATGTGGCGCGTCTGTTGAACTGTAGTGAACGAACCAGTTTTCGATGACCGAAACAAAAACCAGAAAAATGATTATAACAGAAAATTGTATAATTATAATAAAATAAAAAGTTCTATTTTTGCTCTTTTATTATTATGCTTCTACACGTCATGATAAGTGATGGTGATAAATAATTACTAAAATATCATAGTGTTGTATGATAAACGTGTATTCTTATGAACATTTGAATTCAATAAAAAAAAAAAAAAAATTATTTACCAAAAATAAATGTCAAACATCCATGTAAATTTTGTCTTTGAGAAATTATTATTTCGATACTGTATTTAAAATTTAAATTGAAAGGATAAAAAATTAATTTTATTTCCTAATTGAATAAAGTTGAATTATAGAATAAACTAATTTTGGAAAAAATATAATGGTATTAATTCTTCACACCATGATTCAACAAATCAATTAGTTTCCCTGAAATATTAAAAAATTATAGCTTTATTATTTCTAATTTTAAAATTGAAGTGTAAATAAATTGATAAAATATTATTTTTGCACAATATAAAAATGTCTCTTAATTCTTAATATGAGTTCTGTAAAAAAAACAATTAACCAGAAGAATTAAATGAAATAAATTGTAATATTTTACAATTTTTTAATACAGATTATATGAGTTTAAAATATTCATTTTTACACGGTAATTGGTATGTAATATGTATTTTTAAGAATTTTAGTAAAATGAATACGATTATTTAAAAATAATGAGATTATTACACCATTTTTTTTTTTTTTTACTTTCACACTCCCTTTCCATTCACAAGTATAAATAATTATTTCTTGAATTAATTAATAAATTTCAATATGTATATTCTATGTTTCAATAATTAATATTAAAATTCTAAATTTTGTTTATTTATTATTTTATGAAAATAAACATTTATATAATAACTATATTGTTATTAATTTAGCTTGATATACGTAATAAAATGAATAATCTCAAAAAACATCAACGCTGATATTCAAATTGTATTCATACATACTACACAAATTTTTGAATCGATATTTTGTTTGCTTATATTATATTTAGTATAATCAATGTTTAAAAAGAGAAACGAAGTGAGAACATTTGCTCTTTTTCTCTCAAAGGGCGCTCATGATTCATGGTAATAATAAAATCACTTGATAATAATTCTGCCTCGTTGTATTAAATTTCAAATATTCATATTTTATATGATTTTCTTACATGTTTAATATATTTCTATTTTCTAATAAATTACAATTTAATTTGCACCTTTGAATAATATAAATATTTGAAAGTATAAAATAAAAGACAAATTTATATTTTACATATTTATGGGTATACCGATAATTCCTAAATACTTTTGTTATATTTTTCAAATTACTTATACATATATACACATTACAAGAAATTATTGAAAAATGGTGAGACAATTTTCTGTAAATTTTAAGGTTATATGTCAATTATTTTTATTTTATCAGACTTTACAGACTTTATATTATATATAATACTTATAATGCCATGACTGTGTAATTATTTACGCAATAGTTATCAACGAAATAATGTAATTATTGTTTTCAGTAAGATATTATTAAGATTTGAAAACATTTTATATTTTACCCAGTGTAAAAGTGATCAATATAAATGTTAATTTCATCAAAAAACTAACTCTAACAAAACGTAAGTATGTTAAAACGATAAATAAGCGTAAGAATTCTGCAGTTGTATACTTGTATACAATGCCATTTATCTCTATTTCACCAACGTAGTATCTTTAGAGATATGAAATCATGCAACTTAGTATCGTCGTAGTTAATATAACTTTATAGTTTTTATTATTATTTCATATGCATTTTTAAGTTCAAAACTATAATGAGCATAATAAATAATATAAAGCCGAAAATATCATGATCAATGGTGATGTTTAGACATTATATTCGGGCCAGTGGTTTAAGATTCGCAACAGGTTTATTTTTATTTTTGTCCTCAAAATAGACCCAGGGTATAAGAAATCGCTGAGACGAGAAGAAACCGTGCCGTTGAAATTATGAGCGATTCAATTTATTTTAAAAATACACTTTTACAAGTTTCCAACTTGAACCGACAAATTTAATCGAAATCAATTTTCTCAAATGTACAATAATACCAGTCAGTTAAAAATTACAGAAAAAAAAACAATTTTCTTTTTTCTTTTTCGAAATGCATTTGTGAAAATATTTTCATGAAAAAATTAATTATTGTATTTTCAGGTATTATACATAATATATTGTATTTTTTAAATCCATACATCCTTAGGTTCTACTTGGTACCCATCATTACTAGTACGTACTGAATTATAGAATTAAACAACGAGTTGTCTGTTATTACGACTTATTTTTTTCCAGTGTGTGATGTGCATATTACAGACGCGAATCCGTTAAATATCAGCTGTGGGTAACTCTGGTGACACTTTCACAATTGGAAATCGTCTAAAATATAATTTATCAATAGTTGTTATAATGCTAGTGTAGTTGTTATAACTCTCGGAGTTCGATGATCACGTCGTGCGTAAGGAACACATGATTCGGACATGCCCATCAACAACGGTTTTTATAACTTGTCATGCATGCGCTTGTGTGTATTTTCGTACTATTCTATTCAGTTTTTTTCCTACAAGTGCTATTGTCGATTATGAGATTTGTATTATTATTATTCAAGTTTCTATTGAGAAAGATCGGCATGTACGTCACGAGTGAAAAATCCTTGAAATATGAAACAATATTTTCTCGTTTCTTCTACCCTTGTGAGCATTAAATTAAAATAAACACAAACACACACACACAAACACACACACACAAACACACACACACACACACACAAACATTGGGAGCACTAGTTTCGTGCGACTTCTCGTTGGATTTTGCTGAGGTTATTGGCGCTTCATTAAACTACCGTTTTCTAATAATTATCAATACTCATTACCTATTTACAATGTAAATCGATTCGTATGGTGAGTAAAAGTCCAGACAAAAGAAGACGATTTTGGCTATATCCTCGGGGTACGCGCTTCTATGGTAATTATGGACTACCATTATTTATCGGCGACATCAAACAGTGAATCGATTTAAAACATTCCTAAACCGATTGTTTTGAACACCGTGGGGGTACTCTCCTGCGTATAACTAATTGCCCAGATGCGCTACTGAAAGTGAAGAGACATGTATATTATACGTGTCATATACATATATTTATCATTATACATCGTATAATGATAAATATATGTAGAGTATCCTATTTGTATATTTGTATTTATATACATACCCACTACCATATTGTTTCCTTAAGATTTTGAATGACACAACACAGCACGTTTTTAACATACGAGTATATTAGGCTTTAATGAAATAAACGTAAATAATTAGTTATGTACATCGTTATAAATGTACCAACGTGTGAATGAATTATACTAAAATTATAATTAATGTGCTTGAATAAAACGTTTGAAATATATAAACCGGGTTACCAAATGCACATTTTTGGAAATTAAATATGAATGTACGATAAAGTAAACAGTATAATTTTATTGGTGATTTAATATATACCGATAACTTTTCAGAAATCATCATGTACAGGTTATACGAATATACAGAATGTACCACGAAAATTTACCGCTCGATGATTTGAAATTGCTTCTGACTTAATAATGATAACTGAATCATTTTTTTTTTTTTTTTTTTTTTTTTGGATAAGCTATAGACTAAATATTTTATTTTTTATCATACATAGACAAATGGTAAAGTAAAAAATTTAAGAAAATTAATATTTTTTTAAATTAAAATTTCAATATTTAAATTATATTGGATTTACTTTCGTGAATATTTGATTGGATTGAATTTTCATTTTATTAATCTCATGATTTAAAATATTAAAAAAAAAAAAAAAAAAGGAAAAATTATGAAAAAACATGAAATTACGAAAAAAATACTTAAAGCATAAAAATTAGAAAAATATGAGTTTTTATAGTCCTTATCCCTGTAAATGAAGAAAAAACATTTGATAATCTATATATTTTTAAGCTATATTACAATGGATGTATATTATGTATATTCATGGGACGTTCCATTTATTTAAATACTTTTACGATATTATTAAAAAACTTGATTTATTTTTTAATTTTCAATCTAATTACTCTATTTATGACTTGAACTAGTCTGAAAAAAATACGATTTCAAACAAATCTATAAACTCCCATAGTTTAAAGCAAACAATCCATATTACACGTAATCATATAAACTTAAGAAAAACTTTCTTATTTTCCCTACATGGGAATACCATATCTACTTATGACGTATCTACAATCAACTAACATAAAGAACCATGTAGGTATTTATTATTTATGATCGTTATATTTTTTTCCCCTGAATTGTCCAACTGAAACAGTTGACTTGATTTTAATAATAATTATTATTCCAGCTTTCAGAAAATGACTATAATTTCGGCATTTATATTTCAGCGGGATATCGGGATGTATTTGAACGCAGGTACTACTTTCGAAGGCATCTGTTTTAGTGTTAATAAATATAACAATGATAGCGGGGAATAATAATTATGGTTCTCATGATGAAACAACAACACTAGATCACGTATTACGCGTGTTATCTAGTCTCGTGCGTACCGTTCGAAGCATTGAAGTCGTATTTCGTTTGATCAAAACGGTTTTATATTTTATCGATTCTTTCGTCATCTCCATAGAGAGGTACACAGTGGACAATCGGCAAAAGTCACCCGGGTCACGTGGGGGCGAGTAGCCGACACGCGGTCGAAGGCGATGTACGACCGCCATTAGCTGTTATCATCGTGGGCCGTTAGAAAAAGAAAACCGGGATACGCCGGGATAGATTTCTCAGAGACTGCTTTTGAGAAATGCCCAGAGTACGTGTATCACGCAGTCGCGGGACCTGTGCGGCATCGTTAACGCGGTTAGATGGGTGGTAACTGGTCGCTATGCGGTCACGGTATATTTACATAAAGTCGACTGATGAATAAACACTTGGACGACAAAGGCGAAGAGAGACAGAGGAAAGAGAGAGAGAGAGAGTGCGTGAAGAAACGAAAGAAAACACGACACACGCGTGGAACTGTAGGACTCACCCATGAGTAGCAAGAACACGAACGGCAGGATCCGCGTCATGGCGATCGTGCGGCTGATCGGCAAAATGTCGTTATCGGATTTCGCCCCGTTCGGAGTATATTTTAGTAACTACGCACAACACGACGGACTCCGCGAGACGCACGGTATTCACGCGGTTCGGTTATCACGACGAAATCGGTTTACGGAGACGACGGCGATTCGCGCGCGTTTCAATGACGTACCGTACGGAGGACTCGGCGCACCACTGGCGAGCGCGCACGCTCGAACGATAATACGCGCGTTGCAGAGACGGACGCGCGCGCCTAGCAGACCCGTCGGGATCCGGTAACGGCGGTAACGGTGGCGGCGGCGGCGGTGGCGGCGGTGGTCTTCTACGGTCCGAGACCGGCTCTCCGGTCAGTGCAGACGTTCTACACGGTAATTACCGTGCGACGGCGGTGGGCTATTACGTCTCCTTTCACCGAGAAGCTCGCGCGAGCGCCGGCCGACAACACACACACACGGCGAACACGGACACGCGATAGGTGCGTCGTTCTTAACACTGGTGGTGGTACTACCACCGTGGTAGTGCGAGGAAATCAGAATAATCCTGTCCATCTCTACCGCTCAAGACAAAATCTACCAAAAAGACGTGCAAAATGAACATGATAATCACCAGTTTTCCGAAATCAAAAAACCTCGCGCGCTGACGTGTGTGTGTGTGTGTGTGTGTGTGTGTGTGTGTGTGTGTGTGTGTGTGTGTGTGTGTGTGTGTGTGTGTGTGTGTGTGTGTGTGTGCCTTAGCCCTAAAGCTATTCCTTAGTTTCATAATTTCGCATTAAACAACAAACATGGAATAGGTACCTTTACCATTAACAATTAAAATCAAATTTTATTTTTGTATACTTTTATCGCTTAGTTATTAATTACATTCTTAACAGATTCTTAACAAATGGTAATTTATCGATCACTTATAACTGTGTGTATATTTTATAATAATTGTTAAAAATATAAAAAATCTTTTATTCTTTATTCCAAGATATTTCTATTTTTCTATATTTTATTTTTCATAAAGCTTATTAAATGTTATCTTTTTAAAGTAGAAACATGCAACAAATTATAAGTTATATAAATTTAATATTAACCGAGTGATACGAATTTTGGCTTAAATATTGGAAAGTATGAAATGTAATCACTTGCTTGGTTAGTAATAATAATCCAAAAGTTTAATTTACCAATTATAATGATCAGATATTTCATCTCATTGGTATTTTAGAGAAGTTATTTTTCTTTAGTTTTTATAGTTTTTTAAGCGTATGAAGAAAGAACCTAAAAATCGAGTAAAAATGAAAATTTGCTATAGACAAAATGTTCATACATTTATTTTGATATTTAGCCATAAATCCAAAAATAATAGTGCTAAACTATTGACATTTTCACTAAATAGTACGTGTACAGAATTGACAAAAGTTTTTAAAAAAATATATTGTTTTTGAGCTGAATATTGAATGATTTAATCCTTGGAAATGTTTCGTTTTCTTTTAAAGTGATAAATTATATGTAAATTAGCAATATTTTTCAATAAAAATCTTTTAAAATAATGTATTATATAAAATTGGAAGTATTAACTACGTCATTTTTTTTTTTACCCAACAATATTCCACATATATTCCTTTATACTATTTGAGTTTTATAAAGATTAAAACGGTATATTATTTTTCACATATGTTTAAAGTCGAAATTACCAATCAATCAATTCTTTTTACATAAAATTCCAGATTCTTGGTTTATTTTCATTTTATTTCATTTAACTTGTAATTATCAGTTTTAAGTTCTGTAATTTCTATACAAGTTTCTTTATAATTTTCTAAAGTTTATTTACATTTTAATGTTAATTGTTTGCCATATTTTTTAGCTAGATGTGTCTAAATACGGTAAAATGGATCATTTTTACGAGTATTTTCAAATCGACATGGGTTATTCTTGTTATTATTTCATAACTTAAACTAGATACTTAGATACTGCAGCATTTGTTCATCATAAGATTTTTAATTTTTTTTTTTAAACTGAACTGGTTGATATTAAAATTATTACTTGTGTTCCACTCACTATCGTTTCCCGAAACCAATGAGCAATGATTTCAAATTTAAAATGCTGTACCTATACTGCCTTAACGTACATCGTCCGCGAATCATACAAGTAGTTCATTAATATCTAAATAATTATATTGTCTGTGGAGTGATGAAGTCTCCATAGCATGGCCGGCCTTTTAATTTATTTATGGAACTTTGTATATTAGACTTAGATAAAATTAGTAAATAAAAAATAAATTCATTAAACTGACTTACGTAATATAATCAAAATAATTTACCCGAATTTGATTTCACATACTAATACTAATACACTACTACACAGTGTGTCCAGAGAGAAAATGAGAGGATATGAAGGACATAGGTATGTTTCGACGGTTGGTCGCAAAAGCGAGCAATACAATAACTGTGTTATCGCTATTTCCATCTTTTAACATACATCAAAAAGAAAATGTCTGTCACGTTTGACCGTGTGTTGTACTATTGTAAACCGGTCGCTGGTTATCGCGGATAAAAATTGAACGTTTTCCAACG
Source organism: Therioaphis trifolii (assembly GCA_027580255.1). Taxonomy (NCBI): domain Eukaryota; kingdom Metazoa; phylum Arthropoda; class Insecta; order Hemiptera; family Aphididae; genus Therioaphis; species Therioaphis trifolii. The sequence continues at coordinate 79,307,717 of CM050404.1, read as the reverse complement.
ACAACTTCCGCTTTGCATTTATTGCATTACTGTTATACCACGTGACCACGCGACCACCGTGGTCTGACACGTGCAGTGCGAGTTTCACATTTTCGATCGCCGATAATATCACAATGTTTCACAACCGGTGGGTATGTTTATGAGCCCATCAGTCTAACCCTCTAACCGCATAATTATCGCGTTTTGTTCACGTTTTGTGAATTCGTGCACATCGAAAATCCTTTAAATCCATGTAGACACGTACTTGATTGATCAGATTCGATCGGATATTGAACGGTTAGAATATATATCACGAATTCGTTTAGTTTCAACTGTACAGGATAAACCATTTTTTTGTTTTGTTTGTTTTTTTTTTTTTTTGAAAGTTACAATGTCTTTTTGGATGTCAACCTGTCTTTTACAATAAATTTATAAATAAGTCACAACGGAAAAAAAATCCAACAGTATACTGAGCGATAAAGATTCGTCTCGTTTTGCTTATTTCACTACTGTGTAGTATAGTGTCGTGCTGGGTTGTAAATTATCAATACAAATTAGAAAGAATGTGATAAATTATTGTCCATGTAAATATTTTTGAAATGTTCACAAGGTTTTCTCTAGATGCTTCAAGAATCCTTAAAAAAATGCGTTTACTTAATTCTGTTTCTAAATTAACATCTTCTAATTTTTGTAGTAATTTTTGTAGTTTACTTGAAATGTTGATGGGAACTGAACCATCAGTTTGATATATAGACCAAATGTACGGTATTTAATTGACAAATCATTTTAGATCTATGAACTACTTATACAAATTATAAAAAAATGAAATAAATAAATAAACTTCAATTGTTGTAAAACAATTATATTTCCCCTTATAGTCTCAGATACAAATCGATAGTATCTCCGGTGAAATGCGGGAAGTAATGTGTATAGTTAAATGAAAGTAAAATTAAAGTATAGTCAGTAGTTTATTTTTGCAATAATTTTTATGTATGAATGAAAGTGTGTAATTCGTTACATATGACGTGGAAAATATATTTAAAAGAGTGATCATTAATATTGTTTACCAATTACAACATATCAACCTATATGATTTCATTCTCCTACGATCAGTAAAATAGTATAATCATGCACTGATGAGACCCACTGAATTTTTACCAAGCGTAAATTTTTCTGTTAATATACGATTAGTATCCATGATATAACATGCAATTATATGTCATTTGTTACTTATTCGACCGATTAGTGAGTGTCTAATGAGTAACTATGTGTGTTATTACACAGCAGTGTGTACATAGACAATTCCCTTTCAATACAATTTAAATCAATTTAGGCGTGATTAATAGTGAAATCCGCTCATTAACTTTCGATATTTTCTAATTACATTACACCGTCCTGCAAAATATTTTGTTATTTTTGTTGTTTGTATAATAATACCTGATCCTTATAGATCTTAATGCGCAAAATTCAAATCTGAAATTAGTTTGTCTCTATCACATCTAGTTTTTTTACAAGATAGTATAACATTTACATATAAATAATAATATACGTTATTATTTTATTTGAAATATTTTATTTGCTATAAATTTAACTAAAGTAAAATTCAAAATATTATTAAGCATACTTATTAGAAAATACATTTGTTTATTTTAACTCTTACTTTTAAAGTATAAAAAAAGTTGTGGAGCATCTGTGGTGTCAAGTTGAAAGTCTTCGTCATTGTTACTAGAATTGCCAGTGGAATCAATAGAAGTATCGTGGTTTAAAATAGTTTCGAAAGGTTTGGATGGTACAGGCACTGGTAATTCAGGGTCATGTGGTATTGGTCGTATAGCAGAAAGTAAATTTGGGTAAATTATATTCGATTTATTTTTTTTATTATAACCGGAAATATTAACCATACAAAAATAGCAATCATCAATATGATTTTTTGGTACTGCAAAAGGCATTGATAAACGCTTACCTTGTTTCCAATTTCGCAAACTTTCAACACAGGATCGGCAAGCAATATGGGGTGCCCAAGATTTATTTTGATCGCCTAAATGAATACCAAAATATTCTTGGTATACATTTTTAACAAAATTTGTAATGTTATTTCGTTGTTTCATTATAACATATTCACCACATATATAACAAAAAAAATTTGAGTTGTTTTTACAACATCTTCTTTTAATTGGTTTAGACGTCATACTAAAAAAAAATTGAAAATCAAAAATCGCACAAATAAACTCTAAGAAAGGTGATACAGGTACAACTCGGAATTTTATGGAGACTAAATGAACGTAACTATAGAGAATAAACATAAATTGTGTGAGTTTAAAAATATATTTAATTGAACTACTATAAGATAAGAACTAGGTACTATAAGATAAACAATTTAATAAAGATAAGATTAAAATTTCAGTAAAGTAGACGACATTCAGTTTATAATAATAATAATTGACTATACAGAAGAGACAATATTTATTATTCGAATTGTAGAAAAACTAGACGTGTTAGAGAAAAATTGATTACAGATTTGAATTCAGCGCTTTAAAATCTATAAATATAAGTGCAAAAAGTTAAAACAGCAAAGTAGTCGCAGGACGGTGATTTATATCATAAGACAGTATACTGTCGAGGATACCCAGGTATTTACACAGAAACAATCGTTAATGTTGTGAACGGGGTAAAGTGAGACCGATCAGAATTTATTCGTTCATTATCAAGTTTTCAGTATTAAAAAGTACGTTTTTGCGCCATGGGGTATTCTCCACTTCTTGGACTAGTTGATAGGGATTAAACTTATTTCTTCAAATACAAAACAAAGCAGAAAATTGACGTTAACAGTTTATTACGTAAAAATCGTAAAATAATTTTCTTAAACACTTACGAAGAAAAAAAATCCTAAGTCACGATTTAAAAAAAGTACGTATTTCGCCCCACGGGATATTCTTCACTCTTTGGACAAGTGAAAGAGGATGGGTGTATTGAATTTTAAAGAAATGATAGGTCATTTTGTTAATTGAACGATTCTGAACAAAGTTTCAGTAATAAAGTATACCGTTTGGATTGACTGATTTCTTTAAATAAATTGTTAACTTGGAAATTGACGTAAAAACCGTTTGTTACGAATAATTGTATAATGTACTTAGATATTTATAAAAAAAACGTCTTTTGTCATGATTTTTGAGATAATTTCAATTTCGTTAGTGAAGTATATGAGTAAAGTCATATTACATTTTCAGAAGATTTCATCAAATATTTAAAATCAACCATTCATAAGCTTCATAAATATACATATATATAATTTCGTCTAATTTTTGGAAGACGAATTTTTTCAAATTATCTAAAGTTTTTTGTTTAGCAAGATAAATACTTTTTTTTAAATGTTCAAAACTCTGTTTTATCCATTCAAATTTACAGTATGTTTGGATCGAAAAAAAATTTGGAGTCACGATTTTTTAAATATTTTCAGAATCGTTAGAGTAGTCTATGAGTAAAGTCATAATGAATTTTCCAAAGTTTTTGTCAAATATTTACAATTCTATTCGGGATTAACTTTTAAAAAATACATATTTTAAAAGTTCTATTTTCAACCCAAAAGTTTTAGAATTTTTTGAAATTTGCATTTATAATGAGCATGCAATATTACGTCAATTGTATATGGTGAAAATTTATAGTTTTTAGCTACATTATTTTTGGAGTAAAGACGAAATTACTAAAGTCGAATTAATGAAAGGGTTGTTTACGGCGAATTTCACCGTATTTGGTCCATTTTATGCAGTTTTTCCACTCGCCTGGAAAAACTATTGAGATGATAGTTTAATATACAATCAAAGTAACATTAACATCTGATTTTTGATCTATAGAGTAACAAAAAGTGTCTCCAGAAAAAAATAAGTAAATAAACATTATTGTAAACCATACGATTTTTTCCTTCACTCAGAATCTAAAACAAATTGTTATTGTCTGAATATGTTAGTGTAAAAGTAATTATGCAAAGAAAAATGTTTTACTCAATAAATTGTTATAGTAACTAAAATTTTGAAATTTATTTCAGTCTGGTCAATAATAAGGGATTTAGTAACATGTATATTCATTATCCCTTTTTAATTAATATGTTTGTTTTAAAATAAATAAAAGCTTGTGACAAATTATCACAAGAGAAAACATTTAAATTAATTTTAAATGTAATTAAAATCTTTCCGATGTGGTTTAAATTTCATTCTGCGTTCACTATGGGATATCTTCACTATGGACATCCGGTCGGTGTTTCCTGCAGTAGGTAATACAATATGATTATGTGTATCATGTGATATTTTATACTTTGTAAAAATGTGTTTCTATTTAAACATTAAGCAAAATATAACGCTCCGTGATTCGCATTCTTGCTAGAACGTTTCACGTATTGAATGGCCTTTTTATCCCAAAAATTACGTGAAATGTGTAAATGACTGACAGAAATGCTGTGTGATTTATAATATATAATATATAGAACTGATTAAAGGAAACGTGGTACCGTATCGTATTTTTTGAAACTTGTAAAATCAATAACTGGAACAATAAATGTGCATAGTCTGAATAAATTAAAATCAATTCAGTTAAAAACACGGAATGTTGATTTCAAAAATATTTTCATTTTTTTCATTATTTTAATATTAAGCATTGATATTTTAGTTAATATTTAAAAAAATAACACTTTCAACAGTTTTTTTTTTTTTTTTTTTATCAAAAGAATATAAACAATCTGTTATTTAAAACAATAAGTAAATTTGATAAATTTTATATGTAATACAATAACATGATTAATGTGAGGAGGGATTTGTACATTTACAAAACCTCAGAATAATTATTTATTTATTATTTTTTTGTCTAGAATTGTAGCATATGCTTAATTTTTACGTATATTTGCAAATCTCTTGCCCTATTTCTTTTTAGCCAGCATTTAACGTTACCAGGGAGGGATGAAGAAGACATGTTGTGAATGAGAGGATTTGAGTGACTTATTAATTTGGAATGGAAACGTTTATAGTAGATGTTTGCAAGTCCATTGACGTTGGATATTTTTAAGTATTTGTGATGGGATTTGTTTGGGATGAACCAATGAGCTCCAGTTATGAGTCTAAGACTAAGAGACTGGAATGCTTGGATTGGTCGTATATTTGATGGCTTAGCGGGACCCCAAATTTGTATGCCATATGACTAGACTGGTCCAACTATGGATTTACATATAAGAGTTTTGAATTTGAGTAGCATTCTAGATTTGAGAAGTGGTCTAAGTAGATGAAGTCGTGTATTTGCCTGCTAGCGTTTGAATTTGGTATGTTGGAGCCACGTGAGGCGCTTATCGAGAATAATTCCTAAGTATTTGGTTGAGAGTTGAATTGGAATTGGTTTATTGTTTGTTTGGAGTTATGTGCATTCGTTTCGACTTAAAAAGAAGATTACTTGGACCGTTTTGTCTTTATTGATTTTAATTTTCCATTTTTGGGCCCAGGAGTTTAATTTGTTTAGGTTTGGCTGGAGTGTGTTGACTGCCGTAATAGGGTCTTTATCTGACCCTAAAATCGAAGTATCGTCGGCAAATGTAGCCATTATGGTTTAACTCGAAGTTGGTAAATCGGCTGTGTACATGTTGTATAGAATAGATGAAAGGTCACTTCCTTGAGGGGTTCCAGCTATTATTGGTTTCGTGTTAGAGTGCGAGTTGGAGTGGCGTACTACAAATGTGCGGTTTTCTAAATAAGATTTTATAATAAGATAGTTGGAAGCAGGAAGAAAAAGCTTCAATTTGTAAAGAAGACCTCCATGCCACACACGATCAAACGCTTGGGAAATATTCAAAAAGACTCCGGGACAACATTGTTTGTTTTCGAAGGAAGTGATGATTTCGTATGTGATACGGTGGATTTGATGAACTATATTGTGTTGGGAACCAACGCCCAATTGAGATTTTAGGAGTAAATTTTTTTCTTTGATTATAGGAATTAATCGTTTTCGGAGTAGTTTTTCAAATATTTTGCTGAGGTTGGGAAGTAGACTGATGGGCCGATATGAAGCTACTTGACGTTTAGGTTTGTTGGGTTTCGGTACCATAATAGTAACAGAGTGTTTCCATACTGATGGGAAATGGGAGAGTCTAAGCATGGCATTGTATACAAACGTGATGTATAGAACTGATTTTTTTGTTGTTTTTCATTATTTTATTTGTTTTATTTATTTCGTATGGCTATTTTATTTGTTAGTAAGTCGTGACCTGGGGCATTTTTAAGATGCAGTTTTTTTAATATTTCAACTATTTTGGTTGGCGTGATTGGTTTTGCTAGGAGAGGCATGGATAGTGGAGAGAATAAAACATGTTTTACGTATTCATCGTGATAAGAACTATGGTTTGATTCCTGGTGTGGGGTGAACATTTTTTTGAGATGATCGCAGAATAAATTTGCTTTTTCAAGGTCAGAGATAACAAGTAAACTATCGGGCAAGAATTTGAACAGATTGGAAAAATTATACTGAAAATAAAAAATGTGTCATATTTTAAATTAATATCATGTCGATTTCAGGTATTTAGGCGTGACCCCCCCCCCCTAAAAAAAAACCAAGAAAGATGGCATTTATACAAAATATTAAAAATATTTTCCTTAAAAATGTGTCTCTTATAGACTTGATATAAGTTTTCAAATATTCTAGTTTCTTAATATTGGATGTTATTATTTCATATATTTTGAATTACGAATCTGGAAAAATGTTTGTTTTCTTGAAAGATAAATCACGATTTTATTTTTATCTTAGGAATTAAAATACATTAAAATTAGCTTGATGGAAAATTTTTGTACAGATTCTAAGACTTCAATTTATAACACGATGACTCAAATGAATCTTTACAAGAAATTTATTTTTATTTTATCTCTTTAAATGTGTCACTTTTAGTCTTATTACTTGAAATTTCTACGTAACATTTTAAGTATGTAACAACATATTTTTTTTTAATTTGAATAATTTATTAGTGCTTAAGTTGTAAAAAAAAATGTATTCAATTGATTAAATTATTATTCATATTGCTTAAAATTTGAAAATTACTTTGAAAATGTATCAAAAGGTATTGAAGTTTCTAAAAAAACTTACTAGTAATAACATTATACTCATAGTTTGCTGAGAGAATTATTTGCCATGAACAATAATTTATCATTTCGGAATAGTAGATAACAGGTGCTTTACAGCTCTGTATTGTGCGTTAAATAAACTAATCATAAAAATAGTCATCGTAAGGCATCTTATATTCACCACTTATCGACTTATTAACTAAAAAAATTATAAGATTTATATTGCTGTTTTCACCGAAAGAAAAAACTGAGTACCTACTCGCGGGAGAAGAGCGTCACAGTAATTATTGTTGACAAATACGTGACAATAAAATACCAGTGCAAAAAAAAACTTCCAACATTTTGTATTTTGTGTTCAAAAAGGTTTTTAGTGCCTTCACAAAAAGTGGACCCGCGTAAAACGCACTCTTTTAAAAATGACAGACAACACTTAAGTTTCAGTACTCGAAACGAATTCACCAATGTCGTATTTTTGAGGGGATACCGTTTAGGACCAACATTTGTACATACTTGAAATTTCAGTTTTTAATCTTAATCGATGGATTAAAATATTATTTTAATGACTGTAGTTGTTAATCTTAGCTACAGTATAGAACAGTATTGAAATAACCGAGTTTATTTAGTACACGGTTAACTAATGGAGAATTATTTGCAAACTAAGTCTAAAAAAATTGTTTAATGATAATTTAATATTGTTCAACAAAATGTATAAATTATTTCATTTTGGACTTAAAAAACACAATTTTATTTAGATGATTAACTCATTTATTTACTACCTATTTTTTTTAATTTTTTTTTTATTATATTTATACATCACAACTAAATCCATGGTGATTGCCGGTTGGCTGAGTATTGTCACACGATTCACGAGAAGCCTACTTTTAAAATAAATCTGAAAACCAAATGCTAAAGAAATCATATACCTATGGAAACAAAGATCATGTATTTCTTAAATATTTTTTGTAAGGAAACAAAAATTACAGTTTATCCAATTTATGGAAGGACATGTTAACACATCATATAACTCACTTTTTCCACCCACTCTCTAATTAAAATAGATGATAATGGGTAATATTTGGGAGATAATGAATAAAATATCTAATCAAATTTGTATTTCCTATGAAGGTTGTCTAAAAACAATCATACGAATATTTAGGTATACCTCAATAAAATATTTTATCAACTATATTATTTATGTTATTTATTAAACTGAATATTTATATTTTATCAACTATTTTATTCGAACATTTGTAACCATTTCTAAAATACTACGTATTCATTTTTTCACTAGCTTTTTATAAAATGTTTGAACCAAAAGTGTCCATCAAAATTATTACTCGTTCAAACAAAACATAAAATTTAATTATACTTTTTTGCTCTATATTTTCCATTATAGAAATTTGACTTTTGATTTTTGTACCATTTTAATTTTGAAAATGATTACTTAGCAACAATATAATAGTAATTAAAACAGTAATAGATAATGATACACTTAAACGTAGTTGTCTATACGATTTCATACGTATATAATGATTAAATAATATTATTTTAATCACTGAGCTAAAATAACATCTATTTGTTTTCTATAGAAAACTTAATATTGTGTAACGGTGCAAATAATTTCAAGCTAGTTATGGAAAAATCCTGAATGTATTTTTAACCTGTTTAACTGATGCGTTTCCGTTTCCAACCTCATAATATTGAAATATCTGTGAGTGACAATAGAATATTTGAACCATAACAAAAGATTTTTTTCCGAAGATAATAAAAGACTTTATTTCAATCTTCTTTAAGTATAAAAAAAATTACGTTCATAACAATTGAAATTTAAGTGCATGCTGTAATATTTTATTCACAAGACCAGCAAACAGACAATGATCCATATTAGGTATTATTATTAATAAATAAATAAATAAATATACATATTTATATATATATATATATATATATATATATATATATTACTTTTGATTTTTAAATGGTATGATCCATTTTTGACCACAAATTATTTTTTTTGGTATTTTTTAATGAATTTTAGTGGTTGAATTTCTTTTCTAAGTCAAAAAATGACCGAGTTATAGCAATTTGATTTTACGTTATTTGCACGGGTATAACAAATTATAAAATACGTAGTTGATAATAATAAATACGTGAATAATAAAAATAAAATTACAAATATTAATTTTTTTATTCCTAAAAGTTTTATTTATCTAACAAATCGTTCAAACTTTTTATTATTATCAACTACGTATTTTATAATCTGTTATACCCGTGCAAGTAACGTAAAATCAAATTGCTATAACTCGGTCATTTTTTGACTTAGAAAAGAAATTCAACCACTAAAATTCATTAAAAAATACGAAAAAAAATAATTTGTGGTCAAAAATGGATCATGCCATTTAAAAATCAAAAGTTATTGTGCGCATGCGCAAAGTTAACTGTCAAAAAAATAGTCTAATTATTATATATATATATATAGATATGTATATATATATATATATATATATATATATAATTCTAAATAAATAAGTACACAGTTAAACAAACATAAGGTATCCATGTGTTAAATAGAAAATATTATTGAATAATGAACTTTAAAATTAGGATTATTAAGTTAATTTTAAAATTTTACCATACGTTTGATTTATTTTATCCATGTTTTGAATGTATAATTATGTGGGTTAAAATTTAAAGCATACGAATTTTATTTAAATTAGTTTATTAATACTGATATGTTTATTATTTCATTCAGATCACTTAAAATATTTATGAATGACGAACAGATTTTAAAAACTGGCTGTCGTTTCATCCTACTTATACTTCTCAATAAATAAGGCATTGTTCCTGAGTATTTCATTGAAATAAAAAGTAATGTGATCAAACGTCTTAATAAATCAGCATACACAGATATATGATTAAAAAACTCCAAAATGTAGTAGAAGAAGATTTTTCTTTTAAAGTACCCTTACTTTCCATTTACACTACATCACTTTTAACGGACGTTAATATTAACGTTGATAAAATATTGAGGAATATTTATAGTGAATTTCATCCAATTCAAATGTTAACTTTAAATTTTGATGTTTTTAATTAAATAGTTATATCAAACAAAATACAAAATAATAGTATTGATACATGAGCCTTAATAATAATTTTTTATACCTTGGTCTGTTCGTAAAATATATCCGTTCTTATGTATGGTAATATTATAAATCAAAAAGGTCGATTTGCGAAATTATTTACTTTTACTACTTGTCTACGTTTTTATTTGAAGATAAAATCCTATAACATGTTGAATCCTACCATTTATTGTTTATAAATCCAACAAAATAATAGCTTGTATTTAAAACAAATTATGATTACTTTTTTGATTTCATAAAAAACATTTTGGCATAAATGTTTATTGTATAGTTTCAAAATATAATGACTTTTTCAGAAATACCAAATTATTGCAATCATAAAAATGGTCAATGACATATTAAAAAAGTAAAATGTTCAACTGTATGAAAAAATAATACTGCTTGTGTAATTTTTCATTTTTAAAATCATAAGTTTCACACCAATTTGGATATCTGATATTTATTTTTCGTTTTTCTTGTTCAATTCGTCCATTGAAATATATATATGATAAAATTGTATTATGTAAATAATATTATTTAATTTTTTAATAATGAGCAATTGTATAATATACAGTATGTACAAGAGATATAAGTAATAAATAAATCGTATAGCTTTTGTGAGTATATCTTGCTATGAAAAGCACATTAATAACGTATGTGTGTATATATATATATATATATATATATATATATATATATATATTTATTTATTTATATCGTTTGATAAGCATAATTTCATAATAACCGTACCTGTGTAGTGTGTACAGTATAATAAAATATTAATAGAAATTAAAATTAAAAATTTGATTACGTTTTTTTATATTTATAATTTGATGTTATTAGCTTTTGAAATCCGATATTGTGTTAACATCACTATTAAACGTTATTTACAATTGAACTTGATTATTTGGTTATTACAATAAAAAGAAATAAAAGACACTTTTTTTTAAAACAAAGATTAATTATGTTTTTATAATATTACAATAAAATAAAATAGTGTTTGATAAATATATTATTTAAAAATCACTAAATAAATGCTTTGATTTATTTATCGAAAAAAAAATTAATTAAAATTTAATTTTTTTATATAACATATTATATTAATTTATAATATACATTTGAGTTGAGTGGCGATTTATAAGATATTGTGAAATTCTGACATTTAAAATGACAGGTAACTAAATTAAAAAAAAAATAATAATAATAATTATCTTTCTATGTATGTTCGCATTCATATGATTTTACATTACTGACTTGCTGGACCACACATTTGAATAGTGTAAATGAAATTCTTCACATAATAAATACACCGAAAAGTAATATGTTTTGTGTTGTAAAAAGATAGTAGTAAACTTATAGCAGTAAACTTTATATTGTAAATTGCAATGTATCGTAAAAATTTCTAACGAAGCAAATGTTTGTTTATAATTTCAATTTTCCGGTTTTCGATGACCTAACCTTAATGGAGTTCACGAGGAATTCTCACTAACGGAAATCATCCAATGACCTTGTTCGGCGATGTTGATTGAGAGTGTACCAGTAGTTTACGCTATAAACCTAAGTGTTTCAGTGGAGAAATTCAATTTCAAAAATAATTTCGTAGTGACGTCTTCGATTATACATGTATGTGGACGCATGTACAATACACACAAATGATTGAACGCAGTATATTTATGTTCTATTTTATACTTCTTTGTTTGTCCGCAGTGTCCATGGGGAAAAAATTAACCAAATAACCATGGTGTAATAACATACATAATATGTATGACATATATCTATGATTGCAGACGATAATATAAATTATGAAAAAAATAATAAAAATGTATAATGACAAATGACAATTATTTAAATATTTGGGAGATAACGCAACATTAAATATAAAAGTCTTTCCTTATCTAATAGGTAAGTGATTATTATTATTTCATATTTACAACGAGAAATATAGAAATGTATTTCTTATCTATAACATAACTGGCGTGAAATTAATGTTATTTTTTGAATCGTTATTCATTTTGAATACCCGAAACGCTCAAAAAGTCGTGTTTCAATTTTTTGAATAAATAACAAGTTTCAAACATCTGGAGACTATTCAATTAATGTTTAATCATTCATCATTTATCTGAAGGTTTGAACAGAACTCCGAAGTTTATATTGTATTAAAACGAATTTGACATTGACCTACAAGGTATAAAACAATTATTTAATAATTGTGATTTAACCTAGTATAATATATTTACATATTACTTTAAATTTGTTATAGATTCTTTAAGTGTTCAACATTTTGTTGGTATTTGCTTCTTTTCGGGAATCGTGTTGTTCCCATTTTAAACATAAGTACTAAACGTGATAACTATCACATTATTAAACTGTAACAATTGTAATTTTCAACAAAAACTCTGTCAATTTTATAAGCCCCAAAGGCCCAACTTACTGGCCTTTTCATGAAAACAGACATCCAGACATACTAGACTTTTTCCTCTCTAAACTACCTACACATATAAATTACTCCATATGCAACTTATGCGAACTTCGCTCTGATCATACCCCTGTTCTCCTAGCTATGAATAAAGCACCCAAACCAAATATTCCCCACACTTCTTTATCCCAAGGCTCTGTCAACTGGGATAAATTCTCTAAAATAATGCAAAACAATACTAACCTAAAACTCTCCCTCAAAACAAACAACGATATTGAAAACGCTGCCCAAGATCTTACATCTTCTATACAATCTGCAGTATATGAATCCTCTTATAAGATAAATCATACAAACCAACCACAATTGTATGAAAAAGTGTTACCCACTCATATAACAGATTTAATCTCGCGAAAACGTCGAGCCCGCGCCCAATTCCAAAAATATCGATATCCTTCTAATGAACAAACATTAAATAGATTGTCAAATACCTTAAAAAAATTAATCCGCAAACACAAATCTGAACTCTTCGAAAAAAAAATACAAACTTCTAAATACAAAAGATGGCTCGTTGTGGAAAACCACAAAAAGTTTACTTACCTTAAATGAACAACCTCCACCACTCGCCGGCACTCACCGACACAAGCTCTAGCCTATTCAGACAAAGGGAAAGCTGACTTTTTCGGTGAGCATTTATCCAATGTTTTCACGCCCCATTCCGATATTCTACCCGATCCTGAGCTCTTAAACTCAATTGACAAATATCTAGACAGCCTCTTTCCAGTTCCGATGCCGGCCGAACCCACCTCCCCCAATGAAGTTAAATTTCTAATCCAAAATCTAAAACTCGGCAAAGCTCCACGTTATGATTTAATAATCAACACAATTCTTAAAAAATTACCTGCTAAAACTCTGATTCTCATTAGTTACATATTTAATTCAATGTTTAGACATTCATATTTCCCTTTGTTATAGAAATTATCAATAATAATTTTCATTCCCAAACCCAATAAACCGAAAAACCTAGTAACTTCATACAGACCAATTGGTTTGTTACCAACTTTGGCCAAGTTATTCGAAAAACTCATTCTCAAGAGAATTAGACCAATAATACTGACACTAAACATCATCCCCGACTCTCAGTTTGGTTTTAGGACTAAACACTCAACCACACATAAAATACACAGGCTAAAAGACTTAATTTCATCGTCATTCGAAAAAAATCAATATTGTCCTGGTGTATTTCTCGATGTATCGCAGGCATTCGACCGAGTATGGCATGAAGGCCTGCTCTATAAACTAAAACAGTTCTTACCAGCCCCATACTTCTTACTTATCAAATCTTATCTTGAAAACCGAACTTTTGTTGTTCGGCAGTCCAACTCTTTCTCCTCCTACTATCGCATTCAAGCTGGAGTGCCTCAAGGCAGCGACCTCTTGCCAGACTCATTCAACATATATATATGCTGCCGATATGCCAAACTCAATGAACACAACCATAGCCTCATATGTGGATGACACAGCTATTCTCTCTGCAGGTAGCGACCCAGTGCAATCTTCCAACTCTTTACAAAATCACCTTGCGTAAAGCCGTCGCAAGTCCGCACCATACAGGCTTTCCAATCAATAGCACTTAGACTCGTCACCTCTGCACCTTGGTACGCATTTAACAATACACTGCATAAAGATCTAAACATCGAAACAGTCGGCCAGTTAACTTATAAACACTACTCTAGATTTCACTCTAAATTATCTACACATCCAAACCCAAAAATCTCATCACTCTCATGCAAAACTCTTTCTAGAAACCCTATACGTAGGTTGAAACGAAAATGGTGTAGAGACTTACTCAAATAAATCCAAAATAAAATAATTCACGTTCGGTTCTATCAATGGATGGCCTCCCTGCTCATATTAATCATGCCTCACCTGTAAATTTCATCATATTTACTTATTGTGCTCCACTAGCATAGATTGTTTATTTTCAAAAAAAAAAACAATTGTATGCAAAGCTAAATTTACTATAAGTTTAAAAAGTTATTGAGTTGTAATGAGCATATCTCAAAATCAAACAAATTTTGTATACCTACTCATTTTGAATAAGGTACTGCATATGATGCAAGAAACCTTGCAAGTTTATGGTTAAATTTAGCAAATGTACAATAAACCTTCGATAAATAAAATAAAACAAATAAAGATAATAATTGTTATTTTAATAATTGAAAGTACAAATGTCACCATTTAACAGATGATTTTCAACTTAATACATAAATTCATTTATAGTGATGTTGATTTAACATGTACTCACGTATCTTCAATCAGAAAAAAACATTATTTAATATACGATGTCTTTGTGGTATAAAAAATATTAAATTTATAACTAAACGCTGTATAACGTTAGTTTATTTGAATGCTGAGCAATATGACGATGTGAGAAATTATCTACACACTAGAATTAGCCGACAAATCGAGTACCAAGTTATAATTCGAGAAGAATCTTAAATTTACAATTATATGTTCTTTAATTGTTGTTTTCTTAGTGAAAAAAGTGAAATGTAATTTAGTTTTTTTTTTTTTTTTTTGCTGATTATTTATCTGCGTTAAAAAATGATATCGTTGAACTAGGTTAGGTTTTTTGTTTTCATGATACAACTATAGGGCTAGTCAATATAAAGTATTTATTTTCATTGATTTCACGTTCCACATACTATAAGTGTTTTAGTCCAATTTAAGGCAATGTTACTCTATTCTCAATTTTATAATGTATCAAACAATTTAAACCAAATACAACTTTCGAGACTATTATAATATAATTAAAATATTGTTACATTTTGATATTATATTAAACGTTTTTACTATATAGAAAATAATTTATTGGAATATGGACTAAAAAATCTTGACCTTGTATCGAAAAAAGATCTCATTTTCTTAACGTATCTGTTACATTATTGCACCATAATTTAAGCGTCATACAGGTACCACCAAAACTACTATTTATTTATAACTTCAACATACTACCTATATGACTCACATAATTATATAAGTATAAAAAATATGATAACATAAACATCGTATACGTATGTTGTACCTTAAAAACAAAATTGATGTTGTAAGTGCATGTATAATATTTTACTTAGGTGGATTCAAAACATAAATCATATGCAATTGAATTGTATTCAAACAAAAGCCAAATACATATGATTGACTATTAGTTATATTATAACATACACAATAAATAAGCATAAATGCGAATGTCCACATCACAAGCATAAAATGGTTGAATTTAAGTGTTTTAATATTTTTCCTCCCTAAACAAACTAAATGCACCTACGGATTCTTGTTTGGTTATCTTCTATTTGACGTTCATAATATCATACTATCCGGATGCTTTCAAATATTTCTTACCCGGCTAACTATTTTTTTCAGACATCAACAAAGGATAAAAAAACTACTTTTTATGACATTTTATTTTTTATTTTTAGTTCATTTTATTTTAAAATGAGAATAAACTTGGACATTTGATTCTGATCATGGAACATAAAATGAATAAAATACTTAACTTGACTAAAAATAGTTTTACTATGTTTTGTTTTATTAAATCGAATAATCATTAAAATCATCATCATTAATCATCAAAAATCATTCTGAAAATAATTCTGTCTTTTTTCGAATAAATTACAGTTCTTTTATGAATAATTATATCATTAAATGTGTATAAAATGTAGTGATATAGTCATATGTATATGTTAGGTTTTTATTATTTTCATTTCATAAAATTTGTAATTGTTGATTAGGTATCAGATCTGAGGATGTCATACAAGTTTCATTGTACGTAGTATTAACTATATTTCAATTTGTATATTAATCGGATGTGACAATTTTTTTTTTCGCATAAACTAGAAGCGTTTAATTACAGAAAAATGGAACATTATTACGAATATTATTAAATTTACGTTGATTATTCATGTTACTATTCTAGAACTTTTTTTACTAGAAACTACAAAATCGTATTAACTGTTTATCATAAGATTTTTCATTTTTCGACTACTTTACTAGGTAGTTGATATTAAAGTTATTACTTGACTGTTGCTTGGAATCGTTTTAAATTAATGATTTATCATTTCCTTTGAATTTTAAAAATTATAATAATATTATACTACACGTATCATTTGCCAATTATTAAAGTGGTTCATCTAAACTTCTCTACATCAAACACCATTATTTTTTCCGAGGACCAAAAGAATCAAGGGTGGACTTCCGTGACTATTATCTTACCAAATTTGTAGTTTTTTAAAGACAAACGTAAATTTTTTTTTTTTTTTTGAATCATTTTTAGAGCAGTACTTAAATCGTACTTTAAAAATATTTGGTTCATATTTTATAAATTTCTAATTCATTTTAACGATTAATAGCTGACTGAATTAAATAGTTTACTATGTATGTAAAATCGTGATTATGTCTTGAATAGTTTGATAATTTTTTATAATATTTTTTTATGTGAAATATATTTTAGTAGAAGTAGCAAACGTAGTAATAGTTCATAAGTGTTATTTGATATGTGATATTTGTAGGTTAATTATAATTTATACTTTGCTTATTACATGTTAAATGATGATTATAATAAGGCAAATAATAATATTACTATAAATTTAGTAATTATTTTGAACGGCGTAATCAAGGGTGAAAAAGAAATGGCTAAACTAATAGTTTTGTCGGTAGTGGTTATTTTTCTCTTGACCCTCCCCTCTTTTATCCACATTATTTTATGAAAGTGATCCACTTATGAGTTACAGATTATATGTTTCGATACAATAATGTATCAAAATACTATGAAATAATGATAAAATATCAAATCATCGAGCATATTGCATAAAGTAAAAATAGCTATTGAAAATCAATTTATTTTCAAATACAGTTATTAGAGCAAGGCTGTTATTGTCACTACATACACATACACAAACACACACACACACACACACACACACACACACACACACACACACACACACACACACACACACACACACACACACACATACACACACAAATACTACTCTTTTCTAATCAAAATGCATTTAGATATATCATCATCCTTGAATATTTTATATTACGTTTACTTTCACTAAATAGGGCCCGACGCCCCATTGTTTAACATCTAATTTAACTGACGCAATTGGTTTATAAAACACTTTTGAAGTAAATAAAAAATAAGACATTTTCATTATAACGGGAAATAGCTGACCTGATATTGATGAGTCTACATTACAATTGCACGTCGTAAAGTTTCTATAATTAACTCATTGTACACAGTTTTAAAATACAAATTACAAAAATATATTTGCTCGGATTAATTTAAAATATCATATCTTTTTAAATACACATTTTTCGTGAAAATGGTAAAGTCATTGAAGACTTTGTAAAAAAAAAAAAAAAATTACGACCGATCATCTTATGGGAAATATTTATTACAAATGATAATTTCGCTGCGGACGTCTGATAGGAAATATTTATTGCTCATGAATTACTCTTATCTATAGTATCCAAATTGTTTTTCATCGTTATTATTGTATGAGGTAGTTGTGTCGGATTAACATAATATTATAAACTATAAATACTATAGCCCTCGGCCCTTAAGTTTTTCCGGATCTAATGGATGTTCTGATAGTTTGCTGGATATTATTTTACTTTCTATTATTATTTTTTCACTTTATTTGTTTGAAAATTGAAGGGGTTCAATAGTTATGCGTTAAAAAAATGTGTTTATTTTGAGCTATCATTATTTTTCAGGAGGTTGGAAAGTCTCAAAATGTTTCAAGCAGCACTTCTAGAAGAGGTTTGTGAAACAAACTTGAAAGGGTCATATTTTTATTTTTCAGTAATACAGTAATTTTAAAACTTATTAAAGTAGTGGAACACTTTCGCCAATCTAATGGACTATGATTTTTTTTTTTTTTTGAATGGTGGTAATTGTCACATTTAAACTCAAATAAATATGGCATTGATATTCTACTCAATTTTCAATGATGTTTATTTTTAATGAAAATAAAAATACAACGAACAACTCCGTATTAATAAGTATTCAAACGAAAAATCTATTTTTTCGTTATATTTTTACATAAAATTAACAATTACAAAATTAATAAAAACTTCTTAGTTTCAAGAAAAAATTCAAAAATATCATTAAATGATTGTTGCTGAATGAATTCAAAATATGATTAATGTGATAATATTTTTTTGATCTTTGTTTACCAGAATTTATGACAATGTTCGTACGTTTACATTTTTCATACAATATAATTATGCTCTTCAAGAAATTTGTACTCACTAATAGAATATTAATTAGGTAATACGTTTAACAGTATGATTCCTGATGTGCATATAACATGTATAACTAAATATAATAATATATGTATACTAAATAAAACATATTATAACTATGGTCTCTGAAGTTATAACCAAGTCAAAATTTCTGTAATTTGCTTTAACTTTGAGTGTTTATTATTTATTTTTTTTTTAATTTCAATGAGAATACTTAATTAGATTATTACAATAAGAAACAATAACAAAGTCTAATTATCAAATATATAACGTTCAAATTTATTTAAACAAGTTTTTTTTTTTTTTTGATACTTTAAAATATTATAGTTAATATCTTACAACATAAGCTTGTCCGTAAAAAAGGGGTAGGAATTTATTAGGGTTTAAAAAAAAATTATTGAGATAAAATGCTCAAGATTGAGTGTTCTTAATATAGATGAAACTAACTAGTGTAATGTTTGTTATCAAAACTCAATAGTTCAATTTAACATAATAATATGCACATAGTGCAGCGACTGTTGCCTGCAGCTCAGCGTGTCACCTAACGGTAAAACACGTACTTGGCCGAATGTGGGTAAAACGTCTATTAATTCAAAGCATCCGTGGGAACTCGGACGGCCTACGCGACAAAAAATCGATTCGGCTTTCTCCTTGTTATGCAAATAAAAGAATTTAAATTAACTCGATTCAAAAATCGTTTGTAATTTATTGGAAGAAAATTAATGTTAATGTCAGTATTCCATTAAAAATTAGATAATAATAAAAAATATTCTACTATGGTAATCAGAACTAATAAACAAATACTTATGACGTTTTAAACATTTTCAAACTAGTTAATGACCATAATGTCTAACAATTTTATATATTCTTATTGAATAGTTAGTAATACCTTCGAAAATATTATTGGAATTTCTGAAAATTAAGTTAAATCAAATCTGTTCATGAAAAAATTTGGTATTCCACAAAGGTTATCCTTTGTGATGGTATGAATAAAAATCATTTTTTAGATGAAGAATAAAGCGAAGAATCTAAGTTTTTCAACGATTTTCATTTTTTTCTCATCATAAAATTTACAATCACGTTTTATTAAATGTGTTATTTTAAATTTCGTTTGAAATTTTCAATAGAATTGTCTATTATTAGTATTTTCTACACCTATGTTTCATATTTCGTTAATGTTCTTTGACTTGAAGTTTATATATTTGACGTCACAGTTAAAATTCTTAAATCATTTTATTTTAAAGTTTAACTCATTTCTATAAGAATTTCTTCTCATGTAGTCATGTTTTTTTTTTTTTTTTTTTTTTTTTTTTATTTAGCTTCTAATTATAAAAATTACTACAGCTCAACAATTACACATATGTAGTCATGTTAGTCATGAATAATTGTATCGAAAATCTATTCTCTGTATGGGTAAACGATTTTTCGGTTTAGGTATATAATATATTTATTAATTTTATTTACAATGCTTACCCATGAATTTCCTCACTTTTATACGATTTACTTTGCAGGTTGATCTAAATTGCAAAACACATAAACGATAATAATATCTTTTAAAATATCTTCGATTTCAAAAACTCAAAGCAGAAAAAGCAAATAATAACAGCACAATATTATTAGTCCATTTCAATATTTTCAATTTTTTTAAAAATGCACAAAAATACATTTTTAAAATTGTTGACACGAGTGGCGAAATATTTACAGAAATATCATATGGTTCTGTTTAATTTGTTTCAAACAAAACGGTTATGGATGATATTTAAATTGAAAAATAACATAGTAGACGTATAATACATCCACCACAATTCAATATACGATTAATTAAAAATTGTAATCTGTGTCCACGTGAATTCTAAACATGTAACATCATGTTGCCCCGGCTTTCAAGATAAATAAACAATATAATAATATTGTACCACAATAATAATGCCATCAGTATATTATTCTCTGGTATTGATCAACCGTTAAACTGGGTTTTCAGACAAGTCACACTATTATTCAGTGAACTCATTTTTTCTTCAGTATTATACCAAAATGACTCATTTAATTTTTAAAGTGTACAATTATTTGACTCACCGTCTGAATGAATGCACAACTTTAGACACCTGAAATAATACGTACTTTTTTGATGAAGCACTTGTAACATGTATTATTGCCACGGGTTCCTATATTAATTTATAAATTAATTCCCACATGCTTTGAATGCATTTTAAAATACGGCTAAGTGTTAACACAAAAATAATTGGATCAGACATTAGGGAGTAAAAATGGCCTTATTATAAGATTATAGCGATTTTATCTGAAAGTTTAAGAACGAGTTGTAAAAAATTTTTTTTCCTACGATGCTTTTTTCTTAGTAGTTACGAAAACGTACAAAGCACGTCGTGTCGTAACAACTGGTATAATATATTATTATTTGAAAAAAAACTCCTACATGATCGATGATCAATATAATAATAATTTTGAATATGAAAAAATCCTTGCAGCCACAATAAAACCATTGAATTGCGCTTGTATATTTCGCGATTTGACGTAATGTTCATTGATGTTATTGATAGTATGCGGTTTTGTGGTCCATAATGTTGATGGATGAGTTTCAAAAAGTTGTGTACGGAAATACTTTGTGGAAGTTTTATGTGATTATATGAAGTCGTATTATATTGTATGTAAAAAAACTGTTAACTAATTCAAAACGAAGAGAGCATATTGTTGGACTTGAATTCACATTAGGATATTATGGTAAGAGAAACTTAATTTCGTTAATATCCCAATTTTTGGATAGTAATGAGGTAGATGAGTTGAAAAAAAATATATCTCAAATTATATTTTCTGCAAAAAATATTATATAAACATGCTTATTTTAGATTCTGAGTGAAGCGAAGGATCTTATGGTTTTACAATGATGTTTATTATTTTTTTATTTTTTTCTGTAAACACTTTTTCGTATAGAAATCCTTGTCCAAAAGTTTCGTCCAGCAATTTTTTAGATTTGAAATTGAACTGACATGGTACTTTAGAGAGGTCATTTTTCCAAAATCTCCATAGTTTTTCCAGTAATCAAGAATAACGACCGAAAAACTGAGTAAAAACGGTAAAATTCCGCCGTAAATGAGATTTTCACTGTTCAGATTTTAGGTATTTAGTCATAAATCGAAAAGTATTGAAGCTAGAAACTTGAAAATTTTATCCAATATCAAATACATACTTTTTTATATTGGACAACATTTTTAGAACAATTATAGCACTTTTGACTTAAATATAGAACTTTTAATTTACCAAATTGTTTGAAAGTTTTTATGTAATATAATTTTAAATATTTGACAAAAAGTTTTGAAAATTTAATATGACCTTACTCATATACCTACTTAATTATCCTAACAAAAATTCAAAAATCGTGACTCAGGATTTTTTTTTATACACACCTTAATAAATTATAATACGATTTTTCACGATATTGTCTGAATTATTTTAAGTTTATTTCTAATGAAATATTGAGTATTTGTTAGAAAGTTCTGAAATTTTAATACAAGTTTACTCTTATATTAAACTATCAATACCGAAAAAATATCAATAATCGTGACTCAAGATTTTTTTTCCAAGCATTTAAAAAATTATACAAATAACTGTAAAATACGTAAACAGTATTTAAATAATAATATATTATATTACACTGAAGCTTTGCTCAGAATCGTTTTATACTAAAGAAATGAGTCATCATTTCTTTAAAACTTAATACATCCATCACCAATATCTTGTCCGAGGACCGAAAGGACGAAGGACGAAGTTGTACCACCATCATCTCACTTACCAGCTTTTTATTTAATGCTGTGCAATTGATGGAATTACCTTAAACGTATTCTGTAATGAAAGAAAAATGAATTAATATAGGTAATTTTAAAAATGGGCATTCAAGGATACATTGAAATGTAAATTTATATAGAATTGTAACAAAGCAACTAAAGTAAGATTTGTGAATTTAAAACGATATGATTTCTTTCAAATATATAGTATTTAATTTTATTATTTAAGTTTATTAGTTGAGCGTTTTTGAAAGATAATGTGGTCATTACTCATTTAACCTTTTAGATTATGAATAAAAGGAAAAATCAATTGGTTTAAATATTATATTTATTTCTTATTTTCCTGCAAACACTTTTTCATACACTTAAATTTGTCCCAAAATTTCATCCAGCATTTCTAAAAATTAAAAATGTTATATACGCGGTCTTTTGAAGAATTCAATTTTCTTTCTTCTCGATATTTTTTCGAAGCATAAGGATAAACTTCCGAAAAATCGAGTAAAAACGGTATAGTTTCCTGTAGACAAAACTCTTAATAAATTGATTTTTCTTATTTAGTCATAACTCCAGAAGTCATTTCTTCTTTATAAATTTCAAAAGAAAAAACTTGAAAACATCAACAGTATATTAATGACATATTGCTACATACTTAACAAAAGTTTCAACTTTTGGGCTAAAAATAGTTTGAAAATACCTCGTCTTTGAAAATTAATCTTTAATACAATTTTTTATATTTGACAAAAAAATATTAATATGTAATATAATCTTACTCATTTATTTGCTAACGATACTGCAACAATTTCAAAAGCCGTGACTTGGGTTTTTTTTTATAAGCGTTCAAGTAAGTTATTTTACGATTTTTACAAAATAGACTGTTTATTTATTAATTTTAAATTGTTTTTTTTTTAAAAAAAACGAACAGTAAAATAAATATATATGTATGGTACTAGATGGGCTAATTTTTTTTTTTAGTTACATTGGTATCAAATTAAAATTTAATTTGGAAATCAAATAAATCATAATATAAGAATATTTATCAAAAGTTCACGAACATCATAAATTCTTAAAAATAAAAATGTACACTGTATCTACTTATATGCAACGTGTTTCTGATCTGTTTGTCAAATTCATTGTTCTATAAGTAACTAATTTTTTGTATATAATGATTTTAATATGGCGAATTCATTTTTTATACACATTTTTTTTTTTTTTTTTTTTATTTAGCCTTAGAGACTTTTTTTAATTTTTAGTTTTTTAAATACTAGCCAACGTTTATAGCATAATAATACTGTTATGAAAATTGAAAACTATACTCTTTGCAAATAAATTAGATATTAGAATTACTATAGTTAGACCAATAGTTGAAAAGATTTAACGTTTAAAGCAGGGTAGTGTCATTATATATTTATTATTAATTTGCAATCACTTATAGAGACCTAAGAGTTTTTCCTTTTGAATACTTCAGGCATAGAATTCTGATATTTTAGATTAGAGGTCTGATAAATTATTTGAATATTGCTATTTTCTAAAAGTATCATTCTTCATAATAATATGTCATTAATGGTTGTTACTATTTAAATAGAACTAAAATATTTATAAAATCATGTTGATGAAAACACAAATATTCATGAAAACATGCTTAGAATTATAAAGTTTATTAAAAAAAGAGAGTAAAACAATCATAAATAAATCACAAATTATTTCATTTGTCTAGTATAGAGAAAGAGAATGATAAAGTGAACATTCGTATGGGGTTTTTTAAATTTCTAAAATCGATTTTATAAAAAAAGTTTTCAATTTTCACAAATAGATACGTTGAAAAATATTGTACAAATATTGTGTATGAGATTTTCAAAAAATTACTTTTATGATAAATTGTTAGTATGAGTAATAAAAATTATTTATTTTTCACAAATCTTTTTTTTTTAGTTTCACAAAAATTGAATTAAAAATTGAAATTAAAATTGTAAAGTATTATCGTTTGATCATGCCAAGTGACAATACAGTATATTTTCTAGTTTGGAACCGTCGTTAAATATTGCATTAAGAACTCATATTCTAACGGTTGTTCCGATATTATTTTTAGATAGCATATAAAGTTATAAAACCCTATAATTTTTTATCATAAAAAAATAATGAAACCGGCAGTGCAGCGAGAAGTAATGTGTTATGTCGTCAAGATATTGAAAAAGAGAAAGCAGTAAAAATGAATTAGATAAAAAAAGAAATAAAAAAAAAATCACTTCTTAAAAAATGTTTTAAAAATCTCTATACTTTAAAAATCTAAAATTTAACTCACATTTTTTCTATTTCTCTTACTTTATCATAATATCTAATCATTAAAATTCCTCAATATCTGAATATCCAATCACATTATTTTTAATGACTCCCTAATGAGTTTAAAATAAAAATGTTAAGTCGTAATCTTTTAACTGACTAATGACTACTACTCAATGTATCATTATATTCCGTCGACAGTGAGATTCTTCACCCCAGAATTGTGTATCAAAATCAAATATCAAATAAATTGTGTTTGTTATTTATTGCCATTTTTCCACCTCTTCTCACTCGAGTACATTGTAAAAAAAATGAATAAAGTGATAATACTGTTTCTTGAAAAATAAATGCTGTATCACGATTTTTGAAAATTGTTTAATATTGTTATTTTATTGAATGAGTATGGCCATATTAAATTCTGAGAAATTTTTATGAAATATTCGAAACTTTAGTAGAAATAAACTTAAAAGAAATCAGTTAGTTTTGTGAAAATCGTATAATAATTTAGTTAAATGCTTATAAAAAAATTCTCAAATCAAGATGTTTTCAGTATCGTTAGGAAATAGTACATAAAAAAGATTACGCTAAATATTTAGAGTTTTTATAAAATATTAAAAATTTTAGAAGAGATAAACTTTAAAATACTAGGTATTTAATAGTACTATTATAGGTATCCAAAAATGTGTCAATGTTTTAATTTTTTATTTATTTTTTTATTTTTCGTACAATATGTAGTAATATTTCGTTAATGCACGGTGAAAATTTCAAACTTTCAACAACACTACTTTCAGAAATATGACTAAATAACTAAAATCGATTTACAGAAAGTGTCATATATGGGAAATTTTACTATATTTACTAAATTTTTTGAAGTTTTTCATATGTCTGGAAAATGCATTGAGAATAGTGTCAAAACAAACCATAAGTACAATCTACATGCAATTTTCAATCTAAAAAGTAGTCAAATAAATCTTTTCGACATAATTGAGTGTAAGAAAAAGTGTCTTCAGCAAAAAAAAAAAAAAAAAAAAAAAAAAGAAAATACATATAGTTTTAAAACTAATAGATCTTTCGCTTCATTCAGAATCTAAAATTACAAGTTGTATCTACATAAAGTTGAATCAAAATTAAATATATTAAAGTGCAATTAAAACTATTGAGAAAAATAATAGAAAAAGGATCTCTCTAAAGTACCAACTACTTACATTTTTCTGATCTCTGGAGTTGCTAGATGAAACTTTTGGAGCATTATGATAAGACAAAAAAAGATTGCATGCATAAAAAAAAACACATAGTAAAACGAATGCATTCTTTATTGTTTCATTAAGAATCTAAAAATAATAACAAAAATCTTAGACATACGTTTCTCAAAAAATTAATATTTTATGACTCAGTTGTACTTTTAATGCAAAATAATCATGTATTTTTTAAAATTTTTGAAAATAGTTATGGCAATGTATGTCCTCATGCTTTGAAGAGTAATCAAATTGTATTCAGATCACAAATTAATAATACGACATTATTCTAAGGCAGTGACTAAAGTCATATTTAAAATAGTGTATTGTATTACAAATTGAATTATGACAGTATATAATAGGTATATTGTTCTATATTCTTTATGATATGCAAATTTTATTCCAGGATTTCTGCCAAGGTCTGTTATCAGAAACAGAATTATTTGTATCTCAGTCACAAACTTGTCATTGTTCGTGTTTGGAAAAATAAATTTTCCGTACATTTTAAAAAATACGTCATCTTAAACTCAAATTTATAAATTGCGTAAAATGCATGCGTGTATTATATACACATATATCAGACGTTCGAGGATAATAAACAGTCATAGATGTAATATATCATAACTATGCGTTGGGTTATATAAAAAGGCGGCTGATTCATATTTACACTCTTCGAATGAAAAATCGCATGTTCATATTAAATTACAAAATATCTAATGGATGAAAAAAAAAATAATAGGAATGAGGAATTCGGAGTATCTACCGATGTTCGAAAATCGTGTACGTACGTATATGGAACGTTTGAATGAGATACACTTCATTGTGTTCGAATGGAATCGATTGGATTTCTTGTGTATAGGTACACAAAGAAATTCAAAACTTTTCTCGGATGTGCTTCATATTATTTTATAATAATTTTATTACACTTCGTTAAAAATTAATGGAATTTGTTATTTTGGTATCGCGTAGGTATTTCAAAATATGGCATCAGCAAAATATTTAAAATTTTTTTCTCAATTTCTTTATTGTGGATTATTTGATTTGCAGGATATAATAATCATACTTTTTATGTTTATTTAAGATTCAGCGAGCGTCACTAATGGTACAACATCAACAACAAGTTTTTAAAGTACTTATATTAAATTCTTAGCTACAATTTCTAGCACAGCAGCTGTTATTATAATTATTTCAGAAACGCTGTAACACATTTAAGCTCAATGAATTTCAAGTATTATTTTACATATCTAAAGTATGAAAAAATATGTATAATTTTGTCATGTTTCAAAAGAATTATTTTACTCTCAATTGCCAAATTTCAAAATAAATTGTTTGAAGATAAAATAGTTTTATAAGCAATTATATTTTAAAAATTGTCAGTCAACATTTTTGCATTTAATTTAAAATGTTGTTCCTTATTTAAAATATTTTAAAATGTAATTTTATTTATATATTTGAATTTAATCTAATGCATTTTGATTCAAGTGCTTTTAGTCAAATTCAAGAGCAATAGAATAATATTTTATAAATTGGTATATGTTTTGAAAATTCGTATTTTTTTTTTTTAAAGATCACTGTTTATATAAGCTATTTTTTTTTTAAACTACAAAAAAGATAAGTTTAGTAGTAATTTGTGTTAACTGTTCCTACATTCGAGTATTGATCGTTAAATTTTTACAAATTTAGCGAACGCTTTTAATTACAAAACTTAATCAATTTTACAAATGTACCTATATCCAATTTTATTATTTTTATTTTCGAATTCCCCTTCTTAAAGCGGCCAAATTATCACGAGCTGATTTAATATATCTACTTAGCTACATCTAATTTATAGAAATTAAAAGTTTATAGTGCAATACAAATTTAACAGTTTCAATAATAATAACCAAATTGTTATTATACGTAAAGTTGTTGAATATGTATGTGATTTGTCTTATGCCTAGTTTACACGCTGCGTAGTACGTGTCATTGGTACTTGTCACTCATACACGCACATTGCGTGTAAACAGTAAAAATAGTGCTTAGTATTAGTAAAACCGGGAGTGCGAGTGAATAGAATCCAGTTCTATTTACTAATGACAAGTAGCTATCCTCTCCACGACTCTACTCGCGGTTGCACTTGCAACGTGTGATCACATGATGATAGAATTAGTGCTTAGTTGAAGTGATAAGAGAATATTTGTTTATCATAAATTGTCATCCTCATAAAACGTTTACACCTTGATTTATCTTCAATAGCAAGTTCTCTTAAAAATCCAACCGAATTACCATGTGTATCTCTTCGGAGAAGCCATTTCCCCGTCCATATTCGTTTTTGTTTTTTACTTAATTCGGTTTCTAATTCATCTATTAAAGCTGATATTATTATGCTTGAATAATATTTAATACTTTATTTTATAACACTACGACGGTCCATGTCATTTAGTAGGACTTGGTGTTTGGTGACTCTATATTAATTACCTACGTATTTAATTAATAATATAAAGTTGTCATTACAATAAATAAATCATATTTTTATGTTATCATTTAGGGAGCATTCAAGTATTACGTAACGCAATTTGGGGGGAGGGGGGGTCTTGTAAAACGTTACAATGCGTTACAAGGGCGGGAGGGGGAGTATTTAAACAATGCGTTACGTAACATTTTTTTTATTTTAATAAAAAAGCTAGGGCTTTGTTCAACATAATTGTGACTTTAATGGTCACTTAAATATTACGTTTCGTTTAGGGGGGGGGGGGTACAGAAAAACGATACGGTGCGTTACATGGGGGGGAGGGAGGGTCTAAAATCTTCAAAAATTGCGTTACGTAATACTTGAACGCTCCCTTATTTATTATTAACTGTTAACTAATAATATGTACAAATCAGTTGTGCGTGTTATCGATAGATGATTAGTGCCAGCGACAAGTAATAACTAATAGTGCGAGTGACAGTACTAATGACAAGTACTACGCATCGTGTAAACCCGGTGTAACAGGCGATTTTTACCCCCGGATATTTTTACCCCGGATATTTTAAATTTGTCAAAATCGGGGGGTAAAAATAACCTAGTATATTTTTACCCCCCCGGTAAATATAACCTGAACATTTTATGAGATGCCTGTACAGTTTCAATCACTTCAGCCATGACTAAGTAAAAAATACTATTTTAATAGATCACTCTTTCTTTACATCTATCCTAACGTGTTGATTTTTTATTAAAATAAAATACAAATCAATTTTTTTTTTTTACAACGGCAGTGTGCTATAAATAGCAATGAAATGAAAATTCATCACAAGACGTCAAACTATTGTATATTTAAGTACCTATATACATTTATACATGGAAATGTCGAAGCAAGACGTATTAGAAATTTGGTTACAATAATATGTATTTTATTGACATACCAAATTTTTAAATTTCGATTTAAAAAGAAGTTAAAAAAATTCAAGGTATAGTAAATTTTCTAAAACTACATACGACTCATTTAAAAAGAAGAAATCTAAAAAAAATACTTACGACTGATTTGAAAGTTAACTTCACGAAAAAAGTATAATAAGCCAGAGGATTTATCATCTATGACAAAAATTACAAAAACAATCGGTAAATATATTAAATTCAATTGAAGAATCTTCAATACAATCATAATTGATTTCTGAATTACACTGATTTTAAAATTAAATATGAAGATTTACTATAGAAAATAAATTTACCGGGAGGTAAAAATATCCTGGAGTATTATTACCTCCCGGTAAATTTAACCTAGGATATTTTTAACCCCCCCCCCTCCCCCGATAAAATTGTCAGCTACTGAATGTATTGTGTTTTATTCACCGGTAAATCTAACCTAGGATATTTTCTCCTCTCCAAATATATCATATATGTATATTTTATTGAAGAATTATATCATTAAATATATTAATGTGCAATATAACACGATGATTATGGTTTTATTTCACAAATTATAATTTTGTACTAAAATGTAAAAATAACTGACTAATATTATGTAGGTATACATAAATATATACATTATATATACATATTAACGTAAACTATGTCTATGTATTATAGACAAAAAAAAATTGATTTGTATTTTATTTTAATAAAAAATCAACACGTTAGGATAGATATAAAGAAAGAGTGATCTATTAAAATAGTATTTTGTACTTGGTCATGGCTGATGTGATTGAAACTGTACAGGCATCTCATAAAATGTTCAGGTTATATTTACCGGGGGGGTAAAAATATACTAGGTTATTTTTACCCCCCGATTTTGACAAATTTTACCGGGGGGGTAAATATAACCTAGGCTATTTTTACCGGGGGTAAATATATCCTAGGTTATTTTTACCGGGGGGGGGGGGGGGGGTTAAAAATATCCGGAGGTAAAAATCGCCTGTTACACCGGAATTAGAGTGTTTAGCTGCATAATATAGTTGAAAATTACACTTCTTTTACTCAGACGAATAATTTTTTAATGATGCAATGATTATGAGTTGTTAGATGTAAAATGGAATCGTATAAGCCCGTTTTTAAAGTAAGCATTGAAATAAATCATATTGTATAGACTTTTAATCGATAAATCTTGGGAGGTAAATTTTCTTTAAGAGAAGCCATTTTCTGAAAACGTTCTGGAGTAAATGGCAAAAACTATGCTACTTAATTTGAAACACTACCCAATTTATAATGTCCCCTAGAAAAGCATTTTCATTTTTAACGAAGCCTTAATGGTTATTATAAAGTAAACTGATTTCCATTGTGTATTGTTTTTCCAATGTAAATACTTAATATGCTGTAATATACCGATTGTATCTGAGCTTTTAGGTGCATGTTATTAATATAATATAGTGTGCTTAATCGTGGCAGCCGAAACGAAATAAGTGTTCATAATTCAATACCTGTATTCTCAGCCCATATGTTTTATTAATTGAATAATTGGCGTAGGGTATTTAAACTGGAAATACAATGCCTTCATAATGTTGATTACATTGTTATAACTAAATCATCTTGAACATCTCGAAGCTCGAATTTTTGAAAAATAACAATAAATTAATATTACCTCCAAAAAATACTTGTAAGAATTTTTACAGTTATTCAATTCTACAAAATTAATTGTTAATTAATGTTTATTTCTCACAATTTATATGCCTATCGTATACAATTATCATACATTTTTACTAAATCTAAGCGCACTATATTACACTTATTATACAATATATATTATATTTTACTATTAAACGTCAAAAGAGTTTCAGTTTCTATAATATGTCAGTGTTATTCACAATATCAGTTTTCACACTAAGACTGTATAAAATATAAGTTATTGGGTTCGAATACTCGTTACTAGTTAGGTAAATACAGAAAAAATATGAAATAAGAGATGCGTACTTAACGTTTGAAATATGTGTTCTAAACATGAATGGTGTGCTTGTAAACAAGTTGTTTGCATTTACTTCTATTGAACATCTGGAAAAAACAAATTTTATTTACAACATCATATTCTCCAAACCGCCCGAAGTAAAACAATCTGTAAAATATGATTTAGTATTAAAACGGAATAATTTTCTCGGAATATCGTATGTCCTTTTTAATAAAATCTTTTTGTGTTTTAAACCAAAATATTATCTCTCTCATGTTTGTCACACGATGGCTTCATGATTAATTAATTGTCAAGTTCTGAATGTACAGTTTTTGCAATGATGTGCAATTTTATTGTTAGCTAAATATGAAATGACCTCATTTTTTGGTATTTAGAAGAACACTAAAAGCTTCATCAACATTATTTATGAATTATAAATCAAATGCAAGTATAAGTATTTTTTTTTTCGAGAATATAAAAAAAAAAAAACGGTGAAATTTAAGACACTAATTAATGATAAAATTAATTAATTTAGGCCGTTACTTTGTAACTCCCAAAAATTAGAATCTTTAAATTATTAACAGATATTATTATTATTATTATTATTATTATTATTATTATTATGACCATTATTTTAAATAAAATATTTAAAAAAAATTTTTAAGCGTTTAAAATTTGAAACACTAAGTTAAACTGACTTTTTTTTCTTCCATATTATTTAATGATTGGGTAAATATTTGATATTACATTATTTTCTTGAGTAAGTTACTTAATTTATGAAAACAGTTAACTATAGAGTGAAAATCTGTGCTCTACTCAATCGTATTTGACATTCAGTAATTAAATATTGCAATGAGTTATGAAACAATATCACAGAATAGATGAAATCAGAATGAAAACTCTCGATGTAAAAAAAATACGGCCGCCATTTTTTCGGTGTAGTGCCCTTATCATTTCGTATGCGTTATCACAACCAGTTGTGGCGGCGCAATTTTTAATTAAAAAATTATGGCTCTAGGACATTCCCTCCCTTAACGCGTTTGAGGGTAGGTAGTGGCGTATTTAGGGGCATGATAAGTAGGCTGGAGCATAAGACAGCTACATTTGGAATAGAATAATCATTTATTGAAAATGCTGAATATATTTAAAAATGTACCTAATTGTTTTAGATAAGCAAGGTAATAATGTGACCAGTCGCATGAATTTTTCAAAAGGTTGGAAAATTTCCATAGAGGGTTTATTTTATTTATGGAACATGTTAAAATCAAAAAACTCATCAAAGTCTCAAATTGTATACACTTATCGCATTAATTAAGACTGCTTGGAAAACACTTCTGGAACATTCAGAAAAAAATGGAAATAATGTTAATCCAACGCCTTATAAATTCTTACGTGCATTTAAAAACCATTTCGTCTGAATTATTTTCAACATTCTGATGGTGCGAATTGCATAGAAAATATAGATTAAAATATAAAATATAAAATATAGATTAAAAATATAGAAAAAAAATTGACCAGTCATTTTATTTATCATATTTTAAAGCATACCAAAATACTTTTAATTCAGGTTATGGCAACTTGAACATGCCGCATGATAGTTTTTATAATTTTATATTTCAATCAGGCTCTATTTTTCTAAATAATTTTCCTAGAGTTAGTGTTCAAAATAAGGTAGGGCAAAAATTAAAAGACTATTTTATAAATGTTCCTTTTTCACATCCATGTAAAGATTTTGATTTAATGTTTTTATTTGATTTATATACTCGTTTTAGAATTTTTAATATAATTAATATACATAACAAAAACTTATTGTCCGTTAAAAATATAGAAAAATCATAAATTGACCACCCTAAACCATTTAAAATTTTTTAGTTATTTCTCTTTATCTGAATTATATACGTATGTAAATAGATAATTTATACTGTCAGCTAGCACATTATATTTAATAATCCTTACTTTCTTCTCTTTTACTTCCTGTTGTGGTAACATAACATATAAAATTTCATGTTTTGCCTTTATCATCTTTTGGTTCTCAATTACAAAATTATAACAACTAAACAAACTGAAAATTCAACGTTTTCGCATATGTAAACCAATACGATTGGTATTTAATTATAGGTACTACGGTTAACCTAGAGTCAGGTTGTAAGTAACTTTGAGTTGTAATTATGGATTACTGAAATCAGAACTTAACGAAAGACGTTGCCGTTATGTTGACCACACATTACACAAACTTTTGAAGACACTTTAAGAACGGCCTTTTGTATTTGAAAAAAATGTAATATAATATATAAATTTTATATATTTTAAGTTCGAATGTATGATAAATGATGACTGATAAGCGAACAGCTGTTTTTCACTACACCGAGAAAATTTATATTCTCGTGAGCCATGAGCTAATCACTATATTTATTTGTTTATGCTCGAATAACTTGAAGTTATGATATTGCCATATTTAAAAACAAACCTAGTTGATTTTAACATGTGTCATGTTATTTATATTCCATAAAGATTACCTGTTTGTCTTGTAATTTGTTCGCAATGAAAAATCAGAAAATATTAAAATGAATTGAAGTCATACACAAAAGAAGAAAATAGTTAATTATACGATACAAGATCACGCTCTTGGAAAATGTATTTGTTTAAATTTTTAGTTATTTATTAAGTTCATAAAACTTAAAATTGCATATTTTGATTACTCTAAGATCTCTATGGACTAATTTTGTAAAAATATTTATGTAGGTGCACTTTTTTGGCAATATTAATAAAAAAAAACTCTTTGTTAACTTTGCATCTACTTAAACACTAATCGGTTTTTTGATCATTATAATAAAAATAAAATAAACTGTATAATATATTATTCGTATTTACACTAAACATGAATTTGAAAACTGAATAAAATTATACGAAATACTGAAATATCCAAGCATTTTTTACTATTTCAATATAAACTGTGTAGAATATTCCTTAGAACATAGCATAACGCATTAATGTTCGTATAGTGTAAAATTATAAGAATAAAAATAAATTATGTTTAATAAAATATATTGTTGGTATTTCAATCTTAAGTCAAGGTTAACAATTTTGAAAACGCATTAGCAATTACCAAAAATGCATGAACATATCCCAAAACCATATCCTGATAGCAATTTGTTTACTCGAAACAGTTGAAAACACATTTATATCTTGTAATGTATCTTGCATTGGATCGAGCATTTTAAAAACAAATGAATTGAAATTTGAATCACATACCATAAACATTTAATAGTTAATACCACATTTCCAAGTAATGTATTGATTTTCGCCCCCTCCTGGAAAAAATTCTGCGGGCGCCTATGTATGTATACATTTATCATATTCTATTAACGAGAAAAAAAAATTGAAACAATGCTATTTTTAATACGAGAATAATACAGTATTTTTCAGTATAGTAATGGAATTTAAAAGTAATGTACATCTTTTGAAATTGTTTTCGTTTTTGATTGTATATTATTTCATATTCCGTTGTAGCTATTTTCATTTTTAATCTATGGGAATTCCAATTTGATATTATTTATAAGAGATTAAATATCGTGCAATTTGTATCGAAATACCAAGGACACTGGAACGTGTTTTAATTAAAAATGTATATTTTTAATTTGTGAGATTCCG
Source organism: Therioaphis trifolii (assembly GCA_027580255.1). Classification (NCBI taxonomy): domain Eukaryota; kingdom Metazoa; phylum Arthropoda; class Insecta; order Hemiptera; family Aphididae; genus Therioaphis; species Therioaphis trifolii. The sequence continues at coordinate 79,272,504 of CM050404.1, read as the reverse complement.
TTGAGGGGTGACGAAAAATGACGTCAGGGCGTGTATTGAACTGCCGACACGTCGTCGGAAATGCAATTTCGTATTTTTTATTTTTTGAAATTTAATTATTATGATTATCGTGATTTTTTTTTCTATGTTTCATTTTACACGACAAAAATGTTATCTGTAAAAATTAACGGTCTACGTATAATAATTTCGAGACGGTTACGCGGCGAGCGAGAGGGCTTAATCAACGAATAACCGTATATACCAGACCTACCTACGCGCCTCCGACCCCGACAACCACTCCACGCTTTCAGCATCCCCAGCTACCACCCATTCCTCCCGATTTCCCCCCCCCCCCGGTCGCTCCGTGGCACACGACCCGTTCGGCCCGTCGTCGCATTCCTTATTCACGGCGTACGATCCGAACGCCGCGCCGCCGTCGTAGTCGTCGTTTTTGTAATACTCGTGATAGTCGCGCACCGAAGACGGCGGCGACGCCCGTAAATCCGACGGGGTCTTCGGAATACTAAACGCGACTATGGCAGCGGTGGCGGCAGCGGCTGCGGCGGCGTTGTCGGTGCGCTGCGGCGGCTATTACGTCGTCGTCGTCGTCGTCGTCCAACCGAATGGTATTATTATGATCGTACGTCGTGTCGGGATGGGACGACGACGACGTGGAGCCGGTGACGGGAGAAGAGGAAAAACGTGAGGGCAGACCCGAAACTACTGGAGCGAAGGGGTTACGACATTTCGGTCAAGGGGGGGGGAGAATCTGCACACCGACCGGATATTATGCCGTATAGCTACTCCGCACATCGCGCCGGTGACGACGGGACGACGACGGTTAGGGTTAGACGTACATTATATTATACCGACAGTGTTTCACGAAGACGTGCGGGCACAGTGATTATAATGATCAGATTTTAAAAAGAGCGTTTGAACGCTAGAACTGAACAAAAAAACGTTCGGTGTCGAAAGAAAAAATAACACGTATTTAATTTGATTTGATTTTATATTACCGTTAGGTTTTTTATACTCGTTAATTAATTATTATTATTATTATTATTATTTTTTTTTTTTTGATTTACCGTGATTATGTATAACTAATAATATTGCACTTACATCAGTTAGAGTAACATAAAAAATAATGTATCCTTTCCTAAATTGACTTGTTATTATATGTATTTCAGCCCTATTATTTCGAAAAACTCGACAAATAAATTCATTATTGTACAGCTACAGCTATCGAAGTATCAATAACGAAACTGAACCTTTGGAGGGGGGGGGTCGGCATAACAACTCATGCGTTTTATCCAGTCTATAATTAATTTCAATTCAGTGGGCACGTTACAAAATGTTAATATATCTTATGTTGAAGCTGTTGAAGTTAATATTAGGTCATTTTTTTATGATTATTGGAATTACCGATTACTAACTGGACTTATTAATACTTCGATGAGTGCTCACGCGAGTGGACACTTTTTTTCATAACTATTTAATAATTTTAAAGTATATGTGAAGGCGTTCTTACCAACTTAGATAACTTAATTTATAATTTTTTTTAATATTTTGTTAACTAAAAAATGCTAATAATGTACATTTAGTTCTGATAAATTGGTATAAGTAGGTAACAGTGATATTTTAATGGTAATTGAAAACTTTCAATATTTTTTTGCACGATAAAATATGTTTTTTAAGTCATGGTTACATTTTCGAAATGGAGTGAAAAGAATATGAATGGGTCAGGAGACTCAGACGTTTCTGCAAGGGAGTTCAGTTTTCATAAAAATTTGACTATCCTCTTCTCTCATATGTGAGGGTTATCATTCCATGTATACATTAACATGATTCCAATCAGCGAAAAAATTTTAAGTCAGAAAATCTATAAAGGTTTCCTCAATTTAATAAAAATATGAAATGATGATAATAATATAAACGTGGAGTTATCTTATTAATGAAATTTTTGATTTTCAGACCTCGATTAATAATTAATTGACAATTATTATTATTTATTAATAAAGTAATTATTTAATAAACAATTATTGTTATTGATAAGCGGACAATGGTTATGGAAAACATTCCTTTCTAAATATAATAACCTACTTGGTAATAATGATGTACCTATGTGGAAAAAGTTTGGACACAACGGCCTAACAGTAGATCATGGCACGTACACGTAAACGTTACGATGGTGATAACTCAAATTATGTATGTTAAGAACTTTGTTTTCGAACCTCTTAATTCGGTGATAAAGTATACTACTCTGTCGCTCTGAAATATGCATATCAGGAGGCAAGAGTGGTCAGTCAGAAGAGACTATAGGTGTTTAAGCACACAGTAGATTGAAAAATATAACGTCATGAAAGCTAAGAGCCGTTAAAAAACGTTTTCGATCGTTACACTTGTGTTCATCAAATATTATGATATTATTGGTACATGACTGTACCGATCATTGTTATAGGTTAGGTACTTAGGTATCGATTACAGTACAATTGGTAAAATAATGTTGCGTCTTACAGTAATAAAACGCCATAATCAAACGAGTATTTGAAGCGAGCCGCAGGTCAGCGGCCGTTCTTGCTAATGTAATATATCATGCTGTAGAAACCAAAATCCTCAACGTAAAAACAACATTGTCTGAACTGCAGTCGGTTCTCGGCGTGCTATCATTAAGAATGGTGGTCACGAGACGAAAGTATACGATACACGCTGGCGTGTCAGCGATAATTGAGTTTCCACTGGATGCTTCCTGTGGCCCCGATGTACCGTCACCGAAACGTGCGTGCGTGCGTGTGTGTGTGTGTGTGTGTGTGTGTGTGTGTGTGTGTGTGTGTGTGTGTGTGTGTGTGTGTGTGTGTGTGTGTGCGCGCATGTGTGTGTGTGTGTGTGTGTGTGTGTGACGGAAATAATTATTAATATTCCATGCCGTATTATTAATCGTTGTTATGGACACTTCAAAACCATAAAGAACAACTGCGTACTGTCAATCTGGCTGCAAGCTGTTAAAAGTGTAACTTAGACGCGGTATCACGAGTTCAAATGCTACGGAATTTTCACCGTGTATCACAGTTTCATTTTCGATTATTTTCATCTTAACGTGCGTTTTTGACTGCAATATCATTCATCACGTATATTCTCATATTGAATATCCGTGAAAAGTGAAAACGTCACTTCGGTTTTGCCCGAAACACCGACTAAAACGACACATCGGATGTCCATGACACGCATTATTCGCAATCCTATTATCAAAACCGCTGACTAATACACGGATCTTCAAACGTTTATTATAATTTCATATAATATGCACCTGTGTATTATATAATGTACCTATATTTTATCTATACGCATTAAAATGAGTGTTTCAGTGACGGGTTGCTTGGGTTGGCTTTGAGAGACCACTCATTCGATCGTTATTTGGACATTTGTTTTTTTTTTTTGTCAGATAATTTTTCAAATATGGTTTCAGGTATAGCATCATTAAGTCTCACATATGACTTTTCATTAATACATTTGAAATATAAATCATTAAAAACCTAATTTTAGAAAACGATGTTATAGATTACTATTATGATGACATTTATAAATATAAAATAAAAACTGTAATTTTTGTTGAGTTTTTTGTTGTGATATGAATTATATTTATAGTGTAGTGTCTTTTTTAAAGTTACACTGATAATAGCATTAAAATATAAGTTATCCAAACTTATATTTTAAAATTACTCCAATTTTCATATTTAAATAATAAATAATATCATATGGGTTGTGCCCATTGACATAATTAAAATTTTCATTTGGAATTTTATAAAATAATGGTATCGATATTTCATTCAAATGTTTAATATTTTAAGTTTGTAATCCAAAAGAAAAAAACGTGTTGTTACACAAATAATACGAACCGTAGTCGAACTACGAAAAGCAATGAAATATTATAGAATAAGAAATTTTCACTGGCACTGTGCAAGGTTATTTCAAGGATTCTTTTGATGACGGATGGAGAAAGAATATATAATTTAATTTAAAAGAGTGAAATTTCGTGTAAAACGTTGTCATACTTATCAACAGAGGCAATAAACAGAGACAGATACAATTACAAATTACAAGACACACTTTGACATCATCAACATGATAGCTCTGTTTAACTCGTGAACATTTGACTCTGAGTCACTTGTTGTGTAGTTCTTCAGAAAACGTATTAGTTTTACTTTTTTTCTTAAATAACAACCAATATATTTTATCTAGATGCTTATCTACATAAACATATTTTTACAAAATGTTTGTGCTATTTATATTTCGATGTGTTAGATTTTGAGCGAAGCAAAGGATATATTGATTTTACAATGATGATTATTTTTTTCTTACTTTATTTGATTTCTGTGAACACTTTTCGGTACACTTAACTTAGTCTAAAAGTTTCATTCAGTAACTCTATAGATCAAAAATATTATCTAGTTGTTACTTTAAAGAGGTCATTTTCTCTTTTCTCAAAATTGTTTTTCGAAACTTGAGGGAATTGCCAAAAAATCAAGTAAAATTAACGTAAACAACACTTTTACTGTATACATTTTAGTTATCTAATCTTAACTCCAACACTAATATTGTTAAAAAATTGGAAATTTTTACCACATATTAATGAAATATTGTTACATAGGGACTTCAAAAAAGTTTCGAAAGAAAATAATATTGATACGATTTGGACTAAAAATGAAACTATAAAATATCATCATTTTAAAGTTTATCCTTTATTGCTTTTTAATATTTGACAAAAAGTTTTGAAAATGAAATTTAATCTTAAATTCACATGTAGTTAGTGATACACTGAACAAAATAAAAAATTATGACCTTTTTCAAATAAAGCTTTTAATAATAATAATTATAATAATCTCAAGGGTAAATTGTTATTACGTACGAAATTGACTGTACAGTGTACATACATTAATTTTCAACTTTCAATTTGTATAAATATGATTGCGCCGTCCATTCATTACGAAACTTTGGATATAAATGGAACAAAATCTTGAGGATATTTTGGTAAAAAAATATGTTTTCATTGTTCAAAAGCAAATGTTTTAACGGTTTTGTTTTAAAAATAACTTACAGGCAATTAGACTGAAAATGGTTCAATATTACATGAACAGTATATTTTCACTATAGCTTTGCTTTTAATCATTTAAGTAAGGAAATGATATATCATAAACCCATCACAATCATTTTGTCCGAAGAGTAACGAATACTCATGGTGCGAAAGTATGTCTAGTTTTTTATTTTATTGTTAAATAAAGTAAGGATTAATTTTCATAATACATTTCTAAAATTATATATTTATATATATATATATATACATATGTATAAATTTATTTATCGTATACCTACTACATGTTTAAAGTATCTATTTTGTAGACTACAACTGACGTTAGGGACAAGGGTGTTATTTATGGACAATTTATCACTGGTGTGAATAATTTTAATGCCGGTTCAGTTGCTATAGTACCCAATGCTCGTTGATGTTCACTTCTTATAGATTTATTATTTTCTATTAAAGAACCTGATCGTGCCTTTATAAGGGGCCAAATTCAGGCAATTTATAATCTTGTCATCACTTTTTTCTGAATTTGTTTTTCTTGTAAATAATTACCAATCGTAATTATTTTCTAAAAACTTCGTTTACTACAAGCAATATAGAACTTACAGTTTAAAATATACAACCAAAAATAAATAAATAAATAAATAAATAAATAAATAAAAAAAGAATAAAATCAAAAATATTAAAACTCTTGAAGTAGGATTTAAAAATAGAAATTTCGGAAATTTAAGTTCAATATGCCCTGGATAAAGCCTTTTTTTTTCAACAAAAAATAATTATTGAAATCAGACCACATATGAGGCATGAAAGTTTTTCCTGTAAATCATGTTTTTAGGCATCAAACAAACTATACGTAGACACTAAACACCTTAATGAAATTAATAATTTACAAAAACATTATTAAATCTATAAGTTATGCATTACAATATTTAATTATGTCAGCCCGAAATATTTTTCACCACATATACACGAATCCAAGCGATCGCGAGCAGTCCTATTAGATAGTTGATTGTGTCGGCAATTACCGGTAACTTGAATACGGATGACTGGTCAAACAACAACGGTTCATTTATTTTGTTGACTGTATTGAAATAAATGACAAGATGAGGACGGTACCCATTAGACTTTCAGATAACTAATCAACTCTGTATGTCTTTCAATTAAATGGATTTCGTTTTCTTTTAAAATCACTGCAAACGTTTACTACAGTTTTTGAGGAGTTAATGATAGGCAAATTTCATGGCTTTTATTGGAAAATAAAACTCAATTTTTTATCACTCATTATAAACGTTATTTAAAACCTTTATAATATTTATTCCCAATCACTATCATTTAAATTGATTGATGTATTACTCCAAGTATAAATATCGACAATCTCGGAGGATTTCTAAATTTACAGTGCTTAAACATTTATGAAAAAAAAAAAAAGATTTATTTTAATGGATGTCTTCTGTTTTTACTATTTTAAAATTAACAAAGATTAGAATGATTCGCCAATCAACTCTTTCATTAAACAGTAACAATGTCACTCCGAAATAGCTCTTTTCAAAAAAACATGTTTTCGTACTTCCAATAGATTTTATTATTTATACAATGCCATCTAAATAGCTTATACTCATATTTTTTATATTTTTTTTAAAACATTTAAAATCTGTACAAAAAAAATATTACAATAAGCAAATAGGTTGAAAATAATATAGTGACTTTGAAGACTTGTGAAGGGAAGCTATCCAGTGGTAGGACTCTTTTGACGTGTAACAGTTAAGACTGCGAACGGTGTTTTTGTTTAGGAGATCGCGACAACATCGTATTTTGAGACGACGAGGGGGGTTATCTGGAATTGTGGCTTCAATTGTTTAAATTTGGGTTGGTTTTGCACAACCCCATATTTGGGCTTCATAAGACCAGACTGGTTTTAACATTGATTTATAAATAATTATTTTATTATGGAGTGGGAGTTTGGATTTCAACATAGGACGTAGTAAATGGGATCTTGAATTTAGAGACTTTCTTTTTGATTTTAAATGAGGATCCCAAGTTAGACTTTTGTCTAAAATGATTCCTAGATATTTAACTTGAGACAAGGAGGGGATAGAAACTCCTTGAAAGAAGATAGTAGGTGTTGTTTTTTTTATTGAGGGTAAAAGAGACAAGGACGGATTTATCTGCATTGATTTTAATTTTCCAGATAGAGGACCATTTATAAATGAGGTCGAGGTGGAGTTGAAGAGCATTGAATGCTTCATCTGAGCTATTATTTGGGGATAAGATGGAAAATATCATCGGCGTAGGTGGCTAAGAAATTGTTTTGTGTTGTCGGGATATCTGATGTGAAGATGTTGTAAAGGTCCGAAGAGAGATCACTACCTTAAGGGACTCCAGCTTGGATTGGAAAAAGAGAAGAAAGAGAATTACCGTGACGTACTTTGAAGGTACGATTTTCAAGGTAAGATCGAATTAATAGGTATAGGGGCGCAGGTAGGTATTGTTTGATTTTATAAAGTAAATCAGAGTGCTAGACCCCCTCGAAAGCTTGCGCCACATCAAGGTATACTCCTGGGCAGTATTTTTTTTCCTCAAAAGAGGACGAAATTGTGTCGACAAGCCTATGCACTTTTTTATTGTGGAATGTTTTACACGAAATCCAAATTGGGCATTAGGTATTATTTTTTGAGTTTCTGTGATTGGTCTTAACCTTTTCAAAACGACTTTCTCGAACAATTTACCTAATGTTGGAAGTAGGCTTATGGGTCTGTATGAAGTTGGTACATTGAGGGGTTTACCTGGTTTAGGTATAAAAATTATGATGGATAATTTCCAGATGACAGGAAAATAAGACAATCTTAACATAGAGTTAAATATATATATGTAAGCAAGATAATTGTTTTTTTTCGGGAGATATTTAAGAGTCTTATTCGTTACCAAGTCGTGCCCAGGGGATTTGTTGGGCTTTAACCTTTGTATAATATTGGAAATTGCGTTTGGAGAGACATGTTTGATGGGACGAGACATAGATAATGGGGCATCAGTGAATTTATTAATTTAATCTAAATGTGCGGTATTAGGAATAATGTTTTGGTGAGGTGTGAAAATATTCGAGAGATGTTCCCCAAAAAGATTGGCTTTGTCTAGATCTGAAAGTGCAAGCAAACCATCTGATTTTTTAATGGGAATAGAGAATTTTTTTAATACAAGCACGTTTTTCGTGGTTTTCCATAAATAACCATCTTGTGTATTTAAAAGTTTAAATTTTGTGTCAAAAAGATCGTTTTTAAATTTTTGAATTAATTGTTTGATGGTGTAAGACAGATTATTGAGAGTTGACTTGTTGGAAGGTAGTTTTGATCTTTGCAAACGGGAGCGTGTGCTGCGTTTTTCAGCAATGAAAGCTTTTATATCAGGGGGTAAAAGATAATCGTTATGATTGGAGTGACGATTCGGATTAGGAGGATAAGAACACTCATATACTGCTGATCGGATTGAGCTGCTTAAAGTTTGAGCTGCGGATTCTATTTCGTTGCAAGACTTGAGAGAAATTTTTAAGTTTGTGTTATTTACTAACGACGTGGAAAAATTATTCCAGTTTACTGGACCTTTTGAAAGGGAGGGACGAAGAGATACTCGTATTTAAAAATAATTTTTCTGTGATCTAAATAAGTGCCTGTGTTATACTTAGTATATTAATATTTTATAGAGACCATTTACAAAAATATTATTTTCATGTGTCAGCAAGTACATCAATAATCTTTTGACCTGGTAGAGACCGGTAAATGCAATTTGTTCAGATAGATTATTGCTTATTTTACGATGTTTTATACCCGAATGATTGATTTATTCGAGCAGTGGTCCTGCAGGGTCTTTTGCGTTTATAACAACGCGGGCCCTGCACATTCATAACAATTCTTCTGTTCGGTTATTTTAAATTGAGCTACATATCAATTCGTTGAGATCTAAGTGTCAGATGTTAAACTCCAGTCAATTGTGGATTGACGAGCGTATTAAAAAATATTCAGCTGATTGAGTTAACAAAAACATCATGTTGCTTGAAAACATAAAAAAAAAGTTTTCTTAAATATACAATGCATCCATTGTTTCAATTGAAATATTGTTCTAAATAGCATACATACATACCGTATGATAAAATGTTGTCTGATATAATATTATATTATTGGTAGTTTAAATTTAGTACATACATAGTGGATATAAAATGTATTGCAGTACATTTTGTGGCCGTACAATTTACTAGAATCAGTGAAATAGCAAAAATCACCAAATGGATTTAAAATTTGAGATGCAGGTCACGCGCGCTTTTCTGATCTATCATTGTACATTTCTACGTATAAAAGTTACGAAATGGCTGTCATTCACTCTGTTGTACAAACTACACAAAGAGTTTATTTAATAACAAACAGTACACGTAATTAAATTATTGTCTGGAAATTATTATTATTATTATTTGAAATGTCGAAACAATAAATTATGTTATGTATCCATCACACACATTCGTACTCATGCACGCACGCACCTACCCACCCACCCACCCCCACACACACACACACACACACACACACACACACACACACACACACACACACACACACACACACTCAAGATTTTTTTTCATATATTATCATTGTTATTTTAACCTCAAAAACGTGATCGGATTTCCAATAAAGGCAGGAATTCAGCGTTTAGGCGTACAGCAAATTATCTACCATTGCGCTTGCTGGACCAAAATCTAAACTGAATTGTTTACTCGACAACGGTTGTCATTCACACTAGAATGCAGGTATAGTGCCACATAAAATTACACGCTTGCTGTACTTGTAACGTGCACTAAGATAAATCCATCAAGTAAATGGCGTTTAATGATATGCAATGCACCATATATTACTTCGATTTTAACCCCTCCATAGGATTTAGATTTTTATTAAAAAAAAAAAAAAGAATTTTGAAATTGATATTTTTCTAATTAATTGAGCTTTTGTGGTAAATAAAAGCTTGAAACATTCTCGTCGAGAAAACCTTTTTTAGACATAATATTGGTAAAAAATCAGGATAACTAAAATTATCAGCAATACAAATTCAACTTTATTTATGGTACTAAATAATAATATGTGTATTAAATATGATGATTATGATTTGTTGAAAAATTTAACAATTAATGAGTTTAATGAAGATACAAATTGTCCAAACCTCTTAATTGTTTAAGATCCCGTTTCTATAAATATAAATTATAAGAATTATAATTACCTAAATAATTAAATGTGGTGAACTTATTTTTAAATAAGTAGATACTTTTACTAAGATTAATATGTATTGAACGACCAAAAAAATAATAGGAAACATTTTTCTATATTTATTTGTATTGAATAGGTAGTTAAAATTAAAAATTATGTCTAATTCATGCCTAAGAATTATATGTACCTGTTACATTGAAATTATATAAAATAATAATGATTTGAATAATAAAATATAAAAGAGTAGTCGAGTGAGTCAATTTATAACTGTTATAAATTGACTCACTCGACAATTTTTTCATTATTTTACAAATATGAACAAAATGAAAAATTCCAAACATACAAATTATGAATTATATAAAAAAATAATGATTTTTATTGTACAAATAGTATATATATATATATATATATATATATTATAAAACTATATCATTATTTAAAATACTATCTTTCGAGCTTAATGCGTATTAACAATTTCCTACTCAAATTTCACTTTTATGAGATTTGATTTTACACTTGAATAATAATTATAAAACATCATGTATATACATGGTATATCGCTTAATTTTTGTAATTAATTATATATAAACAACGATCGTTTTACAGTCAATAACTTTCACTTATATAAAAAAATCTATTTATAACCAATAAGAAAATTCAATTAACTTTCCGGATGTAAATAAAACTTAATCAACATGTATTGCATTCGATTTTCGTAATTTGTGATGTTTATAAAGTGTCTCTAATAAATCGTAGAATAATTAAATTAATTTTCGAGCAATGGCATATTACAATTTTATTTGAACTACTAACATTTATTTGAATTCCTCATTCTCTCTACACTTTCTAATTATTAAAATGTATAGTGGAGCGATGCGTTTCAATTATGAAATTTTATTCAGATGGAGTATCAATTTTAAATCAAGCATCAAATTATTAAATGGGAATCATAAAAATATTGTTTCAGCATTAAAAACAAAATGCAATTAGAAATCTTCACCTCAATGCCATACGGCTAACATTTAAAATATATTAAATGTTCAAAATGCCGTCGTATAAACTGATAAAAACATAGTTCGTGATGTTATTTTCAAACTATGTCACTAATTTGTTGTATCATTTTAAACCAGCAGATGTTATTTAGTTAATAATATTAACACTTAATTTTCTTAGACTTATTCAAAATTAATAAATTAGCATTACATTAATTAAAATAAGAAGAAAAGTAATTCACTTTGGCGTACTCTATACAAATTATGTTTTGTTATTAATCAAATTGTTATTTCATAATAACTAATTATTAAATTAATTTATTTTGAGTAAAATGTATAATTCCTTTATTGTTATTGTATCAATGATATAAACCGGATAACCGATAAACGCGTCTTGGACTCCATACTCAGGTGACGATTATAAATCAATTTAATATGGGTTACAGAATAAAATGTTGGTGTCTAGAAGTCAATTAGAAATGAATGGACATGATAAATCACGTAGAACATAATATTATGTAAATGTGAATTTAAAATTCTAATAACTTCTATTGCGTGCTTTTTCTAATTAATTTTAAATCGTAAAAATATAGTAAAGTGCAATAACTAACTATTCTATATTTTGAATTATTATAGTGGGGATATTTGTTTTAGAAAAATCATGCAGCAGAAAAATAATATGTTGGATAATATATTTATGGCATATGATTATACGTCTAGAATATAGATCATGTCAATTTCTTGACTTAAGTATGCCCATATGTCCATGTTAATGATATTAAAATACTTATTATTTTATTTAACTTATAAAAAAAGAGTTTTTTAATTCATATCAAAATGTATTAATATTTAGTTAAAAAAACTTAGACTGTCGGTGCTAGCATTTCCTGTTGAAATTTTAACCGATTTTTTACCCTAAAATATACTTTAGAGAAAGTTATGAACCGAAAATATTTAAGAAAATCTTTATTTTAATGATATCAAAAAATGTTTAATATGATCTTTTAAGCTACATATAAATAATAATTTTATAAATTACATATATGTTGCTTTTTTTAATAATATAAATTAAATTTTTTGCTTATTATTATTATTATTATTATCATTATTGTTGTCTTCGTGATTAAATTAAGTTTGAACGTGTTCATGTGGGGACCAAATGCGCCTAGTCAGTATATTATGTAATGTAATATTGTTGCTCATGTTAATATTTTTTTTTTCCAAAAAATCATTCGCAACGTGTCGTAATGTGAAATAACATTCGCTGTTTTTCGCCATTTGTTCCGGCATTTAAGTGTTTTTAGTGTGTTTTTTTTTTTTTGGGGGGGGGAGAACCCGATTGCTTACGCTTGGCCTTTTAGGAAACACTAACGATTGCGTACATTTGTTCATTTATCGAAAGAATCTTTTAGTATGGCAAAGTCTTTCCGAAACTGTCAAATTTCCAATCGTCTGACGAGTATATAACCAGCATCTAAGTTGTTGCTATAATTTCAATTAAACCAAGTATTATTTCGTTTTTTCATTTCATGATTTTGTTTACCTTAATGAAAAAGTAAACGTAGGTACTCTTAAACAATATTTCAAACTATATAATGATTTAATTAAATGTGTAAATGAACCAAAAACCATTGAATCTTAAATAAATACAAATTAATGCCATGAAACTAATTGACAACATATGTATCAAATATCACTTTTGATCTAATTCATTATTGAAGTTGTACTGTTTTTACTGTAGATACTACTATTGATATTAACACAAATTAGTTCAATTTCTGGTAGAATATATCGACAAAAAGCATATAGTAAGAAAGTATCCAGAAGAAGTGATTATACAAGACGTTTTATTTGAGATATATTCAAATTCCAGTCACCATAGAACTTGCAGATACTCATTAGATGTTTTATAATATAGTTTCAATATGAAAATATTCCAATTCATTTTTTAAAAAATTCACCGTTTTCAGTACATAATGTAACATAATTTGTTGAACAGAACAGAAAAAAAAACGTACGCTACTCAGTATATAGTAATATAGTATATAACGAAATAATAACCATCATAATAAACGTATAATAGTAGTAATACATCGATCTGGGTGTGAAAGAGAATGAAAGGCAAAACAAAATTATCCATCTATTTATTTAGTTTAATATGTATTACATAATTTGAATTGTAAAATTCAAAAGATGTTTATCAATAGTTTCGGCTTATTTCCAATACATAATTTAACAATACATTATCAGAGACGACCGGTAGTCCAGATTTCTCGGTTTTACCTCATTTACGTACATTCATTTTTTGTGTGACTTGATTTTTGAATACGTCACATTCAATTCAAAATTTCCGAATTCATCCAGGTTATTATGGATGGGTATATCTGAATTAAATTTCAAATAATATAAAAAATAAAAACTTACATTTTTGAATTTTTCTATTTATTTAATACAGATTTATAATTTCTCCTTCTACAACAAGCAATAGTTGTAATGCTTTTTGTCCAATAATTAGTGCTATATTTTTTCATTAATTTTTATCTTAATCTGAATTGGTTTTATTAAGTTTTTTTCACAAATTCATCCAGTCAATTCATAATATAATGAATTTGGTTAAACGTATAATATTTAATAATATATACTATGAATTCAAAATTTCATTAACTCCATTATTTTAAATTTGTTTGAACAATTCTAGTTAGGATTCAAAAACATGACGGATAAAATGTCGGTCATTAATTGGGATGTTAATTTTCAGACATGAAAACTGATGATTTGGATACAATTTGAAGTGACGATTGCACTAAAATCATTCTAGTTTAGAACTCGTTTCGTTCATAAATTATGAGTGATAAAAGTTCTCTATAATGCATACTTTTACGTACTGTATTCAAGAATAGATTGAAAAAAAAATAAATAAACCGACAACTCTTTACGCAATTTCAGATGAAAAAACGATGAACTTTAATGCGAATCGAGCCTGAAAAAATAAAGCGCTCGAAACGACACAACGTAATCACCGGCTTGCGTTATGCTGACCAACAGCTCGCGCGGAATGTTGTAGAAATGTTCAAGTAAATCATAAATCGTATTATTATCTCGTATCCTCGTACCATTACAAGTTGCCTGCTGTACGAGTGTAATATTTTGTCGAGAATGATGTTTAACAGTTGTACGCAAACCAGTCTTCAGTTTTCGGGTCAAAATGTGTATTAACGACTTTTTACATTTCTCGTTGTGCGCGAACGAGACTAGAGTTTCCAGCCAAACATCATAAAACGATGTAGAGTGTACAACATCCGAAAACAAGAATCGCCGCGAGGTTTTGCGCGCGACTTCTCTGAATACGTGACTCGGAAACCGACGGTGGTAAGATCACTAAAAACGGTATTATAACAATGCCTTAAACAATCGACCGACACCGAATTAACAACGATGAAGTAATTTCATGACATTGTGATATCCACAATCACAATCACCCGCATCGTTACATTGTTTCTGTTTTTTTTTTTTTTTTTTTTTTTTAACATTAAGTTTTTAAATTAATATTTTTCGATGAAAAAATGTAACCAGTCTGCAATAAATACTAAATTTTGTGTATTTGATCCTGCATTAAAAAATAAAAAATAACCCGTTATTGCGATTGATGCGCCGACAATAAACGCTGTATTTACGATGAAATCACATTTTTCGATCCAAGTATGAAACTGCAACACCTCGTCACTGTGATTCTATCCAGTGCGAGACTTTGCACATACGTAGAAAAATACTAAAAATATCAAAAACAACGATTTTTTCCATCCATGTGTTCCGAATATGTTATTATTGATATTTCTATGTGTTTGTAGTGCACAGTCCGACGTCCATGCGTAACGTTACTGCTCGAGCCTCAGTGGATAAATAATTCGTATATATTTATCAGCAGAAATACTGACATAGATAATATAACTAAAAGTATATCAATATTTAAAAAAAAACTGTGTTGATATTCACGATTGACCTGGTTGCTCGGAACATTATGATCGGTTGTAATACATTTCAGGGATTATGTTTATATGTTTTTATGAACTTTGTGTCTTTTAATTCAAAATGAATTAAAATATATGTATATATAATATATTATAATACATCGTATATATCACGTACATGAAAATACATACCTGGTGTATATTATTTTGTAAACCTCTTCTAATCTCCTGACAGACCCGAATACTAAGCTCCGAAAAATTTGAATAAATCGTGGTTATAATATGCCCTCGCACCTGTACAACCTCTATAAACGTAAACAGGATATATTAGGTTAGGTAGGGTGCGCTTCATTAGAGATGACCATGCTGATTAATATGTGCGTAAATTAAAATATACGTATAAAAAAAATAAATAAATAAATAAGTAATTTAAATAAATAAAAATAATAAAATACTTATGCGATTTATAAAGAAAATTTACATTTTAGTAGATAATATTATTTGACAGTGTATTGAAAAACCCAAAGAAGAAAATATGATGTCTCTGGTAATAAAGCTGTATAGTCTGATTCAAGTAATATTAAATCATGTTATTCCAAAAAAAAAAAATAATAATTATAATAAATTAGGATATAATATATTATATTATTATTTATCATAGTAATAGATTTTATCTTTATTTTTAAACTAAATATATATTTATTTTATTTTAGTTTTTATGAGCATAAAACTATAAAGTAGATAAATTAATGGTGTTTTACTCATTTCCAATTTTATCAAGCGAATTTACTATCTCTTTTTGCGTGTGTGTATATTTATGATACGTAGATAACTGTTTCCACAATTATTACAAATCTGAACACATATTTCACACAATGTGATTTAAATAACACGATTTAAATAACTTTAGACGAGCTACTTTTACGATCAGTGAACGATACGTGTAGTATGATTTTATTTTAATATTAAATCAAAGGTAAATCATTGTTTTCAAAAGGCAATTCAGTTCAAAAATTAAGTGATAATGTATTTTAGTATCAACTAGTTTCAAATAAGTGAGAATCCTTATGGTAAACAATTGATGCAATTTTCAAGTTTCAAGTTAAAAATTACTAGAGTAATTACAAGAAAAATCCAAGTAGACTTTATAATACGAGTATTTGTAAAAATGTTTCATTTTATTGTACTTAAACGATTCTAAAGCTTGAACACGAATTTCAAATCTTATAAACAAAAATAACAAGCTTTATGATATCAAATAAAAATAAATCTGATATTTTACGTAAAAAAAGTGTTATTTCAACTTGAATCCAAAATTAAAACGTGTTTAAAAATTTATTTTTTATGAAATTTGAACCCTAAATAGATATTATATATGTGAAGAATCTAACAGTTAAAGAAAATGTTTACCTGATAATCAATTCTAAATTGTATAGTATTTTCCTTATTACATATCACTAAATTACGAATTAAACGAAATTATTTTCAGCCTAATTTGAACGTAAAACGCGTATTTGAAAAAACCCTAACTTAAGAATTCAGTAATTTTTGTAATACTAATATTCAAACATAAAAATACGAAGATATTAATTTTACAAGTTTTATAATAAATACTCAAATTTGTATTCGATAAAAATTTTCAAAAAACAAGTTCTTTTCAAAAAATTTAAAAGTTCTTTAACATTCCGAAAAAATTGTATGTTTTCAAAACATTTTTCAGGTCTGTATTAGGATCATGTTGATATTTTGTGAACATTTCTAGAGTCTAACACCATTAGTTCTGGGTTTATCGTTAAATATAAAAATTGATTTTATAAAATTTTCGTAGCCAGCAAATTTATTGTTTACTCAAATTTTAGGTAATTTTTTCACTATGTATTTTAATAAGTATCAAGAATAGAGGAAAATTACTTGTTTCAAGTAACAACTAGGAACTATTTCTGATCTATAAATAGACTGGATGAAACTTTAGAACTATTATAACTACCTAAAAATGTAATAACGTTTAACAAAAACATAAAACTTATTTTATTGTAAAACGAAATGTAAAATTCACTATTCGTGACCATCAGAATCTAAAATTTAAATTGTACACGAAATCTTATGAAAGACAAAATATCCACCGATGCTATTCTGAGTATGATTAACCAATATTGTTTTCGTAAAATCTCTAAAATCCCTTGAGAATCTCTAAGAGAAGATCTCTAAACCAATTTTTTTTTTTTGAAACGACATCTCAGAATTTATGGAGTTTGTAAGATTGTGGATGTCAAAGGTTAAATGGTTTGGACAGTTTTGAGTATCACTGGGGAATTTTTATGTTGATGAAAAGCTAGTTCCTGAAGTGTTTGTACGTGTAGGTCTTTGTGGAGTTTGTAATTTTTAACGTACAACAATGTATCTGTCATTCACTATAGATTTATTGACTGAAACGATTGAAAGATATTGATAATAATTTTTTTTGAAACACACTAGAGAGTTTAATACGATTTGTCATATACGAGACGTACGCTTTGTTTAAAAGATTAGGTTATCAGTAAAATTTTCGATTAGGAAGTTCAGTGAATCCCAACGTATGTTGTGAAATTTACGTTTAGTTTTAATATAATAGGCCCAATTCAGTTTTTTACGTTGATGGATATACTTATTGATAGTTTAGGTGTTATCGAGTTTAGAGATAGTGTATTCGTTATTCGAAACGTCGAGAGCGTAATGTACATTTTGTGTGGTCTTGATTTGTCTTGGTTATCATTTACTATCAATGATTGTTACTCTTTGATCTTGAAACCGTTTTTGAAAATTTGTTGTTTGATCTAGAAGGTTTTTGAGGAATGATACATATCGGATGTGAGAAGATAATTTATGGCAGTATCGTTTGTAAATATTGCATCTAAGACCGGAGGTAAACATTTTGTAGATACTTAGAAATAATACACATTGGACGTTTTGTCTTCGTGGTTTACGGCAAAATAGCAACAGGAAAGAAAGCATTTTTATGTGAAATATTATACAACCGGAAGAGAGCCAATGCTGTGAAGAACTCCCGGAATTCATATGCTATTATGTTATTGAATACCGGCGATCTTCTTTCTACTTTTGAAGAAAACAGTATGATTACAAATTATATAGACATATTAAATAGGGATTATAAAGCGTAAAAATGAATTATTTAACGATATTTTTGTTAATATTTTATTCGTGTTTATATGTATGTATCATACAGGGCTTGAATATCATGTATATATTTAAATAGTTTTTTCACAAATAAAATCGTACTAAATGTATTATACAAAATACAAAATATAATTTATCATTGTAAAACCAATCAACTATGTGGTTCAAATTTATTCAAGAACTATTTCGGTTTATTAATGCATTTAATAATATTAACTATTAAATACCCTAGTAGACGTCGATTTAAATATAAGAAAAATAACTAGCACATTATCACATAAATTTTGCATTTTAATGAAATCCAATGAAAAATTGTTACATTTTAGATTCTGAGTGAAGCGAAGGATCTTATGGTTTTACAATGATGTTTATTTTATTTTTTTTTTTTCTGTTAACACTTTTTCATATGGAAATCCTTGTCCAAAAAGTTCTGAAAATTTAATATGACTTTACTCATATACCTACCTAATTATCCTAACAAAAATTCAAAAATCGTGAGTTAGGATTTTTTTTTATACACACTTTAATAAATTATTATACGATTTTTTACGATATTGTCTGATTTCTTTTAAGTTTATTTCTAATGAAATATTGAGTATTTGTTAGAAAGTTCTGAAATTTTAATACAAGTTTACTCTTATACTAAACTATCAATACTGAAAAAATATCAATAATCGTGACTCAAGATTTTTTTTCCAAGCATTTAAAAAAATTATACAAATAACCGTATAATACGTAAACAGTATTTAAATAATAATATATTATATTACACTGAAGCTTTGCTCAGAATCGTTTTATACTAAAGAAATGAGTCATCATTTCATTAAAACTTAATACATTCATCACCAATATCTTGTCCGAGGACCGAAGGGACGGAGGACGAACTTGTACCACCATCATCTCACTTACCAGCTTTTTTTTATGTGTTATGTCAATTTATAATTTGCATTATTATAGCCAAAAACAATGTAAAATGTCCACAACAATAAATAATAATTTTATTGTATAGTATTTTCACGCAGGTTAGATTCGCTCCATGTTTGTTTGGTTCATAAAGTTTTCAACAAATGCCCAGTGAAAGGTAAATTACTATAACAATAATAATAATAATAGTGATTATTATTATTTTGCTATAGTATACATAGGTCACGAATTTTTTCGTAAATATATTTATTTTTGCTCAATGCTCATTCAAACGTATTAAGTGATTCATATTGTTTCATGAGCTGTTGTTTTTATTTTAATCCATCTGTTTGCAAGTCAAGTTATTTATTTACATTATCCTTTAAACTAAATGAATATATATATATATATATATATATATATATATATATATATATATATATATATATATATATATATATAAATATATATATATATATATAAACGCATTAGTTTTACTGCTTATAGACTATAATATTTTTTACAGTAGATTTACATTATAAAAAAAATAATTTCAAGAAACAGAATCTCAACAAAAAAAATCTAATTTTAATTAACTCTCTTAGTTTTACAAACAAAGCAAAAAAAAATAAAATAAAAAATTCCTAAATATTGAGCATTTAAGAAACAAACAATAATAATAATGCGTACCAACTTATATTAGGGATAAGAAATCTAAGAAATGTGCTTTTCAGAAATTGTTTTTCATACAGTGTATTTAACAGAATTACTTTACATATTATTTTGAACTTCTTAAGTGTTAATGAAGACAAAATATAACTGTTGAGTTGTTCTCCAAAATATATTTTCTTTTGTTATTACTAAGAATATTGTTTTACTCGTAATAAGTAAATTAATGTTGCTATCATTCGAAAACGTTTCATGTGCAGGGGAGAAATGGTTTTAACTTTATTTTTATCTCAAATTTGATAATTAAATACTAGATAATAATAGGCTTGGATAATTATTATTGCCATCTTCAAATTGACGTGGGGTGTCACGTTTCAAAGAAGATTTAATAAAAAGCTTTGATTATATTGTGACCATGTACTAAGTGTACACATTTTTAACACTGCATAATTAAGGGAATTAAGATTTCTTCGTTACTCTCTAATTTCAAAGATCGGGTATAATTCTGTATTAAATACTACATTTTAGCGAGCATTAAATATTCGTGATTGATTTTGATCTTTTTCAAAAACATAATGTTCATAAATCAACTACGGCCTGGCACAAAATTCAATTATGATTTTAATCTGGGCAACAGTGAGTGTAAACTTATTACCAGTGTGACAGTGAATGTGTTGAAACTGCAAACAGCAGTATACAGGAACAAATACAGTACCCTGTCACCCGGAATACGCGATCACCAAAATGTTATACAAAATGTGTTATACATTTAAAAGTAAATTTCTCGACCAATTTTATTTTTGACAAATTAAAAATTATTAAGAAAAAATTAATACATAATATTTATACATCGATATTTGCGACTTTTACCCACATAAATTTGACACATTGGATGAAACAAATTATAACATAGAATAACATAAATGTGCAGAACCATATTCCACTATTAAAATCAATTGATCTATCTTTTAAATTGTATAAATAAATAATTTTTTTTGAAATTGTTGTTAAAATAATATTCTCGTATTCTCATATGGTGATGCAATTTAATTAACTGTAGTTAATTGTACATCGACCATACGAATATAAAAATCAACCAATTAATAATTTCAATCCAATCCAAGCCGAAAGTTGTTATTTGAAATGCATAAACCGTTGACCACTTATTTATTTTGACCTATTATTTTCATATTTAAACCATATTACTCACAGGAATAATGTAACTAAATCTTACAATGAAACGAATTTGATTTTTTTGCTGTCCAGTAAAACGAAGCAAATTGTGATGAATTTCCGGTATGAATACCAGTCATGGTATGAAAAAAATTGAGAAGCACAAGTCTATCAGTGATCATGTAAAAATACTCTATTTTATTATTTATTTATATAAGTATCTAATATGTACACAAATTATTAATTTGATTAATATAATATAGGTATATCAATATGTAGATATAATAAATAATATACATACGCGTATTTTACATTTGAATTATATCTTAAAAGAAAATAAATTATTTTAAAGAAATTAAAGTATACACATCGGTGCTAATAATTTTAGTATATTCTCGTATATTGTCAATTGTCCTCAAATAGACCATTTTTGCATAAATGTATACTTTTATGTATAAAAATGTCTTAGAGTAAAATTAAATTATTCTATTTAATTATGAAATTGAAACCCGTTTTCTAATATTACTCTTTTTTTCGTGTCTGCAGAAATCATTATGTCACGATATTACTATTTACATTAAAATACATTGTTTCATAAAAAAAAAAAAAAAAATCATGACTAAGTTTTGCTTTGGAATTTGTTACTCTATACTGTTTTCTTAATACAACTTTTGTGCTCTCAAAGTTTTCTGATCAAAAGTTTATTTAATCTGATAATACCGCAAATGTCTGTCTTACAATAATACACAATTTACATAATAAAAATTGTAATTCAAGTTTAATTTATCAGCGTATTTTATTGGTTTTCCGTGATTTGAGATTTAAAATTAATTTTTTATACGTTTTGAAATGTAAAACATATTGAATGTTTAGTGTTTTTGTTCATCGATGAGACTGTATACACAACATGTAGTTTTCATTATCTTAAACTATTTGCTACGCGTAACTGTATGCATGTATACAAAATAATGTACATACCATTGAATCATTTCGCTGTAAAAATAATATGTTATTTATTCGAAATATAATACAATACATTTTATTATTGCATGTTTTCATTAAATGCAAATTATTGTCGAAAAAATGTATAATTTCACCGTGATTCCGTTAAGTCACGTCAAAATGTGTCAATTTGGTATGTGAAAATCTACAATATCAAACGTATCACAAACGCAATTATTATTATTATTTTTTTTTTTTGATGCAATCGATAGTATAGGACGTGTTTGTCTTCTTTTTTTCCTTTCGTAAATTTAAATTAATTTCGTGAATAGTATTAATTAGTGCTGTTACGTTTCTGTCATTGCACTATCGCTTGTGCCTCACTGCGGCTCGAGACCTCTTTCCACGTGATAAATATTTCACTATATCGAAATACGATATTGAATTAAAAAGGTAAACATAATACTGATATATCTAACAGTACATAACTATAATGAGAGATGCTTGACCAAGTTTTGAAACGCACTCTCGATCGGAAATAATCACTAATTTACCTCTATCTCTAACAGTTAATAGAGTAAAAGATTTAATAAGTATACATTTAGAACTGATAACCTTGAGGGATCTTGACAATTTTGATTTAAATCCACTATAAAAAGACTTAAAATATAATAAACAGAATATTCAGAAGCTTGCAGAGTAATTATTTACTATTTACAAGAAGCAGATGTCCGATTTCACACGAATCAAATGCAAGGGGACAATGCTTATCGAATATTAATAAGAAATCATCCAACCAACAACCAACATAGGTAACATAAATAATTAGGTTAGTTATAGAAGAAAATCGTTATTTTTAAAATGATTTTCCATAGCATTGAAAATTTCAATTTTAAGTTTTAAGTTTTAAGTTCTTTTGGTAGAAATTGTAAATAAATAAAAATAAAGAACAGATTTACATTTTCAGGATAAAATTATTTTGAATAAATCGCAGAGGTATAAACGCGAATATTTAAGAACAAAATAATAACAACAAACATTAATTGCCCTTGTGTGATATTATTTTTACAAGTATTTTTAGTTATTTAATGGAAGTCAAAAAAATATGCTTTTGTGTGAGATACAAAGAGGAGTTTATTGTCTGTCACAGAATGTTTCCGTAGGAAGTCTTCACTAAAACTTTAAAATATAAAATAGTAAGATCACAAGAACGAAAAAAAGTTTTCAAAAATAAAGATTTTTTAGAGCTTAAGTATGAAGAATTAAAGAATTTTATAGAGATCAAAAGAGGTATTTGTTTATAAACGTGGGCGTTGATTTTATTTTATCGGTATACGATGTCAATCACATGAAGCATACAATTAATGCAATTATAACCAGTTGTAAACCACTGTTTATTTGATAATATAGCATATAATAACAGTTCATATTTTATTATTATAAATATTCAATTTACCGCTCAACTACTATGGCCATAGACGTCAATTTATTCACATTTCATTAACTATACTTGAGGTAATGGTTATTTTTCATTAATATGAGATTACGATATTTGGTATGAAATTGCATTACAATTATTATTTTATCTCTCTAAAAACAAATAAAAAGTTTTAAAAAATATATACATAATCTAAAATGCAATTAAAAATTATCTTTGCTTTTTAATTGAAAAAAAAATTAAATAGTTATATTGTTGTATTTCCAAGTGTATATATACATATATATATAAATATATATATATATATATATATATATATATATATATATATATATATATATATATATATATATATATATATATATCAGAAAATATACTTTACCATAGTTGTAGGTATGATTCAAAACATAATAATAATAATAATAATAATAATAAAAATATAAATGAATCAAAGGCTAATTTGTCTGAGTGTTAAATATCTTTTTTACCTCGGGTAATAAGTTAAAAAATATTTTCTTCAACATAGACACGTAAAATGTGATTGGCTCTGAATAAACAGTGGACATTTTACATTAACAACTTGGAAAGTTGGAAACGCCAGCGCCGAAGTATTTGTTACGTGTTCAGTTTCGATTACGATACAATTAAATGCTATTAAATTCCTAACTCGGTCTACGGACGGCCACGATTACATCGATTTGAAATTTATTAATATTTAACGAAGGCAGTAAGATAGAAACCATTGAGCGTTACGTGGGAAGAGGGAATAAAGTACACACCCTATAAATTACCCAAAACAAAAGGCCTACACACTAATTCGTACGGTCTGTACATTTTCGACACACCATTACCCTATTACTATTACTATTAGTATCTACGACGGCCGGGCAGGCCTTCACTGCGTTAATAGATGAATATAAAACAGAAAATAAAAACAATATACACGTGTGTATAAAACGAGGCTGCAGTTCGCCGTATTCCGATACTTGTCGGATAATAAAGCGGATCGAAATGTACTTCTAAATTGCCGCTTATTAAAGGTAACGCGTGAAAGTGATTATTGTGTGACCTGCAATAGATAATGTATTTGGTGTGTTGTGAGATAAACGGAAACGCGTTGGTGGCACAACAAAAATAGGTATTCGGTGTCTTTGTCAATGGCGATTAGTAATCAAATATTAATACTGTTATGATAGACACCGTCATCGATGTGATGATTATTGGCGAATTTCTCCGCATGAAAATCGTTACTGTGAATATCGACAGACAATCCTTCTAAATATATTATTATTATTTAACCGACTCTGCCGAGACTTGGTCAGTTGTTTTTACTGGGGAAAAAAACTCTACGATTTTGATCGGAGCAAAGAGATGTATTCCAATGCGTTTGCGTATATGGAAATTTTTCTATAAGGGTGGATATAATACTATTATAAACTATTATAAAACAACGACTCGTGTGGATTATTTCTCAAAAATTTTACGTTATTGTTTACACTACATTTGAAATACTTGATTTAATTTAAATGTATTATAACCATTATCACAATGTCAAAACCAACTTTCTTCGATTACGAAAATCTTCATTATTGGTTAAATCAATCCTGACAGTAATGATGAAATATTTAAACTATACATTTTATCAATTACATAAATAATAATTGATTTCATAGTATTATCATTGAGATTTTACATTTCAAAACACATTTTTTAGAACAAACTCACGAAAGAAAACTACACCATATAACTGTTGTGTTGTATACGTAAGTGTCCATCAACCACTTTCTAAATGATAATTTCTACGGTATTATGTTATCCAACTTTACATTCCAAGCCGATTTTAGAATTGAAATAGTCAAAGAATTAACCATCAAACAATAAAAAAAATTGTTTTCATATAAATCAAATAATATCATACATTTTATAAAATAGGCACACTACTTGAAAACCCGGTTCACAAACTAAAAAAAAAAGTACCTACGTACTTCGCACCAAGAGGTATTCTTCACACCTCTGACTAGTTGATAGGGATGGGTGTATTGAATAATAAAGAAATGGTAAATCATTACTTCAGTGAAACAATTTTTTTCAAAGCTTCAGAATTAAAATATGCTATTAGTATATTTTACCATTTCCGTCTGATTACGTATAGGCTTTTTTCAAAATTATCTTAAATTTTTTAGTTTAACAAAGAAGACATTTTTTCAAAACTTCTTGTTCTATCTGTATTCAACGTTTCATTACGATTGGATGAACTTATTTCTTCAATTGAATATTAAGAGTTAAAAATGTACGTAAAAATCGTAAAAAATAACTTAAATGCTTAAAAAAAAAATCTAAGTCATGATTTTTGAAATTTTTTCAGTACTTTTTGCGATGCGTACGTATGAGTAAAATCATATTAAATTTTCAGAAATTGTTACCCAACATAAAAAATTGTATTAGAAATATACTTAAAAGAAAGTAATGAATGGTTCCTTCAAAGTTCTATTTAGCTCAATATTGCTTGAGTTAGCTCAATATTGTCAAATTTCTATGAAACTTTCTTAAACAAAATATCTGTTAGAGATTTCAAGTTTCTAGCAACATTACTTTTGGAATTATAACAAAATTACTTAAGTAGATTTAGTAAAATTATCATTTAAGTCGAATTTCACCATTTTTACTCGGTTTTTCGGAATTTTTTTCTCTCACCTGAAAAAACTGTTGAGGGGAGAGCTTAATAAACTCTCAATGTATTATGTTTATACAATTTCCAATCTATAGAGCTGCTAGATGAAACTTCTGCAAAAAGGTGAAGAAAACGTGTATCCAGATAAAAAAAATAAATAAATTTACTTAATTGTAAAGCCATAAGATCCTTCGTTTCACTCAGAATCGAAAATAGAGATCTGTAAAATTTAAATAATAAATAGAAATTAAATTAAAAAAAAAAAAAAACTTTAAGTTTTATCTCTGACATAATATGTGCAATACTCAGATGTTTCATGTAAATTTGTATTGTATATAAATGTTATTGTAAAACCATTATCGTATTGTGCCTCCATAGATTATACATACTCTTTTAACAATAATAACAATACAAAAAAATAAAAATAAAAATAAAATTATGCATGGTAAAGTTTGGGATGAGAATGTATGAAAAATCACCTAGAATGAAATATATACATAGAAATGACAAAAGAAAAAAAAAGGTCATGAGGATACTATCCACCCCCATAAATACAGTACCGTTCCATTGCAAAAAAAAACGCGTTTTTGTTGTCACAAAATAATGAGTATAATGGAATACGTTTACCGGTCTTATTAGATTAGGCTTACCTTACGAATCGTAGACCAGACATTCAAATATGGCTGTAGCTTGTGGACATAAACATCAGGACCCAATATAGGAACCCGCCTGATTGCAGATACCAAAACAGACTTTTTTCGCTTTCGATCGTTCAATAAATTATGATCAATTTTTTTTTCAACCGTAATTGATTGAGTAGACATGTTTTTCTAAGCATAGATTTTGGTATCATATTTATAATCATACAATAATATGACTGCGAGTGATTGATTTTTATTATTTTTTTTTTTTATTCTAAAAGTACTTTGTTCTTTAACAATTTGGTTGAATATATGTATTTACGAATAACTCGTGGTCTGAGTCTTACTACAGGAGTACATGTTATTAGCTTTACTTTATGGTTCTGAATTTAAAGTTTTTTAACACCTTACTAGTAGTTACAAGTTCTTAATTACGAGTCACTATCGATTTAGCGTACGTGAAGTTGCCCTCCCCCCACCAAGACTAATTCGTTGCAAAATAATTTAGTCATTTTGCAAATATTTTCAAATAATTTGCAAATCAGTTTTCAAAATTTGTAAATAATTTCCCTGTCAGTTATAAAAAATTTAAGTTCAGAATGTCAACTTCACGTAGCCCCCCGTATCATCCGATTTTTTTCAAACCTTCACCAATATTTTGCAAATAATTTGAAAATATTTGCAAATCAGTTTTCAAAATTCGCAAACCATTTCGCCAGCTGTTATAGAAAAATAAGCTTGATGGGCCTTTTTTCCAACGCAGCCCTTTGTGTGACACGATTTTTCAAATAACAGTCTAATTTGGAGGCGTTTGGCTTTTTGATTTTTTAAATTTTCTTCGTGTAGTTTTAGTGAATTAAATCAATATGTTATCTATATTTACAATTTTTTAATTTTATTTTAAAAAGTTAAAAAATAGTTTGGTAATATATTATATGCAGAACATTTTTTTGTGATCGTCCAACAAGCCAAATGTTTTGAATACTTACGAAAAAAATAATGTTTTATACAAATTAAATTGGTTTCAAATATACGTACAATAAACGCATAAACGCATGTCAATAATGAAAAAATTTAAAAATCACTTGACCAAAATAGTAATTTCATAAACATAAGGTTTATATAAAAAGGATGATTTATAAAAAAGTAACAGGTAATAATTTAACTGTCAGCCGTTATATGCAGGGTGTTAACTATAAGTGATATTATTATAATAAAGAGGCTAAGAAACTTTGAATTATACTGTATTTATTTGGTGGTACCTACATAGTATAATTTATTTTACTAGGTAAAATGAAGGTACTTACAAATAGCTCTATTATGTTTATCACAACTGATAATGTTTATATTTTAAATGTTTTAAACTTGATATTTACTATAAGTAAGAAGAATAGTATTTCAAATTTCAATAACCATTTGAAAATTACTTAAAACAATGTGATTGTATTTTTTATCGTCATATAACGTAAGTACCTAAAATGTGTATTTAATACAATGCTTTATTTATGTTATTAATGTTTAAAATTTTGTTTTCAAATAAATACCGATAAATTGAACCTGTGAATAAATTACCAACATTAAAGCATAGGTACAATATAAATATAATATAATATACAGTATACACAGGTATTAATAAATTATTATAGTATAAGTATTAATATTATTAATTAAAACTTGAATAACGACTAACGGACTGTAAATTTACTTTCTAATGCATTAATACAATTAAAATAATCAATTGTTCGATATTACTGACAGAAAAATGATTTTCAAATTTTGAAAACTGATTTGCAAATATTTGCAAAGAATTTGCAAAAATTTGGCATAATTTTGAGTCCGAATCATCAAATTCGGGGGGGGGGATTACGTGAAGTTGGCCCCCAAACATAAATTTTTTATAACTGTCAGGAAAATGATTTGCAAATTTTGAAAACTGATTTGCAAATTATCTGCAAATATTTGCAAAATGACTAAATAATTTTGCAACGAATTGGTGTTGGTGGGGGGGGGGAACAATTCACGTACGAGTCGATCTATATGTAATTCAATTTATATTTAGAATAGTTGTTTGCTTAAAAACTGTAATAAACGTTAAATAGCCGGTAATGTTTTATGCTTGCTGATTTACCTTATTAATTTTTTTAAGGAATGTTTGATGAAAGCAAAACCACTGGGTTTAGAAAACTTTTTGATTGAGATCGATGGTACATATGATGGAGGTTTGCGAACTTTTTGAGTTCACGGCGATTTTGATTTTCAAAATTATTAAAATGGCTCTCATACAAATAATGATATATGACCATATGAACAAATTTACATACATCTAACTCTTTTTACCGCTAAAACAACATGTAATTATATTACAATATAATCAAATAGTTTATGTGACATAAACAATGATAACAACAATATATTTTTCATTTTCTACTGCGGACGTGTTTCCCTCGATAGTAAACGTTGACTTTCCTGGTAGACGTAACGTACAGGTTTAATACCCCTGCTACACGAACTTTTATACAAAGTTTGTATAATATGAAGTGGTTATATACAAATCACATTGTTGTTATGGATTAAAACTAAAAAAAATGAATAAGCATGTACAAATAAAATGTTATAATTAACTTGATAACTTGATAACATTCTAAGTATATTGGGTTATTAAATAAAGTAAAAATTTCAATGCTTGTAGTTTTTAACATAAATATAAATAAGGTTATAGAATTTCATTGCTTAAAAAATAACAGAGATGAAAATTAATAGTTTTATGAATTAAAAATATGAAAAAATTCGTAAGTACGTGTATTAAAATAGGATAATTAATTAAAGAACACTTAAAATCGGTACGGTTAATGTATGCCTGTCAGCCGCATCTTTTTATGCTACTCTCAATCAATAATAACGAATAAAAATAATAAAATATACTGCTGGCGAACTTATTACTGATACTTCACCATAAATTCAAAAACAATGATGCTAGTATACTCTTGATATCTCATATTAGATACTCGAATTTTTCACTAATATCAACAATGATCATATACAAACTTGACAGAAGTTTGAAAAAGTTTAATATTTTCGTTCTGTGTAAAGAAATGTTAAATAACAGGAAAAATCTCATTTTTTGGAAGTTTTTGCCCAAAAAATTTAAATCCTTGATATAAAATCTGAAAATTAATTCTATCTAACTCATATTATGCTTAACTAATAGATTAGTACTCGAAAAAAATTCTTAAAGAATATCCACGAATTTCATCTGCATTTTAAGTTAAAACATGTATGAAAATATAGTATAATACACGAATATACGAGTACAGTATAGTAAATTAGAAATATTTTTCATTGAAAACCTTCTTAAAGTTGAAATTAATAATTTAAAAAATAGGTTTTTATCAATAGACTCATCACAAATATTCCTATTTATTATCTAAATTTCGTAAACTTAACATAATACAATATTTTTACGTATATTTTAAGTTGTATTTACATTTTAAGTAAATTTATTTTACATAAAATATAAGTTTTTTTCTATTTTAATTGCATAAAATTGGTAATTTTAAGTTTATAGTAAAATAGTTACTAGAGTTTCACCCGGAATCATTTTTCAAAACTAATGATTTATTATTGATTTCAAAATTAAAATAATATAATTCGATAAACATTGCTCGAAAAACGTAAAAATGCTCATTCTAGTTTCCTTAAACGAAATGCGATTATGATAATGATTTTTTCGAGGACCTAAGAAAAGAATAATGACTTCCAAATAGCTTGTAAGATATTTGTTCTATCAAGCGTTCACAATAATTTTTTGTGAACATTTATTTTTTGTTATTTATTATTAAAGTTTCTATTAAAATGCAATGCTGTATTAAGGTAATCGTAAAATTAAGCTACTGTAACAATTAAAGACCGTTCAAACGAATAAAAATGTCTCGATAATTTGATTTTTGAGTAAAAATCGTAAAAAAATATATATATTTTTTAAATGGACTGTAGTGAAGTATAATAAGAAAATATGTCCATATCGGTTGAAAAAACTATAGTTGTTGTCAAACGTTGATAAATATTTTCCAATATTTTTATTTTAAATAAATTCAAATATATATTTTATAATATATATGTGTGTATGTAAAAAATTGTATGTTTATTTAGTCTTAAGTTTATATTCATAGTTTCATAAACTCTGACTAAGTAATCCACTGATACTTCAAGATTTATGAAAACTTGTTCAACATATAAGGTAATTAATTAAACAAAATTCACAAATCATCTGTATCGATTTAAGTTTTAATTATGTTTGTAAACTTGTTTCAAGAAAACCTTTAAAATTTAATAGTAACCTCCTATGTATTCCCTCATATAGAATGGATCACAATACATACATGTGTGTGTGTGTGTGTGTGTGTGTGTGTGTGTGTGTGTGTGTGTGTGTGTGTGTGTGTGTGTGTGTGTGTGTGTGTGTGTGTGTGTGTGTGTGTGTGTGTGTGTGTGTAAATAGTTATTTATATGAGGGGATATTTTAGGTACCTATTTTTATATTTACAATCCTATACTATAGTGAATATAACTAATTTATAATGTGAAACACTGATTAATAAATATTTTTAAGAAATCATTATTTACATCTATGTGAGTTTACTTTTCATTAATGGTTACAGTAAAAATATACTATAAGACAGTATTTGATAAATACTAATATAGAAATTATAATTTTGGTATTTATTTTTAAGAAACATTAAGTCACGAATATATAATTGTTTATGCTATAATTGTAATTGATTAAGACATATAATTGAAGGAATTTTAATGTTATACAGCAGCATAGAGTCAGTAAATATTGTTTGAGATTTTCTGTCTACTTCAATCAGCTACTTGAAATTTATAATTGTTGCATTATATTATTTACTATAAACATAAAAAAAAAAAAAACTATTCGTTTTCAAAAAAATCCACTTGTAATGGTTGGCTTTTATGAAAACTGAATAACTTACGAAAAAAAAGAAGATGTTGAATGGCACAGTAAAATTTTTTTTTACAAAAATATTCTTTAACAATAATTTGTAATAATTAACAAAAAATATATCAAATACAAATATAAGGTAATACCAATTAGATAAAAATGTATAAGTTTTTTCAATGGAAACGACATTATGGTCAATGTTTGACTAGTAATCATTAAAATGTTTTCCGTAAAAATAAGTTTAATTTTTATTTCGGTTTAATTTCGTTTGTACCATTATAACATGCGTTCATTCACGCCAATAGGACATTTGTATTGCAACCCTTCAACAATAATGACTTGTCTTCGAAACTTGAGAGATTCAGTAATGTCCTATGACACTCTGAAAGGTTTTGTTGTTTTATTTGATTATTATTATTCTTTTTTTGACAAAGTAATATAATGTTACATGAGAAATTGAGAAATTTTTCAGATGATTACTCACGAAAATAGGATATCGAATTTATTTATATTTTGGTCTTAATATTTTGCAATGTGAAATAAAGGCTTTCCAATAGTCGTATGAGTGATTTTTTTATTTTATTTTTGCCATTTAAAGGTTATTGAAAATTGAAAATTGAAAATGTCGTATTCTCATAAAATACATTTGTTAAATTCCTTTTGATTTATGTATAAATAACCACCATAAATAGAATACAATCTCACACCTAATCGTATACAAAAGAATATGAAGCCATACAAATTGGCTTTATTGAAATATTAGTCATGAATTACAATTTAATAAATAATTACATTTTTTTAAACTTTGAAATATCAATCAAGGGATATGTGAATAAATTTTTTCTGGAAGTATACGATTGTACGTTGAGTAAATGATCCTCAGTGTGCGTGGTTTTTTCACAACACGGTAGCTCTCGCTTGCCCGCGTTCGTGTTTAAAATAATAATATACTTACGAATAGTCACGCGTTGTTTTACAGTTGAAATTATTCATATTTCATTCGAGTACTTATTATTGGTAATGTTACGTGTTCTTGAAAGTGATTACCGACAATTTTTGCTCCATCAATTGATGTTAGAATCCGTGTAACTAGGAGCATGCCTATTTCTGAATAATTTGGTAAGTGTACATTTTTTGTCCATTAAGATTTTTTCCGATTTAAAATTAAAAACAAAACTAGTAGAATAGACACTGTTGGTGTATTATCCAAAACTGTTTTAAGAATTTTAAATCATTTATTTCATTCGGCATATTTGATCTGATGACAATTTTATTAATCTAAGTCAATTAATCTAAATGGAAATAATCCCATAAAAATAATATCCAGTCATCATTATCGGTCGAGTGAAATCAACAGCATATT
This sequence comes from Therioaphis trifolii, assembly GCA_027580255.1. Lineage (NCBI taxonomy): Eukaryota > Metazoa > Arthropoda > Insecta > Hemiptera > Aphididae > Therioaphis > Therioaphis trifolii. The sequence continues at coordinate 79,239,317 of CM050404.1, read as the reverse complement.
ATCTAAGCATAGTATAATATAATATGTTAAGTTTAATAAAATTAATTTTCATACCAGGGGTTTTTAACTTGTGCGTCGTACTCCCAGAGGCGTTGTCAGTTATTACCAAGGGGTTACGCCGCGTTTAAAATAAAAAATAGAAATAAAACAACAATTTTATAGTCGTAATTTTGCACTTTAATTAATTATTTATTTGTATTAAAATGAAACCTAGTGCTAATATAATTATATATAAATATATAAATATATATATATATATATATATATATATATATATATATATATATATATATATATAAATATATATACTTATAATATTATTGCTGTATATTTGTCATATTTATCTATATTCTATAACATTATAAATAATATCCTTATTTTGAAATATTTCATACAAACTATAAAAGAGTTTAAATACAGTGTCTGATTTTTAACGATTTGATAATTTAAAGTGATTTGAGTCATCAACTATTGTGGCATATCAGTTATGGATTTATATTTTTTCCCCCATAAAAAATTTTTTTTAATTTTAATTTTTTGTGCTTTTAAAAACAATTTCCAGTGCATTTTTTGTGCAATTTGAGAACATTTTATAATTTGTTTTTGAGTATTTTTAATGTTTCTTTGAAGATTTTATAGTGCATTGAATTCACAGTCATAATTATTATTTAAGAAAAAAAAGTGTATTATGAATCAACTATTTTCAGTAAGTTACTGCTATTATCAAAATATAATAAAACAAAAAAAAGTGTTATATTTTATTTCCATATAACACACATTCTCATTTAAAAAACAAAATAATTATTTTTACGACTTAAAAAAATTAATTGTAATGAAAAAGTGTGTTAAATGTTCAAAAACTACTCGAGATAACGAATATGTATTTCAATAAGTATGATGCAACATATAAGATAAGTTTATTTTTGGACATTTCGACATAAAAGTATAAATATGTTCCAGATTAGTAAACCATAATTTTGATAAATGAAAATTGTATTTTTTTTTTTTTTTATATAAACTATCTATATAATAACGAAATCAAATACAAACCTATTCGGTGAGTTTATCAATTACATCCACGATTTATTTAAATAATTTATTAGTTCATTAACATGTTATTGTTGGAATGGAGGTGCACTGTCACAGTCTGTACGTATATCGGCGAATATCCAGTACAATCATTACAATAATTTAATCAATACAAATAAACAAAAAATACAACTTTATTTTGGTTAACGTAATTGATTTGAATCCGGAATAAAGTTTAATATACAAAAAAAAAAAACATTCCGATAAATATGAATCACATAAAGCATTCTTGTGAACCTATAGCGCACACCACATGTCTTGTTAATTGTTATACAATTTTCAAATGTAAGGTAACAGTTGCAAGATTGTATGGTACTTTAATGCGCATGTGCAGTGGCGGGAAAACATTGTTTCACTTTCGCATATGGTTATCGCGCATCTAGGAGTAATCTAAATATCTAATACCTAAGCTCTGAGTGCTACTGTATGTCAATGAGGTTCTGAGTGTTGTGTTATAACGTACTAACCCCTACGCTCGATGATGAATGTAGTCCACAGTCTACGCACAGTCTACGTACAGTCTCTCCACAGTCCACAGTCTACGCACAATTTAAGTAAGTACAATGGATTTTGTATACCTGTTCTGGTCATAGTACATATTTTTATGATTATTTATTTACTTAAATTTTCATTAAATAGACACTACCCCTATTGCATATTAAAAATAACCAATTATAAACGATGAGCACTTGAAACTGACATAAAACAAATATATTATCATTGAAAAAATTATTGTTTCAAAACCAAATTATTATGCATTAATTTATACTAATATTCATAAATCATAAGGAATCACTGAATATCATTCGCGACGCTCCGATACAGTAAAAACGTGTGAAAACGAAATCGAAGTAATTTAAGAAATACAGGTTGACCTATTATAAGATACATATATTCCCAATGAATTTTCAAAACATTTACCTTGATATAATAGTAATACATTATGGTTCATTTTTGTTCGTATCAATTGGTTAGAGAACAACTTATAATTTGGTTAGGCAGCAGATTTTTTCTTATCTGCATGACGTCCTATAAGAATACAAATTTAAATTGAAATGATATTACAAGCCGGACGTACTTTGTACGATGGAATATTCTTCACTTCTCGGACAAGATAAAGGTGATAAGTATATTGAATTCTAAAGAAACGTTAAATCATTAATTTGGTTAAACGATTCTGAGAAAAGCTTCAGTATATAAATATGCCGTTAATATGTTTTACTATTTTTAGTCTGATTGTCGGTAAGTTTTTGTATTTACAGTTGTTTAAAGTTTTCTTGTTTGACATAGAATAATTTTTTTTTACCATAAATATTCAAATTATGGACTTCTATTGTATTCAAAGTTTAATTATGGTAAGATGAAGCAATTTTTTTTTTAACTTACACTGAAAACTAAATATTTACGTTAAACAGTCTATTCCATAAAAACTATATGATAATTTACTTAAACGTTTGTAAATATAAATCTCGAATCACAATTTGTTTACATTGTGTGTTTAGTATATGAGCAATGTTATATAAATTTTCCAAAATTTCGTCAAATATTTAAAACTTTATTTGAAATACACTTAAAAACAAGAGATTTTAAAAGTTCAATAATGAGTTCGAAAGTTGTCAATTTTCTTTTCAAACTCCCATAGAGTATGTACTATTTTATCATTAATATTTGGTGAAAATTTCAAGCTTCTAAGAACATAGTGTTATGGTTTAATACCTAAAGTCGATATACTGAAAATTTTGTTCACGACAAATTTTATCATATTACCAGGTTTTTCAGTAGTTTTTTCTCACGCGTGGAAAAATTATCGAGAGGAGAGAAAAATTAACCCTTAAAGAACCATCTACACATAGTTTTTAATATATGAAGTTGCTGGATAAAACTGAAAAACCTACAGATTCTTCGATGGTCACCAAATTTAAAACGAAAGTAAGTAATGAAATAATAAATTATACTATTTTATAATTTCTAAAAAAAATGGATATTCATAAGATATTTTTTTGAAAATGAAACATTTTGGTGTATCAAAAAAAAAAAAAAAAAAAAGATCCCTCTTAGAATATGTGACATTTAGTCTACACAAGTAACCGAGTTACGTGGAATTTGAAGACTTAGGGTTGCTGACTTAAAATATATGGGACATAAGGCAATGAAAAACAATACGAGGTATTATTTTTTCTTAAACATTCTCAATCTCGTGGTTTCCTTACAACTACAGATTGTTAGTCTAAATGATGTGCACTCCACGCTGAAACAATAGAATAAATGGTCTGAAAAAGAAATACCACGTCCATGGAACGATATCACAAGTAGGAAAATAAATTTCCTTAAAAGAAAATGTTATTTTCGAAAGAGCGTCTTGAATTATGGTGCGGAGAACTCATTCTATCCATCATTACAGTAAAATTCTCGGTACTATACGTGTATTTATGAAAAACTGCACACTGATGTTAGAACGTTGGTCACATTTCACAAATACTTGTACACCATTGGTTCACTTATTTTCATAAACACCAGAGTTCATAATTTTAATCGATGTATGTTGAATTAGTTGTGTAGCCAATGCCTGTGCTCGGGCTTGTATTGCGTGTCATCTCTGACACTCTTTCACGTGAATACAAATTATTCGTCAGGTATCGTTATAGTCGCATAAAACCTATGTCACGAACCGTGACTCACGAGTTCTTCAGTGACACAATATTTTTGTCCGAACGGCGTACAAGCAGGTGCATTTACGTTCACCATGCCGAACTGTTAAGGTAAGCTTTATACGTTTTCCGTTTTAATCATGGATTTTTTTCAATTCATACAGATTTTTATTTATTTTATATAGTTATTTCGTATATTATGATTTCGTATTTGCCAGACACTGAAATTAATATTATTATATACGCGTTTTCTACTCGTTCATTATCACCGAGCACGAGTTATACAAACGTCGTGTTTACAGTCCATAGAAAATAACGCGGTTAGGAATCGGCGTGTTATTTTCCAAAACAGTTATACGATTATTTAATCCTACCATCTTGATGAGCTTCTTACCCGACAACAGCGCCTTGCGGAAATTTTAGTCCACGAAGTTATTATTTAATTAAACAATTATCATTATTTCATTTTAAAAAATATGTCGAATTATCTGCACACTTGGCATACAATTTAATCGTGATCCCAACCCTCTGCCAACCAATGTGCTCTAGCGTACATAAATCATAGAAATGAGTAATGACTGTAGGCTAAAAGTTCGGTGCAGGCTTAACATTTTTGAACGGTTGTTTTTTGCCAAAATCATTTTTTTTTTTTTATTGAATATAGGCCAAAATCTATTATTTTGTCGAGACCTAATACTAAATAAATCAGTATACTTTATTTTATGGGAGATTAGAAGACTAAATGTTGTTAGAAAATCGAAAAGAGACGAATGGAGTTTCAGAAACTATGTGGTTTATACTAGACATATGCATTGATTATAATATGCACGATATAGTTACAGTGAGATGTAGTATTCTTTAAAATCAAAGATATTTCTATTCAGAGAAAAATTCTTGTGAAAAAACTAAATGACGTGCTTATAATAGTAATACGTTATCAATATTATAACTGGAGAAGTATTATTTTATGAATTGAAAATAAGTAATCTTATCTTCTTATTTTAAGTAATGGATTAACATGATTAAAATAGGCGTAAATACACTTGTTTCATGTTATAATCTATAAACCGTTGTAGTATCATATATTTTAAAATGATAACCACAATTAACAATAAGTATTATATTATTCTATTCATTTTATGTTGATAAATATATAATTTAAAGAAACGTCCAACAAAATAAGATGAACGGTCGTAATTTGGTACACATTACAAAAAAATAAATAAAAAATAAGCAGGTATATAGGTATATATTAGTAGATATTAGTGTGCTTATTGCTCTAAGTTATTGCTGATTATTTTTAGTATTGATTTATATGTTATCACTATATAATGGTGGATTTTCCTCATTGGATATATATATATATATATATTATATTATAAACCTATGATATATAAAATAATACAAATTGCCTTTTTCATTTACGTATAAAGGTTGTACAAACAGTTAAAATTTTCATTTTTTAGCGTATAAAACCATAATAATGACTAAAGTTTAAGTTATAAGAATAACAGTATAACTCTAACATATAATTTTTAAATATACGGTAAAGCACTAATATTTAGTCTAATATTTTTAGTTCAATATTAACTATTAATAATTTGGGATAGAATATGAATCTTGTATGACTGTCGTGTACTATTTTTTAAATTAACAAACGTAATATAATAAAACGAAAATAATAATTATAATAGGTGTCGTATGGTATTTGCGAGTAAGACTGATTTTTGAGTAATAGGTATGTTACTTACCGTATGGCCGAATTTCCGCAATGATATAAAGTGAAAATACGTTTATTAATTAGCGTGTTTTTTTCACTTTGCAGTACTTAAACTAATATGTGAATGTTGGAAAATCAATTTCTTAGATATGTATCACGCAAAAGTTTCGCAACACTCCTCTACAAACCAAATGCTGTGAACGTCTTATTATGATTTTCGTTCCTAAAAACGTCTATATGAATTTTATGGGATCCACTAGGTTCATGATTTTTCATTCACACGTTAATGTATTGTATACAGTAAATGTTTCTTAGTGAAAATTATATACAAGATTAATTTTCAATAAGTTTCAATATTTCATATTATAGTATGCTTTACAGTTATACGTTAAATATTTATCACGTTCAGCGCTCATCATGTTATTTTACCCAATTAAGTATCGTTTAATAATTTACTCATAAAATATACTTAGTGTGTTTAAATAGTACATGAATGTGATTCTATTATTAGTCATAAACTTATAACATGGAATATTGTGCCTTATATTATATAATACATCATCATTTTATGGTTAAGGTTTACCGTAGCCCAAGTAGTTAAGAAAGTTAGAACGATTTAGAAGTATAACTAAACAAATATCCACATTGTACAGTTAACGTATTCTTATATTGATGTACAAAGTTATGTATAATTTTATTACAATTATTATATTTAAATTTGTGATAAGTGTTTAATTTGTATGCTTTATAGCGTACGGTCATTTACTATGTGTGAATTCTTCACTCTCCGTAAACGGTAGTGAGAAGGAGTGTATTTGAATTTTTAAGAAATGGCCGATCATTTCTTTAGTTAATCGATTATGAACTAAGTTTTAGTATAAAAATATAATTCTGTATATATTTTATTCTACCATTATTAGTCAAATTGTTGTTTGTTTTTTTTTTTTTAATGTTGTTTAAAGTTTTCTTGTTTGACAAAGGAGACTTTTTTTTCACCAAGCGATTAAAAACATCTTGTTTTATCTGTATTAAAAGTTTCAGTATGATTGAAATGACCAATTTTTTTTCTCATAAACTTTTAAAGTGAAAATTCGACGTAAAAACAGTAGCTGCCATAAAAATCATGAAATAACTTACCTAAATTTAAAAAAAAATCCTGATCAACGATTTTAAAATGTTTTTAATACTGTTAGTTGCGTATATGATAAAGATTATATAAACATTTCAGAACTTTTTGTCAAATATTACAAATGTTTTTATAGATAAAATTTAACTAAACAATTTATTTTTAAACCTTCATTCTAAGTCTAAAAGTTGACAAATAATTGAAAACCTTTTGTGTAGTAAATATAAACATACTATAAATATAAAGTAAAAATTTCAAAATTCTAGCAACATTAATTTTTGAGTTATGATTTATGGCTGAATCACTAAAACCAACAAAGTGAAAGTATCGTTTACGGTCAATTTTACCGTTTTTACTCGGTTTTTGACAGTTTTTCTCCACATCTGTAAAAACTATTGAGAAAATAAAAAAAAGACTTATTTAAAGTGTCATCTACGATATATTATTGATCTACAGAGTTGCTTGATGATACTTTTGGAGCATCATCATTCATCACTAACCGGAGAAGTGTTCAAAAAAAAAAGGAATAGAATAAACATCATTGTAAAATCATGTGTTCATTTGCTTCACTCAGAATATAAAAATAAGTATAATTTTAAAGGACAAACATTATGTTATTTAAAAACTTAAATATTATTGGGTATTTTCATCATTTGTTTTTTAAAGGATAACGACTTATTTAGAAGATTTGAAACAAAGTTAACTTAAAATAATATATATATATATATATATTATACAAAATTAGTATAAAGCTCCGAGTCTTAGAAGAAAACATTAAAATAAATTAACTTAATTTAAGTAAAATTTTCCTTTAAAATATTTTTTCTTATTGTATTTCTAAAATCAATGATCTAAAAGAAAAAAACAAAAATTAAAATTTTTTTTAAAATCATTTAAATAACATAATATTCATTTTTTCAAGTGTATTAGGATGGTTATCATAAATATTTATGAAATGGTATAGTTTATTTTATTGATTCTACGATTACGTATTACACAGATTTTGTTTTGTTTTTTTTTTTTGACATAAAAAAAACTGAAATATTCTCTATGGGCTTTTTTTTTTTTTTTTTTTTTTTTTTGAGTGAATAAATCTCCTTATAACTTCTATATATTTGTCCTGTAATATTTAACTGTTTACTTTTATTTTCGTTTAGTTAATGTACTTATTTTAAAGGGTTTTCCCTGATTTTCTAAATAATTAATACACTATTGATTCACATTGAAACTAAAACCAGTGAATTATTAAATGAAAAACAACATCACTGGAAGTAAAGTATATAAAAACTGAATAAATAGTATTGTTGTTATCTAGCCACCCAAATTTCATATCTCACTCAAAATAATTTTTTCTCATCTTTTGTGAGAAGTGGTTCTTATGTAATGGAAAACCATGTTCTCTGCAATCAACGCGATAGGAGTATCATTATTTTAATAACAATAAAATATAAAATGTAATAATTGGTTTGCTGCACCCTTTACGAATTCATTGTAAACTATTAACGTATATATAGATACTCTTTGGCTGAGAAAAAAAAATAAAACCTTTCAACCACCGAGTGCTTTTTAAAATATCTCAGATCACTTGGCGAAGCACTCGAAACTTTCTTATATAATTGCAGCTCATTTGCGGAAAAAGAAAAATCAAACTGATGAAAATCAAAAGACATTTTGGTGTAGTAATATAGTAATATGTCCTTTATGTTCTTCAATATACTAAACGAGTTCTAACTCAATTAACTATTATTCTACTGTTAATTGTGTGTGTGTGTGTGTGTGTGTGTGTGTGTGTTTATTGAAACCATCAGATAACAGATGCTGTGTATGAGGTGTTCACATCACCGATGTCCATACTTTTTGAAATTGACAGTTACTATTGTTTTGAAAATATTCGCACAAACTATTATGCGGATTATACGGATTGGTTATATATGGTTAATGATAGAGAAAAAGTCGGCAAACGTCTTAACATTAGTGATAATATGATGATATGATGATATGCCGCGGCATGATGCGCTTCTGTTTTTCAGTAGTTACCGTTCCAATTCTAAAACGATCAAGACGAAATCGACTATAAGTTCACACCACGATGATACAGTCCGACGGCGTCAAAGTCAAAATCTATTCACGTTGTACCTTCTGGGGGGGGGGGGGGTAGCATAGCTTTCAACGCTTACACTGCATCCATGTCGTATATATTTTGCCGACACGCGTTCGCTCCTGCTCGTATTAATCCGATCGGATTAGTAGTTTCTTTCTGTAGATAAGAGAGAAATATCCACCAACGTGAAATAAAACGTATAATTATTGCGAACACTAGTACGATGGCTGCACGCGTAGATATACATTATTACAGTCGCGTAAATATTGTCGGAAAAGAAAGAAAAAAAAATAGAAACACTGAAAGGGAGAGAAAGAGTGAAGAGAATAAATGAAACTGGCTGAAAGAGAATAAAAATAAGATAAAAAAAAAAAAAAAAAAAAAAACAGTAAAAAAGACACGAACTAGCCCGATGGATTCTGAAACGAGAAGTTTACCGGAGGTAAAGTGTGGCGCAGAGGATGCGGCGGTGAGGTGGTGGCGTATCGCGTTGCGCGCGCACCACATTATCCTCCCCGTGGAGTAAAGGGACCGAAGGGAGAAAGAGAGAGAAAACGCAAGACAGAGAGGATAGAGAGAGAGAGAGAGAGAGAGAGAGACATAGAGAGAGAGACAGAGACAGAGAGTTGCCGCCGACTATGACGCCACCACCGTTCCGGGACCGCCGCCACCACAGCCGTAGTGTTTCCAGATCGCGTACATTGTGATGTTGTGAACCGAGCGGGATTTTCGCTGAGTGCTCTAGGAAAACACACAAACATTACTCACATACACAAAAAACATCAAACACACATAGACACAAAAAACACACCCACGAACAGACAATAGACACACACACACACACGCATACACACACTCGCTGACACACGAAAAACAAGAGTGTCCAAATACCACGAACGCGTATCGCGCGAGTTGACGTGTGTATCGCGCGAATCGGGTATCGTCGTCGAGCCGGTTGGATTTTTGGTTTATTTTTAATTTTTGTATTTTTTTTTTCGTTTGTTTTTTACGTCTATACTCTACTTGGTATTTTTTCAACAACAATATCTTAAAGGCCACATAATCTCCGTGGCCGTTTATCTTATAAATCGTCGCGTGTGTCGTCCGTCGTGTATGCGCGCGCGCGGCCGAGTCATCTGGTGGTGCGTCGATACAACAGCCGGCGTCGGGCGCACGCCGAACACACGGCCAGCAGAGCACATCGCTCGTTCGCAGCTCCCGGTAAGTCCTGACGGCGAGAACTTATCATCGACGTGTCCCGCGTGCTGGTCGCACGTTTTGCCACACACGCGCGTCATTAGCCGAACGTTCGTACACACGGACGTTCCGTGTTCGCTAAACACCTCAAGTTAACCTCAATATCCTTAACGTTCGGTGTTTGGTGAACACCGCGTGTGTGGAAACGGTCTTATACGAACACGTATAAAAATCGAACGACGGAGAGTCGACGACGTGAAAAACGGGTGATTCACGACCGAAAAACCTATACGACGCCAGACGAAACGGCGGTTTCTCCCCCTTTTTTCCATCTTTTCTCGTCTCTCTCACTTGAATGGCGACGATCGACCGTTCGGCGATCACGATGATCCGAATCGAAAACGTGACGTACACGTCATGCCGACGTCTCATGTTTGACGTCGTCGTCGTCGTCGCCGCGCGCGTTTCTCCCGGATCGGGTCGGGTCCAGGTAGCGCACGGACGCCGCTGCCGATGGTTTTGCCAGAGACGCATCGATAACGCCACCGCCGCCGTCGATGGCAACGCTGTCGCCGGCCGCCGAGGTCTTGCGCACGCGATCCACACGCACACGTGCGTACGCGTAACAATATCGACGACGACGACACGTCTGGAGACCCGATTTCGAATCGTTTTGAAAAACATGCGAATAAAAAATGCTATTTTCTTTTTTTTTTTCCATTCATACGCGTGAACGGCGTAGGCATTTGTGATGGCGGTAATGGAGGTGTCGGGTGGTGACTGCGGAAGACTAAAAGTGACCGAGCGGAGGACCGTTTCCACCAGGGCTGGCCGACCGGGTCTCGCGTGTCGTTCGATCGTCTGCTCTTCAAATACTGCGTATACAGGACGCTTGTCCGAGTTCGTGTGTTTTTTCCCTCCTTCACGGAAATCAATATCGATCGTGGTGTATAATGCACCGCTTTTCGGCGAGAGGATTTTCAATCATACGGATGATTGTTACTTGACGTGCATCAAAATTCGACGTCACCTGGAAACGACCTATTGTAGTGACCCCGAAGAACTCTCGGGGTGAACAATTTTTCCATTCAGACCCGTGCACGGAGGTCCGTTGGCTTGTCAATGAAACTGTCGTGTGATCCGTGTCACAGGAGTTTTTTTTTCTTTTTCCTACAAACGTTATTTTTAGAATAACGTCAAGCGATTTAGTGACCCTTTGTATAATTTCATATTGATTGATAGTCATAAAAATCACCTGACGTAGGAAAAGCCAAGAGGGTCTCATGGGGCTCAATCCCCTCTCCAAAATGTATTTTCAAAATAAAATTGAATTAATTTTAATCAATACCTAAATAATATGATGCTGTTTCAAAAGTAAATAAAACTCTCTACAATCGTATAATCGTTTATATAAAGTGTTTTCGAGTCAATCAGTTTTCATTAGATTTTTTAAATTTTGATTCGTTTAGCACAAATAGATATTTATAACTTAAGCAACCACTCCTCAAAAAAAAAAAAATAAATAATATTGTGATGCCTGTAATTTTTGATGTATCAGTAGTGAAATGAAAATATTACAACGTTGATACACGAGTCGTATGTTTAAAAATTTAAAACAAACATTCAAATTTGATGTACTAGGTAACCGCAATAATTCATAACTTTCACTATTTATACTTTACCTAACTCAATGAACACTTCATTCGGAAACGACTTCGTTGTATCGGCTTATGGTATTATTCATATGGACGTCCGGGTGAAAAGGGCCACTCATTATTTTATTCACTAACCTTTGGGAGCGAAAACAGCTGGAAACATTGTCCTTCCCGTAGCGGGCGTTCAGTCCCTGGGGGTCGAGTGCGATGGCACGGTAGCGGTTATCTAGCTGAAAGAAGACTGACAGCATGTGAATGCCCCCTCGTCGGATTTTACTTTTTCTAGCGTTATAGCGCATTATATCACCAGCGCAAATATTATTACGTCCAGTCGTGGTGAAAAAAAGTGCAGAGTTCTTCCGGCCTCGTTCTCCCGTCGCTCGGGAAAATCAGAAATTACCTGGCATCCTATACTGATGGACCGTCACAGATATTTTGCAAATTTGAATAACGATAAAAGCACCGGCAAATATGGTGTTGCCGTGACGCCCGTAGGAGTTTTATCACGCCGGTTAACCAGTGCCCAGGTACCGCGAAACGCCGTTTTTCTAGCCCAGTTCACGTACAGTCCGCCAACCATTATTTTTTTTGACATTTCAAGATGTTGTATTTTAAATTTTCCATGTGATTGCCCCATGACATCAGTGATCAGTGATAAAAACTTTGTCTCATTAACTGCACGTGTCTCTATTTCTTCTGCTATCATTGTCTTTGATAATATATATATATATATATATATATATATATATATATATATATATATATATATATATATATATATATATATATATATTTGTAGATTTTGAAGGGAATTCGTTGATTTTACAACAATGTGTTTTCATGGATTTTCATTTTTCAATATTTGTCATCACGATTCGGATGCTTCGTAATAGAGTTGAAATGACTAATGCTTAACTATCAATAGTTATTCCTAGAGTAATTAAATATAGTATACTATGTGTGATTCAATTTTATGAAAAGCAAATCTTCTTCTTCTCTTGGTTAAAGGCCTTTCAAGACCATCCCATCTCACACCCGTTCCTCCATTCTTCTCTATCCGTTGCTCTTTCTTTCCAATTCGTTCTTTCTCCTATCGATTGTAGATCCTTTTTAACTATGTATTCCCATCTTGTTTTGGGTCTCCTCAGCGGTATTTTTCCTCGCGGTTTTTGTTATAATACTACTCTAATTAGCTCGTTTTGGCTCCTCCAAGCGTGGCCTGCCCATTGGAGTCTTCACTTTTTTATCACAACTGTTATTGTTGTGTTTTGGAATAACAATTCTACCTCTGTATTCGTGAAAATCAAATAGGTCAAGTTTTTATTTTATGCATTGAATGTCAAAATGGAACTTTTTTCATAAACAACTAAATTAGTATGATGTATTTCGTCATTATTCTTACAATTTTATCGCTCAAAGCACAACGGTTCCACCAAAAATTTGTTTTATAGTTGTGCAATATCTCGAAAACTATCAATTCAATTAACCAATATACTAACCAGTCAGCATCGGTTCTGAACACGAAGATTTGTCATCATTGTTTTATAGTTAAAAATGTTAACGTACTACACTGCCGTCCATGGAGTAAGCCAATCATTCAAACAATCAAACAAAGTACTATATATCTTACATATCTGATCACAAATCATTATCTGACGACCTAAGTGTCTTACACCACTTTTAACTGATCAGCTTGTTTTAAACAATTTCTTAATACCCGTATTTAACGTGTTCTCATTTTTATGTTAGGTAAATGATGTATAATACACACGTGATAACATTATTAACGATACTACAAACTTCCACAAGTGCAATGAATCAAGTTAGGTTGAAAAATCGAAATATTATTGTGATAACCCCACACAGTTCAATATGCCCAACGTAAAATCGACTAAATTCTATGATGCACAATATATGTGTATATATGTCAAAGTGATATTATAACTTAGAAATACCAATGTATTTTCAACATGACATAAGCGTATAAAACACACACACACACACACACACACACACACACACACACACACACACACACACACACACTCTGGTGTATTTATTTATTTATTTTTTTATGCCAAATTGTTACGACCGTTTATGTTAAGTGTCTAAGTTCTCCCTTGCAAAACGGTCGTATGAGCGCGACTTCACACCCGACGGATAATACGAAAACGTATGCGTTTACATTACATCCTGGCGCCGTAAAATGCTGCACAAATCATGAGGTTGTACTCTTGGGACGATTCGTGTCAAACCGTAACTTTTCGACGCGTTTTAAGTCCTCTTGCGATCACCGTAGTATAAATATTCAATGTCCAAACGCCTCCCAGCGTGGTAATGAGACAAAAAAAAAAAAAAATAAGTGGAAATCATTCCACATAAAAAATCTTAAATTGTTTTCAACAACTTAAAACGTTTACATCAATCATTCAATATTGACAAAAAATTCAAGATTTTATGCACATGCAATACCATTGATTTAATGTATCATTGTCCGAGTACATATAGTCATTTTTTATATTTAACACTAATCAATTGAAAACATTTGTTTTCACAGTACTTCAAACATGGAAGCCTACTTTTTTTTTTATATAAAATAACATGTTTAAGCCTCACACAGATATATATGATTAATGCCTGATATGTGAACTGACAAATGTTTTTTGAATCAATAAGTGCTAATTAATTGCATTAATTTATAACTTATGAAGTTTTCACTTATCAAATATTTTTGAAATATGTCAAACAAAATTATTATGAAAAACTTAAAAATTCAAATCAGAAACTATGTTTAAAATTTACGGAATATAGTATTAAATAATTTCTTTATTCTTATTAAAATACATATAGTATAATCACTAATATCAATAAAATATATTTAAATGATAAATAATAAACTCGTATTGAAATAATGAAATAAATCAAATAAAACTATGACAAATCACTGAAACGAGTTTTCAAAGTAATATTTTCCTGATAATGTTAAAAAAAAACTAGATCTAGGTTTAAGAAAATATAATACATTGTATTAAAAACAATCTACTTTAAAACATATATTGTCTTAAAGATTTGGAATAAGTGTAAAATAAATTATTTAATATTTTATTCAAAATAAATTTTTATGATTGCCATCAAAAGATTGTTGTGTTTTAAAAATACGAAAAATTCCAGTTTCTCAAAATAATCGTTTTTCTTAATTGTTATAACTGTACATTTTTAAACTTGACCAATATTTATTTTGTTGACAAACGTTAACTTTTCGTCAGTGACTAAAGATAATATTATTTAGAAAACTAGAGGATCTAAATTGTTATACTATTTTCAGGTTTTTATTATAATGTTATAATGTTATATGCGATAACTAATAGAGTAGTATCTGCTTCCAAATATATATATATTTTTTTTACTTTACTAATAATTAATGATTTAAATGAAAAAAATTACACTACATAAATATTAATAAACTATTAATAACTAATTATAACTAAAAGTTATGTCATTGAGATATATTACTTAAAATGATTTCGCTACTATGTGCCAAAAAATAAAAAATAAAACCAACTAGATAACGAAAGAATATAATTATATTCATGTTTTTTTTTAATCATAAGATGGTCTCAGTAATATGTTTTACTACTATACATAATTTTAGAATTAAAACTTCATTTATAATTTTACAATTTATTTATAAATATATCACTCCCATAAGACAACAGTTTCCGTATCACACACATACACAACACACACACAACACACACACAACACACACACACACACACACACACACACACACACACACACATTTATTTTTACTCCTATAAAACCATTGAATATGCGTATGAACCATGCCTGATTGGAATTTTGAGAAAATCCTTTCAAGTTTTTGGTGCACTAGCGATGATCTACAAAACCAATAGATTTCCAAATAATTCTACTCCGTGGATTTACTTTTTTTACAGCATCAACGTTAATACGCATACGCAATATTTTACATGATTCTTTTATATGAGCTTCTATAGGTATATATTAATGTGCTTCTGACCGAAAAATGTTTGTTTCTTCGAAAATGAACTTCAACAGTCAATAAGCATTTTAATAATATTGTTTTATCCAAAATGTGAAAATACATTTAGGAAAATGCATTTTACGCCTCAATGAAAACGATTACTCGTTTTTATCCATATGTTTAGAACTAATTAAACTATTGACCTAATGACTTCGAAACATTTTTTATTTACTCTTTTGACTGGTCCGATAAAATTATGTAATTTTAAGCAGTTGCTAATGAATCATACATAGCAATGATGTTATGCGCTATGAGAATACCTGGCTTTTTATGATATTGCTTTTGCCTGAAATAGTGCGTATAGACATGAAATACTGGTATTAAAGACTCGATCTAAAAGTTCACATCTATTTACGTACCTTTTTAACAATTAAATTGCAACGAAAATACAAAGAAACATTTTTTTTTTTTTTTTAATTGTTTATTATGAAAGTAATATTGCTTTTCAAATATAACCATAATATTGTAATAAGGTATACATACATATTTTTTAAATGCACGAAAGAAAACAGATGCTCTTTTTTTAAATTTTTCCATATTTGATTCTATGTGGAAAATTCTTGAATAAACGAATGGACTTTCTGAACGAAAATCATTTTTTGCAATTCTTAATTCCAAAACGATGCGTTTTTTTCTTCTGTCGAGGAATTATTATTAATATTTATCAATCGAATTCGAGCAAAATTGTTAAAAATGTCTTTTATTTTGGATACGTTTATTCTCGAATTGACATATGTTGTCAGTCAAGAAACCAAATTTCAAACAAAATGGCTTCGTGAAGTTTACTGCAGCTCTGCTCTTTAATGAACATACGATCAATTGACACGTTTACGTTCAACCATCATGATTCCGGTTTACGATAGAATCTCGAAAACGTTTTCCATGAATTACGTGAGACCATATTATATTATGATCCATGTGCGTTTAAAACAAATCACTAATTGGAATAAAAAACGAGTAGTTTTTAAATGTATACCTACTCGTGGCGTATTCCAATTAAAATAAATTAAAGTTTTACGTACACACTTCTTCTGATACTATTGCACGATATTGCAGTATTATTTATATCGTAATAATACAGTTGTGACAATTTATTATTTTATTAAAACGAAAAGTAAATGTTAACATAACATTTTAGATTCTGAGTGAAACGAAGGATCTTATGGTTTTACAATGAAGTTTATTATTTTTTTTTCGCATAGAAATCCTTGTCCAAAAGTTTCGTCCAGCAACTTTTTAGATTCGAAATTGAACTGAAATGGTACTTTAAAGAAGTCATTTTTCCAAAATCTCCATAGTTTTTCCAGTAATCAAGAATAACGATCGAAAAACTGAGTAAAAACGGTAAAATTGGTAAAAATCCGCCGTAAACGAGATTTTCACTGTTCAGATTTTAGGTATTTAGTCATAAATCGAAAAGTATTGAAGCTAGAAGCTTGAAAATTTTATCCAATATCCAATACATACTTTTTTATATTGGACAACATTTTTCAGAACAATTACAGCACTTTTGACTTAAATATAGAACTTTTAATTCACCAAATTGTTTGAAAGTTTTTATGTAATATAATTTTAAATATTTGACAAAAAGTTCTGAAAATTTAATATGACCTTACTCATATACCAACTTAATTATCCTAACGAAAATTCAAAAATCGTGACTCAGGATATTTTTATACACATCTTAATAAATTATTATACGATTTTTCACGATATTTTCTGAATTCTTTTTAGTTTATTTCTAATGAAATATTGAGTATTTGTTAGAAAGTTCTGAAATTTTAATACAAGTTTACTCTTATACTAAACTATCAATACCGAAAAATGATCAATAATCGTGATTCAAGATTTTTTTTCCAAGCATTCAAGTAAATTATTATCACGATTTTTACAGAATTAACTGTTTTTACGTTAATTTTCTGCTTAAATCTGTTTAAAACTTTTTTGGTGTATCTGATCACAATAAAACTTGGAACATAGATATAAAAACATTTTTCGAATCTTTTGGTGACAGAAAATTTCTAATGAGTTATAATTGTTATAACAATTGAAGTTTAAATGAGTTATATCTAATTGAATATTTTATGAGGGTTTAATTACAAAAAAATTCAACAAAAATTATACATATAACCGTAAAATACGTAAACAGTATTTAAATAATAATATATTATATTACACTGAGGCTTTGCTCAGAATCGTTTTATACTAAAGAAATGAGTCATCATTTCATTAAAACTTAATACATTCATCACCAATATCTTGTCCGAAGACCGAAGGGACGAAGGACGAACTTATACCACCATCATCTCACTTACCAGCTTTTTTATCATAAATAAATCATAAAAAAATAAATAAATAAATAAATCATCATAAATAACCTATCAAAAATACGTATTCTTGAATTATTTATCATTTTTCAATAAAAATCGTGCCGATTAGGTAATTATCTCTTTTCGTTTCTTATTTAATTAAAATACTAAAATTTTAACCTGCTTTTGAATCTTAATTCACAAAGTATCAAACTATATATTTAATTATAATATACTTGTTTATACAAATATCGTACTATTTTTAAACGATTTGTTTGTCGTCACGATCACGGACAACCGATTGTTCAAATAATGAATTTCGCACGAGAACGACGATTCGTTATCTGTACGCAAAAATCTTAAATAGAAAATTCATGGATTTATGTAAAAATCGTTACCAGTTTTTCACAGTTCAGAAAATATTGATTAGTGTCTGTTCGATGATGATGAAGATCATGAATGTTGGTCATGGAGGATCGTCCGCTAGATTCGTTGTCGAGAACTTCGGTATGTAAATCCTAAAAGTTATATTTAATGCACGTGTTACGTAAAGGCGACGAACAAGGCCGAGGTGTCAGCTTTATATGATTCAGAGGTGAAAAACCTCAGTAACGTCAGTACGACGTGTTTGCGAGGCAATTTGTAATGGAAAATGTGTCCAATTTTACCGGTAATTGGACAGAGAACATAGAACTGGAATGCTGACCAAGCAGGAGTGGCTAGTTGAGCAGAAGGTTTTTAGTCATGGTCGTGAGTACGACCCCTACCACCCATATGACTTAATGTCACCACATCCTACAGCCGTCCAACTTATCGTTTTGGAATGGCGACGTAATCAATATGTCGTATGGTACACATTATGGGGGTTGTGTGGACATGACCGTAAACACAAAACATTAGTTTATTGATTGATTTTCGAAAATAAATAAAAATCACAGTCTCGATATCACTTCCGTGAATGTCGAATACGCTAACACAAATTAAAGGGTCCGGTGTAAGAACAGGCTATCTCCATTTTTTTTAAAAATTTTTCTGGAGAAACAAATAACCAAATAATTAAATTTCAGATGAAGGTTCAAACATAATATAGATATAATTTAATTTTTCACGTGAAGATGAAACTATACATGTATAAATATTTACATTTTACATTATTATAAGTACATTATTTAATTAATATAAATATAAATATATGGATTTGCCAGGTTATAGCTCCATAATGTTAATACAATTTTTCTATATTAAAAAATTAAAAACCATCACTTTCGAAAAAATGTGGGCACTGTCAGTTCTTGCACCAGACCCTTTAAATAATATTTTCATATTGCCGAAAATGCAAAGATTTTCGGAAAATACGATAGACGATCAAAACGTCGATTCATCCACGCTAACCCGGTGTAACAGTCGATTTTTACCATCCGGATATTTTTACCCCCCCATCCCCCCGATAAAAATTGTCTAGGATATTATTACCGGGGGTAAAAATATCCTAGGCTATTTGTACCCCCAGTAAACGTATCTTAGGATATTATTACCCCCCCCCCCCCAAATACTTTAACTGGCGGTACAAATATTCTAGGATATTTATACCCCCAGTAATAATATCCTGGGATATTATTACCGGGAGGGGCGGGGGTAAAAATAATAGGAGGTATAAAAATTTTATGACACCGGTTTTCATGGAACTTCACGCACGTGTGCTACACAATTGCCTACGTGAAACGCCGCGTGCACTCGACCCATAGAGAACATTTTGTAAATTTTAAAATAATGAAGAAACTATAATATTATACTATGGCCCTTTTTGTTGTACCTATATTTATATCATAATTTCATAAACATAATGTTTTCTATCAAACACATATTTCAGGGAAGACAAACATTCATTCGTGTGTTTTTATAATTTATATAGCATTCAGCAACTAAAATATAACATTATTTTTAATAGGTACAATGTATTCGCTATCTGATTCGTAAATTATTAATGATTTCTTGCCACAGTGCTAATAATAAGGCTATTGTAAAATAATTTTTTTTTCCCGTCACACCACCACGACTAAATGAAGGTAAACGGGGAAAAAATTGAACCATAAAAAACATCCAGTAGCACTCTATGTAAATGCTTTGTGATGTTAATTATTTCAAATACTAAAAAAACTCAATTCTAGAATGAAACGAAAATGTTGTATTATAATTGTGCAAAATACTTTTTAATTGCTAGAGTTAAGTGCCAGTTTGGAGGATAGAAAAAAAAACAAAAAACTATAGTCTCAGAATAGGTAAGTGGTCAACAACAATATTTATTTAAGATCTGCTTTGTCCTTCAACTTGAATAGTAAACTCTTAAAAATATATTGATAAACATGTGTGTGTGTGTGTGTGTGTGTGTGTGTGTGTGTGTGTGTGTGTGTGTGTGTGTGTGTGTGTGTGTGTGTGTGTGTGTGTGTTTTCACATTCACCAGAAGAATATCTAACACAAATCCATGAGTTTTAGAATTGATTTTTTTCACTAGTGTTTTATACGTTTCAAACCGAGTAGAAAAACCCAATAGTAGTTTTATTTTGTATTATACGTTTATATATTTATATTGCAACTGAATACCAAAAACAAATATGCGTAAATAAATTAAGGTCTGATTCATTATACCGAGTCCTCTATTCTTATTTGATAATATAATTTATAATCAAAATAAATTGATACATACATGCATGTCATTCATAGTTTTTACAAATTAAGATAATTTAAACCTAAATATCTAATAGGTACACTTACCGAATTTGTATTTTTTTCCATATATTATGTACAAGCGTTTTCATTTTTGAAGGGTTGTTTGTTTTGTTTTTTTTTTTTTTAATTAGCATGACTAAAAATATATTTTAAAATGAATTTAATATTAACAGTGAACGATTTATTGTTATAATTTATGGGCCAAAATAATATCAAATGAAAACCATACAAAATTTTATTTTAATTGAACAATATTGACGAAATGAGATTCGCGTGAGTTTGTTAACCTGAGTGCATTTAAAAGTACATTATGAGATCATCTATTATAAATGAGGAAATTTCTATTTAAACTATTATGTTTTCTAGTTAGAAGTTGTTTTGCGTTCGTACATGGTGCATTGGAATTAGTATGGTTCCTTTGAAAATGTTTTTTCAGTGAATTAACTATCGTTTAATTGTATTTTTAGAATCCCCCCTCTCACTATGCCTTTTGCATTATTTCTAGCCATGTACGACGTTCAACTATAAAAATATTTACACTGTATCAATGAATCAGTGGCGAAAAATGTTTAGTTAAGAACAACAACAGTAATTACTATAGATGTTATCCATTTTTAATTTAGTTCACTTTGATAAAATGGGCACCCAGGAATCGTGCCTCAATCATACGTTTGAAAAAATGGTACTCGGTCACTATATCAGTTATATGTTACGTTTGTAAAATATGCATTCAGCATTAAGGTCACTCATATTTTAAATTTATACGTAAAAGATTTTCTACGTGGTTCAATATCCGGGTAGTAAAGTATAAAAATATTTTGCACACGAAACAGGTAGACAAATACGGCCCCATCGCCGGCCATCCGGTAAAACTACTCTGGAATGATCACGATTAAGTTATAAATATATATGTATACATATACATATTTATTTATTTATTTATTTATTAATTTATAATTCATTTATATTTTGAAATACGCTTAGTATTATAGCAGATGTTTCACGTCTATAATTTATTTTATTGCATTGACTTATTTTACATATTTCTTCGGATATGAAGTAGACAATGAACATTTAAACAATTCCGCACAAGACACAAATCAAATCTTATATAACCTTATTAGTTCTTATGTTGGAAAAATTAAATAAAAACGGAATGTGTTCGTTGTTTGTACATTCATTAAATTCTATTACGTTGTCTTTTACAGATGCATAATACGTCAGAAGCCAAATATATCAGACGTAATGTTTTTTCGTGATCAAAACAATAATTTTATCAATCACTTAAAATTGTTTTCGACCATAAAAGGTTTCTGATTACATTTCTAGATATTTGTTACACATGTAATTCTAATATATATGTTTGTGTGTCAGAATAACGATATTAAATTGTCCGGCGAAAATGTGGTTTGTTCGAGTGTTCGATTTGTATATTATTGCTCGAGTGTATAAAAAAAAAAAAAAAAAAAAAAAAAAGCTATATAAATGAAATAATAAAATCGATAAAAGAAAGAATAATACCGTTTCAAATGAATTTGAACATGACTTCTCATTTTATATGGGTTTATACCAGGGACTGGTACCTTTTGATTTTTTCGGTTATGGTTCTGGTTCCGGTACTCATTTTTTTTATTTAAAGGTTCCGGTTCTGGTTCCGGTTTTTGACAAATTCAAAATAAGGGTTAGGGTTAGGGTTTTGGTTTCATAGGGTTCCAAATGTTATAAAAAAAAAAAAATTATAGTATGTCGTGTTTAATTTTTTGATAGGTACTTAAAATATTTGTACATGTGTTACCAATCAACAATATCGATAATTCCATCATCATGTTTATTGTCTACGAATTAGGTATACATAATATATACAATTTATTTTATTTTTATTTTGCATATGACATATCGGCTTAGTTATAAATTATAAAATGTTAGTTGAAATACAATAAGTTAGACAGAGATACGTTAAACTATTATGATTAATTAGCAAGAAATTAAAACAATATATACACAATAACTATTCACAAGTCAATGCAAATCATCCTTAAATTTTCAAGGTATTATATTATATGCCATAATTATAAACATAATAGAAAATACGGTACACAAACACCAATTCATTAATGAATGAATAAATTTATATCTGAAAATAAAATATACATTCTTATATACAAATAATAATTTGTATTGATTATGCCCTAGACTCTGAGCAATAAATATGGCATATAATATGTATGAAAATACGACATACGTGTAATAATTATAAATAACATTCATTAACTCCACTTCTACATCGCAATCAATGCTGTCTCAAGTTAAAAGCAAGCCAAGAAAGACACATAAGTTGAGGCAGCATTTTCAAAATCGTGACTCATACATTAATAAAATTTTACTAATATCAATAAATAAGAAAACAATTTTTCAAAGTTTATCAATTTAAACCACTTATTTGTATAATCAATTAATATTGTGATAGTTTAAACAATTATTCTATATTGATCGATCGATGCTTATCAATGGGTATTCTCTACTTTTATTATAAGATATTATAAAAGTAAGAATTAAACTAAATATTTAACTTTTTTTTTCAATATTTATTCATTATTTTTCGTAAAACCCGATATTTGTCATCTTAAGTATAGGTTCCGGTTCGATTCCGGTTATTTCAAAATTAAAAAATTCGGTTCCGGTTAGGTTCTGGTTCTTAATATTTTAGGGGTTTTTGGGTTCCAGAACCGGTTATTTTCGATTCGGTTCCAGTCCCTGGTTTATACATACTGTGATATTGTTTGTTCAAAGATGTATCCCAAAAGAAAATTTGCATCACTGTATCATGACAATAGGGATTTATGACGCGGATACCTGCGGGAAATCGTGTATATCTTCGTGACGTTTTTTCAAAATTTATTTTCATGTTTACCTGAGGGTGATTTTTGCATCGAAAACACGGTACACCTATCCAAACGGTACCTTAAACCATCCAACGTTGATGCGTCCTCAGCGGTGCGATTCACGTTGTAATTCACTCTGAAATTTATGGTCCCGAAACGGTTGTGACAGTGGTCGGATCATCATTCAAATAATCTTGGCTCTAAAAACGTAGGCATTAATCCACGACTGCATATGGCCACGAAACGTACAAAAACAACCCCGTGTTTCGAGATGTGTGTAGCATAACACGTTAAACCGATGAAGAACGTCAGTGGTTCACGCCTTGAGCGATTTGAAGAAAAAAATTCTCTATTTTGTGGAAGTGTGTGTGTGTGTGTGTGTGTGTGTGTGTGTGTGTGTGTGTGTGTGTGTGTGTGTGTGTGTGTGTGTGTGTGTGTGTGTGTGTGTGTATATGTGTGTGTGTGCGTTTTCGTGCATGGACGTGAATGAGTGGGTGTACAAATAAATATCAAAAATAAAGCCATCAGCTCTGCGTTGCTTGTGTGACAACCGTAACGGATATATTACTCGCGAATGATATATTCGTATTTCACGGGCCCATGGACACTAAACGTCGTGTATGGGCCGACGTTGAGTATATACATTCACTGGTTGTCACTGCCAGCGCGTGCGTGCGTAATTGTGAGTGAACCCCCTTTTTATTGTCGTTTCGAAAATTAGGCCACGGGGACGTGTCTGTCGTTTCCCGGCAGTGGTAAATGAAAAATTGCTCGGTGATTTCGGCAATGCGATAAATACACGTACACTCTCGCAGTATAATAATACCATGTTCTATAAGTATGAATGATGAAGTTAACTGTTATAAAACGATGACAAATCTACAGACAGGCATCGGCGATTGCGAATAGAAAATCTAATGAAACGTGCGACGTTTCGAAGAGAGCAAAACACGAAATGTCAGATACTTCAAAACATAATATGTATAACTGCTCCGTGGCTGAGGTTTTATTAAAACAATAACGTTGTTACAGTTATTTAATTCAGTAGATTTTAATAATTTCACGTGATTTTACATTAAAACGGTAATTCCTTTCAACGGTGTCAGTACAGCGTGTTAACAGCATTATGCAAAACAATTCTTGAAATTATGTGAAGCTTCTAAATGTGATCAATAGGGGTGGGATTTCGATGTAAATGCCTTTTTTCCCTGATATTCTAAAGTGTAGGTCCATAAACAGAAAATGTGTTTCAAATGATACTGACTATTTTAGTGTAGTTCTTATTTTGCAATTTTTGCATACTTTGACAAATTTAACATTGAATGCATTTTTAGAGCATTTTGCGATGCCATTAGGCTATTTTTCAAATTAACATAGCATTTATCATAATTAACTTATGAACTCAGAGATATTAGGGAATTTGGTCAGTGGTCACACTTATTGGCATTTGATCGTTCAAAATTAAACATGCATTTTTTGACGCAGCCGAATGTTGTGATTATTTCAGATAAATAAATTAAAATTGTGGAAAGAAGTTTTTGGTTTACACAAGTATATTATCTTTTAAACGACGATTATGAAAACAAGTAATAAAATAATTTTAAAAAAGTAATAAAATTAAATAAATTTAAATATTAAATAGATTCATTGACACCTATTTTATAATAATTATGTTAAATAAGTAAATAGTAAAATCACTTTTATTAAATACCTATAATATAATTTTTGAATTGCAATAAATATTTTTTTATATATACTTTTTTATTTTCGGGAGAGTTAAAGTCCCGTCCTTAGTAATCGGTTATCGTTATCAGGAATCTTTATACTTGTAAATTTATGACCTATTAACACACTCGAACGATTTTCAGCAATTTGCCTGTTTTAATTTTATACAATATATTACAACTATATTACAATATAATAGAAATTATATATTATGTTCTTATAAATGCATATTTTTAAATTATAGGCACACATCAAATCTATATACAACTCGCCGAAAATGGTTATCTAATATTTTGTTTTTATTATATTAATACATTTCTACTTTGTCAGTTATGAATAGACGGGTACAATGTACATTGACTCAGCATTGTACACAATGGTCAGACGATTTCAGAAATATTTGAACAAAATTCAATTTGTTCAATTTTATAGTGCATTGTATACGTTGACCGAGTATTTCTCTCACAATAGTCGATTTCCCTACTTGGCCTTTAACAAGTCATCTTATATATATATATATATATATATATGTATATACGAAGGGGTGGAATTCTGGTAAATAAGTATTGTGTTTGATTTATTTTTGTACTTTTGTACTTACCACTTAAGAAATATTCGTTGGAATTCTAGAAAATATTAAATGAACAATAAATTATAATATTGTAAACTACCGCCTTAGTAATATAATGACATATTCATTCATTCATATTATTTTGTGTTTGAATATTTATTGAAATCCGTAATATATTTATTTGAATGTAAAATGTATGAAATGTATTCGTACATATTTTACTGAAAAATACGAGTATCATGTGCTAAATTGCACAGTTAAAATCAACAGGCCTTGAATAAATCTTGTATTTTATATTCTAAGTGAATCGAAGGCTCTTATGGTTTTACAATGATGCATTTTTTTCTTGAGACACTTTTTGCTCAACTCAACTTTCACCAAAAGTTTCATCCAGCAACTCTATAGATAGAAAATTTGATGTAGATGATACTTTGGGGTTTTTTTAAGTTCTCATCTCAATAGTTTTTCCAGACGACTGGAAAAACAGCCTTAAATGAACCAAAAACGGCAATATTCGTGGTAAACGACGTTTCCATTGAATCGACTACAGTAATTTCGCCATTACTCCTAAAGTAATTTTGCTTGAAACTTGAAACTTTCACAATATACTATTAACGTATTACTTCATGTTTAAAATATTTGACAAAAACTTTTGAAAATTTCATATGACTTGACGCATACAGTTTTCTAATGATTCTGGAAAAATTTCAAAAATTGTGTCACCAAATTTTTTTTTTTTATAAACGTATAAGTACATTATGATACGGGTTTTACATTATAGTTTGTTTTTACGTCAATTTTCAACTTTAACAGTTTATTTGAATAAATTGGTTGATTTAAACATAATGAAACTTGAATACAGATAGAATAAAATATTTTTATACAAAAAATTGTCTTATTTTTCAAACAAAAAACTTGAGATAATAAAAAAAAAAGCCCGAAAATTAGTCAACAATTGATGATTTTTATGAACGGTTTATCTGTATAAAAACGTTTGAAAATTTAATATGACCTCACTCATGTAATTTATTAACGATACGTAAAAAAGGATTCTTTTTATAAGCGTTTAAGTGAATTATTTTACGATTATTGAGTAATAAGCTGTTTTTACGTCTTTTTTAAACTTTAACAATTTATATGAAGATATCCAAACGGTACATTTGAATTCTGAAGATTTGCTCGAAATCGTTTAGCTTAAGAAAACATCTATAATTTTTTTGAAATTCAATACACCCATCTCTATGAACACGTCCGAGTAGCGAAGAATATCTCATGGTGCGAAGTTCGTACATTTTTTTTACAATTTGATGAGTCATGTGCCACAATTAAATTGTAATTAATTTTTTTGTTTTTAGAACTAAAATTTAAAAAAAAAATTGTACTATACCATAAACTAAAAAATAAAAATAGCCATTTTATAAAAACATTTTTAGTATAATATTTGTGTAAAAATCTCTTTTATATGTTCATCAATGAACTTTCGATGATGTTATAAGTTTGTGAATAAGTTAACAATAATTTCTTGTTTCATATATTATTGAATAACGCAATTAATTAAATAACTGATTTAATTAAAATATACTATTAAGATTTCTTCAAATAAATTGTTCAAGTTAAAAATAGATGTGATAACAGTTTATTATGTTATAATCGTAAACTAATTCACTAAAACGATTATAAAATAAAATCCTTTATCACGATTTTTTGAAATCGTTTAAGTATCGTTAGTAAAATATAGGGAGACGGAGTGGCCGAGTGGAACCAGGCATCACTGCCGACGCACACTGTCGCCGGTTCAAACCTCGGTCACGGGCGGCTCTCTCTCTCTGGGCAGGCGACTGTCTAGAGAGAGCGGCCGCCATCTCCCCTGTGCAGAAGGCAACGGGAAACCACTGCACAGTAAAAACCCTTCCCAAGTAACACCTTCTAGGTGCAAACCAACCTTCGGGTTGATTACCCTAAGAAAAGTAAAATATATGAATTAAGTCATATTGCATTTTCAGAAGTTTTCAAAGTACGATCTACATAGAACTTACGATCTATAGAGTTTCTGGATGAAACTTTTGAACAACGTTATGTTGATAAAAACGTATCTCCATAAAAGAAAAAATTAAAAATGAACATTATTGTAAAACTATAAGATCCTCCATTTTACTCAGAATATTAAAAAAAAAAAAAGAAAAAATAATGAGGCTATAAGATCCTTCGTTTCACTCAGAATCTAAAATGAGAATAATGAATAGAAATAATTTATAGCATTTGGGCAAATAAATCTTCACTCACTTTCAATAATATGGATTATATCATTTAATTTAGGTTCACTAATATTGGTAAACATTTTTTTACTGAAATACTCATTTAGAATTTGACTTCTTTTATGCATTAAACTCAAGTTACGACAAGATGAAAAAACTAAAAATAAGGGAAAAATCACATAAAAAGCGTTGTACAGATTTCCACGTTAGTTATTTGAATTTATATGTTAAATTAAGACATTGGACAATGTATAAAACAATTTTTTTATTCATTAAAGTTCAATTTAAAAACATGCATATTTTCAAAAATTAAAATATATTCATAGTTTAATAATTTACATGGTTATAATTATAATCGAAGATACAAAATTTATTATTAAAAAAAATAACAAATAAAATACAACTTTTAATTTGTATTCTTGCCTATGCATAGAACATTTTTTTTAAATTGAACATACGCGTGACCCTTAACAACAGTTTCTAGCGTTTCTTTCATAAATATGTGTATGACATGTCATGGTAAGATAAATATAAGAAGTTTAAAAAAGTAAATAAATTTCCATTTTAATATCTATCTAGTTGAATTTGTATTAAACACACACACAAACTAATAATAGATTTCTCATTAATATATATATATATATATACAACAAGCTAGCTATCAATCGCCAACCACACAAAATCTTTATGGGATTGTCACTTATTATGATAGTATGACAATATCAATCCGAACAAGAAAATTTGAAGTGTGTTACATGTCATCTTAAAAACGAATGAATGGCTGTTTCTTCAAAATGTATTTTCCGTATGTATAGCAGAATTCTTTTTTCTGACGTATTCGAGAATGAGGTGGGTCCCTTAAAGTAAAAAAAGGGCCCTACATATTTATTTTGTAGGTAGTGCAAACAGGTGTTTCGGCATCAGTTGTAGTGGAAAGACGGGAAACGCGTGGTTACAGAATTTATGTTGTGGATACAACAATTCAAAGGTTAGGTAGCGCGAACAACAAATGTACACACACACACACACACATACAATATGAAAGTCCGAATTGTGTTTACTTTAAGTACACGCGCATTTTCAGACACACTGTTTGCGCAAGTTAGAAAAGGAAAACAAATTAAACCTCTTCCTACCTCATCGTCCTGCGAAAAACTACAAATGCCGTAGCCGTCCCACCGGCAGGCCATCAATTAAGCACGTGGCAAGTGTAATAATATACAAAATTAAATGCATGCATGTATATATATATATATATATTATAATTGTACACGTAAACTTGGTGAACAAACGTCCGTTGTACTATCGTAGCAAAACAACTTTCCTGAAACGACCGTCAGCTCTAATACGAGTATATTAATATTACGTACGGGCCCTCGACATGATCGTATAAACTCGCGTGTGTTGTGGGTCCTCTGTTCATACGTTTTTTTTTTATTTGTATTAAATGGTCGATTCCAAAAAAAAAAAAAAAAATACTTGTTTACTCTACTGTTTCAAAAAAACGTTTTATAAATTAATTCATTACATTTTAAATTGCATTGATACTCATGAAAATGTAGTTATATATTATAATGCCATATTTATATTACTATGAGTATACGTATACTGTGTTTTTGTTTGTTGATTTCTAAGTGATAAATGTATTATCATATGAGAAAGTGAGTAAGGCAGAAAAAGAATGAATCAACTTTTCTTGTACGATAATAATTAATGTCCGAAAATACTTAAATAGTTGAAAGTGTACTCTATAGTGGCTTTTAAAATTATGTTTAAATTGTTTCCACTGGGTAATTCCCCATAATCAAAATATGCATTGTTATTTTAAATTGTATCTTTTCATCTCATCTAATTAATGTGCATAAAGTTATATTGATTGTCTTTTTTACTCAAATAAAAAAAAAAAATGTTGGTGGCATCAGACCATTTTTTTTTTCAAAAAATAATAACTGTAAAATTTGAAATTTATCATTTAATTTAGGCCATGTTTCCAAAAACATAAAGTTAAATAGATTCTTCTTTTTTTTATAATCATTATGACAAAACTTTTTTTCAATCTATAAATATAAAACAAAAATTATAAGAAAGTAAATTTTATAAAAATTTCAAAAATGTTTATTTCTACTAGGGATGTAATGTATATTCGAATAATTTAACTATTCGAATATTCGAATATTCGAATTCGAATAGTTCTATCGTAAATAATTCGAATATTCGAATATTTGAATATTCGAACATTCGAATATCAGTATTCGATGCTACAATACCTCATTTGGTTTATCCGGTTTTCTATGACAAGCTTTTTATAATATTTATTATTAATATGTAATCCATATCCACACAACTAAAGATAATGTATGTCAATTAATCGACCTAAATACGAAAATAGTTCTTATCTTGCAGGTACCTGTTCGTAGTTAGCATTATTTTACTCGTTGTAGCCGATAACTCGTAATAACCATACTATTTTAACATACAATCATATGTGCCGTGACGGGACCTAACGTTTTACTTGTCGTAAGCAGTATTATACATTGATTTCTTCTTCAATTTTTCTTCTTAAACTTACTTATATTTATTTATTTATTGTTGTTACTAAATTATAAATTATATGTTAAACCAATAAATTATTATTATTATTAATTATTTAATTATGATATTCGAATACTGATATTCGTATGTTCGAATATTCAAATATTCGAATATTCGAATTATTTACGATAGAACTATTCGAATTCGAATATTCGAATATTCGAATATTCGAATAATTCCCATCACTAATTTCTACCTTTTCAGGTCATTTATTGAAGAGACAGTTAAAATGTATAGGTAAAATAAATACATAGCACGTCATGTATTCAGTAGGCATATTTAATATGTATTTAAAGAGTTGTCATGCAAGACCATCGTAACATATATACGACTTAGATGTGTTGAATATTACACTGTTAGGTTCTAGTATAGATTATAGAAATTCGCATTCCAAACAAGAACGTCGTTTGCAAATAATTGAATGACATCTTATATTGAAATAGTTATAATTATACGTCGACGTTCTATAGAAGATTCAAACACATCGATACGATAGATGGTCACGCATAGCCAAAATGACTTGAAAAAAAAAAAAAAAAGGAATGATTGGAAGTTATTCAGTAAGCTTGTCCACGAACAAAAATATGTCCAGAATCTATATAATTCCTAAAACATCTATGTTCATATAAAAATAATACCGGTATAGTTCTCTGTATTTTCAGTAAAAAAATCTGCCTTACATTCGCTATTGATTCTGTATCACTGACCAGTTTTTCATGGCACAAACAAATTTCTTGTACGAGCAACATTTTGTGAGAATTGATTTAGTTGTTTCTGTGAAAAACGGAGTGAACGAATTTAGGTTTCGATGGAAATCTAGTTTCGCCTCACTCAAAGCAAATACTCGTTTGACGCGGATGCGCTACAACTATTCTCAGACGGATACTTGACGTTTTTAAGCAGAACACATTGACTTCATATCAATATATACGTATACGGGTATGAAGTATTTTATCCATTACATTAATTATGTAACAGATATTCACCGTACAAAACTGCGTGTAAACAAACGTCATCGTCGTTCTTATTTTAATTCTCCTAAACTTTATCTTTTCATCTAATTCTGTTATTTACGCGTTTGCGTTTAGTGATTAAGGGCATTTTTCAGAATGAAAAACACATTTTTTTTAAATAATTTTTTTTTTCTAAGGGCAACCGTACTAGTTTATAAAACTGTTTAAAACACACACACACACACACACACACACACACACACACACACACACACACACACACACACACACACACACATACACTCACATACCAGTCGTCGGGTTGGAGAGATGGTTCTTTTCCTGACCTCATTATTTTTTAAATTACTTTGGCTCGTACACTATTATGTAATACGCAAACACTATTAACACGAGCCACACCCTAACCGTACAATGAATACGATCCCGTTTTTCTTTATTCCTCGTGATAACAGAAGCAGTAACAGCAAAAGCAGCAGCAGCAGGGGTAAATCTTTTCTATACATATGGAATCGTCGCAGTTGATGTATAGAACATTTTCATGAAAAAATCATAAAACACATAAATCATAAAACACATACATTTCTCCAATTTATGTAAAAAATGATTTTTTAAGTTTGACCACGAAATATTTAGTCCTATGTTATCAATATGATTACATTTTCTCACGAGAATTGCACATTTTTTAGTACACAATATAGTTTCGTTTTTATGGAAACATATATATTTACTGTTTTTGTCAATATGATTTTTGAAACGTTTTGTTTTTTAAATTATTGTAACCAGTATTGATGACATGATATATTTATTACTAGACCAATTCGAGTGATTAGTTCAAGTGATATTAGTGTATTAAATTTAAAGTAGCAGCGATAATTACTAATTAGTAAGGGCATCCGAAAAAATGTTCCTTCACTACTAACTCAGTTGCTCTAAACTTAAAACGCTGAAAAGTAAATTATTTTTTTCATAAAAATATAGTTTAATTAAACCTTTATAATTTACTAAAAAAAAAAATCATGTAAATGTATCTCACAGGGTTGGAAATGCTTGGAGAACACCCTTATATATATATGCATGTATACTCCCTCTATCTTGGACATGTGGTGTGTCACGTCTTTGTAAGGTCACACACGATAAATAAATTTTCGGACGCATGATATCGTGGTACTTCGTATTGATAGTGATAATATCGGCAGTGTGTGTGCATGTACATCATATATAATTATATATCATTATGTATAATGTAACGTAGAGACTTTATCGTTAATGAGAGGTCACGAGAAACTCTCCGGAGAATCAAATCTTGACGTGAATAAATACTTAAATAACAACCAACTTGGAAATCTGTTTTAAGGACTGATTGTGATGTCAGCATCACCTCGTTTCCGATGACGTTATCAAACTCTTCTCCTCGTCCTACGAAATCGGCCACCCGTTCTCTCTAATCCGATGGTTTCCCGTAACGCACCCCGTCGATATGTCTCGGTTTTTAGGGAAACAGCTGTATCTTTGACCGATGAAAGTGTTCAAACCCGGTGAAAATTACACGTGATCATTTTAAGTTCCATCCACCGGTGCTTTTTCACGGTTTGCCTTCGTAAGCTGCCCACTCCTGTACCACCTGTGTCACAAAATATTTTTATTTCTTCCATGTACTAATGTGTACATCGTTATTTGTGTGTATTCTAATCATGTCGTATCACAGGGTAAAATATTTTAATGTTATTTTTTTAAAAACATTTTCAGTTTTATTTTATTTGATTAAGCATCGTCGAATTCCAGTCTTAATAATAAATATTTTATTCATCAAATACGTAAACCTATACCATGATTCAACATTATATAAGTTTAACTTTACGTTGGTTACAAACAATGACTACTTGCCTGCATGTCAAAATATTATCTTTTATTGATTGTAACTTGTGTAAAGAAGTAAACACATTATTGAACAGAAGTTTAATAATTATTATTTTTATGAACACTAAGTTTTTAACGTAAACTCGACTTACAAAGTGTGTATTATCGACGCAGTTATGGTTATCTTTATATAGCTTAATAATATTATAATGATATACAATTCAAGTGCCTTATAAACGTTTTTCCTTGATTCTTTTTTTTCGTTTTCTTTTCTTTATCTTTTTGTTTTTGCCGAGTGGTTATTTTTTGTATGTTTTTTGTTTTTTTTTTGTTTCAATCTATTGCTCAAAGTAAAGCTACTACAATTAAAATGACATGATGAACACACTTGAACAATTTACTTGGTGATCATTTTCCAATATAAAACGAAATTAATTGCTGTGATGACAAAACAGAGTTATGCGTCAAAGGTGTATTAACGGTTAAACAAATAAAATTGAAATCATTATAAATATCTCTATTTATTTATTTTTTCCGTCGGTCAGGAATATTTTTAATAATAATAATAATAACAATTTTAACGGACAAACCACTAGCTATATTTAATTTAAGAACTATATATATGAGTTGCCATACGGTGTACATACGCGTTAATAACCTTAAAACTCGATTCTATCGGCGGTGTAGGCTCGCCGTTATTTAGATCGGAAGTCCGGTTTACGGCGTCGGAATTCGCAGTCATATAGTCTCATGATATATCGTTCGTATAACGGGCGACCATAGGCTCGTTACAGGCCAGTGTGAGTCAAATCGTAGGTCATATAAAATTAAAAGCACAGTGATAATAATAAAGAAAATCAATTTCGTATAGTATGTATTTTATGTCTCGTGTTGGCGAGTAAAACCGATGAGTGATAAGTGAACATGGTGGTGGTGGTGGTGGTGATAGCGGTGGTCACCCTGCGTATAATATCGGATACGTTCCGCAGAATTCGCTATAAAAATCTCGTGGTTCGTTTACGAGCGCCAGACTACACGCACCGCGGTATAATATATTATTTATTATATACATATAAAACATCTTACCGTCTCTTTATCACGCAAACCGAAAAACAGCGTTGTGCTTCGCCGTCGGCATGTGCGAAATAGGTATTACTTAAAAACTGCCGTAAAATAATTACGTCATATAGGTATAGAATATCTTTTACACCTTCCATATAAATCGCGTTATTTGCGCGTTTATGGTGAATTTCAAAATATAAAGTGCGATTCCGACGAGCATCGCAAATAATAAAAAAAAGTTTATATTTATAGCAATATTGGACGTTTGCTCCGGCTGTCGAGTGAAAATTTCCGGTAAAAACACCGTGGAAAATGTCATGATATCGTGAATTCGTGAGTAACTCGCGGAAAAGA
Organism: Therioaphis trifolii; assembly: GCA_027580255.1. NCBI lineage: Eukaryota > Metazoa > Arthropoda > Insecta > Hemiptera > Aphididae > Therioaphis > Therioaphis trifolii. Next base: position 79,204,406 of record CM050404.1, on the reverse strand, counting down.
ACAGTAACTCTCACGAACGTCGGAATTCGCGTATTATATTTTATCTCCTCGATAGGCACTTGCACGATTCTCGCTTATCACATTGTTTATTATTACCTATCATATTATTACTACTATAGATAGACTTATTATTCATCATCTCATCACTCGAAGTGTAACAGCTATCGTATTCGTCTTGATCACTAATATGTTATTATTTTGAATATATTATATGAATAGTAAAAATATGATAAAATAATGTTTCAATAAATCAATAGTACGAATTCTGTCCTAATAACCTTCGAACATCTTTACTGACGTTCGATTGGCGTCATGCGAACTCTTGTCAAAACGGAACATTTCTCATTTCTTCTTTGATTGACGGGGAAAAATTCCTCGTATATACGTAATAAACATTTCAGAATAAGTGTCATGATTTTATTTCAAAATCAAACATACCCGATTATGTTTTTCACACTGAGCCGTTATGATAAATTCTACCTATAGTTATTACTAGGGCTCGGATTTATATGTAATAAAAAAAAACCCAAATAAGTAAATACATATGGAAAATTTATATTTACCTTACAGCAAAGGGTTTAAGCATAACCAATAAGTGACGTATGTTTTTATATAAGTGACTATGGTGTAATGACATTGGCGCAAAGTCAAATTGCATTCTAAAAATATAATAATGCGAAATTCTCTCTGACATTAAAAATCAAAAAAATATTTAAATCATATATTATATAGTACTATTTTTATGAATTAAATATACGTAACTCTATCATGGACCACCGGTGCAAGTGTGCGTATTATAACATTATACGTGATGTATTATTTACACCACTGTATAATATTATTTTGACGTCGTCCTGCGTGCGGAATATTTATCTACGTGTGGTGAAATCGTCCGCGGCGTCCGTCCACGAAGTTTTAGGACGGGTGGCGCAGGGCACACGCGCAGTATGAACGCGTAATAATAAAACAGCATTGTGCAAATAAGTGTCATTGAAATGTTGGGCGTCGCCGTTTCCACCAGAATGACTCGTGACAGTTTTTATAAAATTGTATTTTATAATTTGACGTTGAACTACACTATATACAATGATGATTTTATACTTTACATGATATATTTAAAAGCGAATATTTTGAAAAGATCGATTATTTTAAGTAAAAAATGTAAAATGTCCATTAATATTTAGTTCAGTGTGAACAAAGTAAAGGTTCTCAACCGTATTATATTATTTTTTATAAAAACTCATTCCTTTGGGAACATAAAAGTAGAATACTTTGTGCTATTATTAGTTATGCGTATTTTATTTAAACACAAGTTAATTGTCATTTTTAAATCGTATTCATGCGTTTAAAACAATTATAATAGTGTGGTAGTTGAAACTGGTATATTTTTTTAAGTACATTCATATGACTTTTCTTATAACTAAGATATTTGTTCATCTTGATTGCTTTTATTGTTTTTTAATTAAATTAGAGCTCATTATAAACGCCCACGAGAGGTGTGCGTGACCGCGACCTATAGGTAAGACTGATATGGTGTGACTGTACGAGATGAGGCTCTCAATCACACACTCATTCTCGTCTATATAGCGTAAATACTATGCTACAGCTAGCTTTTTTACGATTTTACAAACTCAGGTTTAGCAGTTTTTTTTTTTTTTTTGAGTTCACCTTTGGCGGAAAACGGCCATGTTGCAGATGACCGTGTTGGATTATCATGGCGGAAAATAGAAACGCCCGAAATTCTCGTTCCACCGCGACGGCGATAAAATCCTATACAAAAATCCACGTGTACGCCACAGCCACGCAGTGTGATTTTTTCTAAAACTAAACCTCCCACGGCCGATGGTCATTAATTTTACGACTATACAATGTACGGACGACTGGCGTCAACCACACCGCTCGAATTTGCGTGAATTGCATGTCGTGTACAAGTACAAAATCGTTGATCGGTATTCCACCAAGCTCGGCGTTTCCGTTCTGGGCGAATAAAACGTCACGATTAAATATTGCGCGCAATCATAAGGGTTAAAATGCCTCGCTCTTGTACCCGAACGCTTACGGCCGTACGCGAACGATTCGATTATGTTTAGTCTCGATCTCTTTAATTTTTTATAATTTTTTTTTTTTTTTTATTATTATTATTTTTTTTTTTTTTTAGTTAAATGTAACACACAATTATTGTATTTTCATACAGTGAGAGTATACACTGTATCAAAAACATGATATGATATCGTATTATCTTCTCGTGACCCATCGCGTTGTCATTGTACAAAAGTCAACAAAGATCATGTATTACATTTCAACATTATAGAATTAAAAAATATATCAACGTAACAAAATCAACTTGATCTGAAATTACACGATTGTATGTATTGCATATTTCAAGAAGACAATATTCATATTTTTCTACTTTGTTCCACTGCCCACCACGTTTTGAAATGTCACGTAATATGACATTGGTAATCTAACGTGATTTTATCCAAAAAATATCGCATATAGACTATAGTACACGTTTTGCGGTGTAAATAATTGTATTTATATTTGACACGTTGACCACGTCGAGTGCACTAAACGAAAAAATCGTGAAATATTTTATTTTTGTTACGCGTAGCATAATAGAGCGATGAGGTGGACTGAGTATATAATTTGAAATATAATTAGTCATACTTATGCATTACTATAATTTAATTATCATCATATTATTTAAAATAAACTAATGACACCCATGGGAAAAACTTGAATTGTTTTTTCCTCCATGACTTTTACCGAGTCAAATATTATGTAGGAACTGACTCTTTTTCAATAATAAATCAATAATAAATAATTTAGATTAATAAAGCTATTTATAATATAAGTTGATTGCTTTACATTTTTATCAGATTTCACAGTTATAGTTTTAACGTCGATAATATTTATTATTACATTTTATAAACAGTTAAGTGGCCCCTAGACGATCAATAATATTGTCAATTTTTGTATCAATAATATTAACGGAACCATATTGAAGCGAGTATCGATCATTTAGAAGGATATTGATATGGATTGTCAATCATTTAGAGAGATTGATAGAAATTTTGATTGATGCTCATTGACGGGCAAGATTGGCAGGACGTATTGAACGTCCAGAAGCGTTTATTGTCAATATTTTCGAAATTTTTATCATTTATCAGTCAGACAGCATGGCGGAACCACAGATTAGATGATTAGTTTCATCTAATCTGTGGCGGAACTATCGATACCGCTTGGCGACGAATCGGGTGGTGAGTGTGAGTTTTTAACACTTTTGATGACTTTATAATATCGTGATCATCCTGAACTATGGGAATTAAGATCAAAAGATTATTTCAATAAAAATAAAAAACCTAAAGCCATTCTTTTGACCAGCGTCTAGTTCTTTTCTTTTTTTGTTTTCTCAGTTTGCATAATGCCAAAGTCACAGCTAGAAACCCCATATCTGTATTAGAAACCATTTCATAATATTTAATTTAACACTTCGAACACGACTCGAATACTTTGAAATCCAGAATCGCTGTGTTCGACGAGCTGATTGAAGTACATTGACGCTGGAGTCAATCTAACTCGTCAATAAAATTGACAATATTATTGATCGTCTAGGGACTGCTTTACAGGTATTTAATTTCCGTTTATGATACATACATATTACCATGCATAAGATAAACGAGTTTACAAAAGAAAACATGATTGTGGAATTGTGTAATGTCGTTTTTTACTCCAATCCATTGTTACCCGGGGGCGGAGCCATGGTAAACTATCGCACTTATCTAATCACGTATCTAGACAATTGGAGTTTGAACCATCCGCGTAAGTTAATCGTAATATCATATTTCTACGTGAAATCGAGTTAGTAACCTCATGATACCAATTAAAAGCTACTTGGTGTTCATTACTGATGAAATGGACGAAATTTATCGATTTTTTAACCCAACATTTTACGCGATGAAACTCATACGAATTATTTACAGTGAAATCAGTTGTGTGTTTTTGAAACGCACTGTTATTTATAAAAACCGACTCATAAATAATATTTTATTCTTCATGGTCGAAAACAAATCACGTTGGATATACGAAATAAGTTGTGAGGAATATTTCAAAAAAAGTTTAGGTATATGACTATTCCTTGCAGTGAAACCGTGTTACGTTAGCGGTAAACGCATACATGAATCTTAAAATTTTCCTTTCACTTGAACAAGTCGTAAATTTTCATTTACATCGACATTCGTATGTTTTTTATTTCATAATTTCTGTTATCATCAAATCATCTATTTCGTTATCTACCTATATTCAGGTTATGCCGAATGAGTACAAAGTCATATTCCATCAATACGCGATTGAATTAAATAATATGTGCCATTTAGTTTCATCGATTATTTGTCCGTAACGAACGATAGGCATCAGTTAAATCAAGATGCATGTATTAAAATCAACTTTCTTTTACATCTTAACGTTTGAATTAAAATAAAATATTACCGTAATATTGATCTACAGGTTGAGTAGGTATTGTTAAACAACGCCATAACAGCGTGACTGGAAGTGTGGTTAGTAGTTTTATAATTCAAATTTAACATCGATTTCGTGAAGCCGGAGAAAATAATTCCCATCGTAGATGTTATCACCTCAACGGTGAAACGATTTTTGAATAGTCCAATAATAACACATTGCAACTTCAGCAGAAATAATATAAATTTGTTATAGGTATATAACGGGAATAAGAAAAAGTATTAGAAAATAAATTATTCTAGATCATTTTTGATACAGGTTATTATAATTAAATACAAGTCACGATTATATTATTTATAATAATGGTCTACAAAATTGGATAAGATTTGTATTATTGTAACAAAGAGAAATAATGAAAAAACTCGAAATATCATCTGCTGTAGACATGAGTAATAATATAACGATATGGGGAACCGCATTCAGTAACACTCAACATTATCATTTTTTAAAATATCAGTAGACGGTTGTAGTGAAACACTATATTTTTTTAGTTAATTAATGAAAATGTCAACATATATTAGGAAAACAATAATTTTAAATTTATTTCATTAATGGCCCGCCGTAAATCCAATGTCCATGTACCAAAATTATTTATTTCTGTAAATCATCTATCAAATAATAAAATATTAAAAGATAAAAGAAATTATAATCTATTATAAATTCTGAGTAAAACTTATTGGCTCTACAAAACTTAGTGTTTTTTTATTTATTTAATACGTTTTCGCGTTGTCAAGTTGTCAAAAGAGTCCTAAAGTTTTATCCAGCATGTCTATGGATCAGAAATAGTTCCTAGTTGGTATACTTTAAACACGTAATTTTTCTCTATTCTTGAGAGTTTTTCCAAGCGCATAGAAAAACTACCGAAAAATTGAGTGAAAACAATAAAAGTTGATGTAAACAAAATTGTCATCAAATCCATTTTTGATATTTAGCCACAAATCCAAAAATAATAAATCTAGATATTGGAAACTTTTATCAAATATCAAAAATTAACTTTATACAGTCTCGATAAAAGTATCTGGAAACATTTTACGGTATTCGAACTGCAAAAAGAACTTTTAAATAATTGAAAATATTTTATGTTTTTAGAAATAACTATGAACAAATGTTTAAATTCTTTAAATAAATACCGAAAATTAAAAGAAGGCACACATAGATTGGGGTCAAAAATATCATATTGCACTAAATTCTATTTTTACAAAACTGAAACAAAACTATTCAATAGTGAATATAGAACTATAATGCATGTTAAATAATATTAAATTAACTTTTTCAAAGTTTTTTGATAAAAAAAAAATAATAATAAACTTAAAATTGTACATAACTCAGGGTCAATTTGTAATATACCTTGAGATCGCATGTAACACCACTTAATTTAATTTTTAAATGAAATCGATTGCATTATTTTTATTTCTACAAAAGATGCATTGTTTGCTTATTCAATAGTAACGTGATAAAATAAATTAATACAAAACAAGAAATAACAAATATAGAAATCCGAAGCTAAAAATCGTTCTGAAAAATGTTATTTCAAACAAAGTTCTGTTTTTTTCATTATGCTTTCCGAAGTGAAACTTCTGTTTGAGATACGTACACGATTACGGGGCACCTTATAAACTAAATTGTAAAAGAAAATCGATAAATCAAATAAATCAACAAACGACTTTAATTGAAAGTAATGTACAAAATTATGATCGATGATAGTAAATTGCATTATTATTCATACTATTTGTTACAATTCAACTATTTGTTACAATTTTTATTGTCCACGATCAGAATTTTATTCTTTATGAGCATATACAAAGCCATTAAAAATAATTCTTGACTTCTTTATTATTGATGGATAATATACTCCAGAATCACTAATTTAA